>OX421500.1:15308680-15676180 GCA_949126835.1 Anisus vortex
ATTTTGTATTTTTGATTTATTTACTGTGTAACATTGTCTCTCCTTCTATCTCTCTCTCTCTCTCTCTCTCTCTCTTTTTCTCTCTCTCTCACTCACACAGCCATAGTCATTCTCTCACTCATAAACTCAATCCCTCCCACTTTGTGTTCGCATGATCAAAACTTCACTCAAACATTGATACACGAGAAGAAGGATAGTCAAACATCTAAGTAGTAATAATACATTAAGGCATGGAATTCTAACTCAGAAATACAACACATTGATAATTTATTACAATCCTCAAATAAACAGATGGATACAAATACTAAACTTTTCTTATTATATGTGCAATAACTAATACAAGTTGTCTTTCTTACCCAGTTGCATCTGGGAGTGGAATGGGTTGCCTGAACAAATCAGCATTGCCAACAACTTAACATCATAGAAAACCTTAATCAAAACGCAAGACTAGACTCATACTATAGCTAAGCGTAGGACGCAATAATAGAGCGTTCGCAATGGGCGTGGCTTAGGTTTTTTAGTGACGTATTTGTGTAAATAGATGCCACTTGGTGTACAAAAATGGTGAAGTACTTCATTTATCATGCCAAATTCGCATCTGAATATTGGCTATCCTACGCACAAATCATCAGATAAATCGTCGTAGATCATCTTACTAGTACAAGAGAAAGACTGACATGGTATTATTTCAACGAATTTCAACATTTTAAGCTCAATTCGTCATCTTAATATCTGGCCGGTAAGTGTTGCATTTGAATGGATTTCTTGAAGTGAATTATTGGAGTCATTCGTTATTTTCATTGTAGGCCTAATCGTTCAATAGTATATATAACATTTTTAATGTAAGAATCTTCTTGTGATAGGTCTATTAATCTAATACAGAATTAATAAAATCCATATTAATACATTAATTATTATTTTAAACACAAAATATCAATAAAGAAAAAGCTCGAGCCTATATGAAACTATATTAATACAGCGGCCATTGTACATTATTACACAAAATATACAAAAATCACGTGCTTTTTGTCACGTGATTGCAAACGACCTATATTCTTTACATAGACGGAGCGTCTTTAACATATAAGATAACTTCATTGTTGTTAGACAGACATATATAAGCTTATAAAACAAAGTGAAACATACAGACAAAATATGTTATTTGTAATAAAACACAGACCTTAAGACTCCCAAGTCCTTGAACGTCACATCGAGGAAAAAATATTGTTCAGCACGGAATGCTGGGAAAACGTTTTGACTGGTTGTTTTTTTTATTGGACTAAACAAATCGAATTCAATAATTCGGCAATCAATAATATCATTGACATACTTGCATTTATCGTACAATTTTATCTATTGTCCCTTGTCCTTAATGTATTACTTCTGGCATTTTCTACTGTCAACAAGTCTGCAGAGCTGTTTGCTCTCTTGCAGTCAATGCCAGACAAACGAATTGGTATGTCTTTTAAATAAAGGGCGACCGAAACCACATTTTTGGTTTTGACCGAAAACGAAACCATACTGGCATTTATAAGTTTAATTTCGGTCTAAACCGAAGCCAAAACCGAAAACTTAACTACACCTTCGGTCCAAACCGTAACCGAAAGATAAACTAAAATTGCCAAACAAAAGATTTAAAAAGACTGCACAGTAATCCCACACTCCATTTTTTTTTACATTCGTTGGGTTGATTAAATAATCCGTTTATTATTAACAACAGCCTGAAAGTCAACCTGCTCTATTATAATTTTTAAATTATTTTATAAGAAAAAAATGTTTAGCGCTCTAGCAATACAGAGGCCCAAATACAAACGAGCTTTATAGAGAAAATTGTTAACGTTAAATATGTAATTTTAACAAATTAACGTGTTTGCTGTTATCATTATTTTTTATTTGCATTTACACCAAAAAAAGATATGTATATGTCAACTTTCACATTTATGGTTAATTATTTTCTAAAGATTATTAATAATACTAATTCTTGTATAGCGCATATTCCGTTGAGGGCAGTTCTATGCGCTGACAACAGTTACAGACAGAGTGCAAACACGAAGAACAGACGAAAATGTTTATATGTACAGGTGAATATTGCTACTGGAATAGGTGGGTCTTCAGCAGGCTCCTGGAGGTGTCGAAGCTAGGGCTCTGGTGAAGCTGGAGTGGGAGGGGATTCCAGGCGGACGGGTCCGCGTAGGATTATCATTGTTGTCAAGATTTAGACCTGCTAAACCGTTATTATATATTGATCTCTTTTTTTTTGTGCAGAAGTTTATTTGATATAAATGCATGGACAAAAGCAATTATATAACATTGTAATACAAAAATTGAAAAAACAATAAACATTACTAAGAAAGAGCAGAAGATAATTATTTTGATTTTACAAAACTAAAGACATATCAAGAAAATTATATTATGCATAGTATTTACACAATTGTTCCATTCCTGTGGTAGAATAACCAATATAATGAGAAAGTTAAAATATTACAGTAAATATAATTATTATTGTTTACACTGTAATTATGAGACCATGAGTGGCCTATAATGGACATTATCTAAATACAAAACGTTGGTAACTTATACCTTTACAATTTAGGTCTTACATATATTTTTTTAAAGAGGTTTTATTTGCCATATATTTTGATTTGTTTACTTTTGTTTATACAAAAAAGCCTTCTCTGCAAAGCTATTGCCATCAATTGGAATAGCTGCATTGTGATCATACAAACTGTGTAGTTAATGTAATGTTTAAAAATGTACATATTATAAGCTCTTTGGTTATATAATATTTACATCATTTTCAACGTTCTTTACAATTTTATAATTTTAAGGAATAAATTGTAAGCCATTTATTATTCTTTAAAAGAAAAATATTAAACATATTTGAAATATTAGCGCAAAGAAAACGGGTTAATTATCTCCCTTTTATAAAAATAAAGTTTCCAAATTTGATTCTATAGTTTTTTCTTTATACAAATATAGGATTTTGATGCCCATTTGATTTTATTTAAAATTCAACTTGTTTCATTTTAAATGGCTTTTATCCCTCCACTTTAAAAAACAAAGATCCACATCTAAGAAGGTTGAAGTTGGATAAATCCAGGTATGCTTAATGTGGTGTAATGTGGCGCCTTCTCTATGGAACAGTCTATCTCAAACACTGAGAGAATCCGGGACAAGAGAATCTTTTAAAAAGCATTTAAAGACCTTTCTCTTTGGCTAGTGCATCTGTCACTGCAAATCACACCAAGAGCGCACTGAGCATACTAATTTAATAGCAAGGATAGAAGCGCTATAAGGAGGACGTTTCCAATTTATACCTTTAACTTTTGTCCCGTTTAGTCAAACGACTGAGGTGCCTATAGCGAACAAACACACACATATATATATATATATATATATATATATATATATATATATATATATATATATATATATATATATATATATATATATATATATATATATATATAAATATATATGTATATAAACAAACAAATAAAAAAAAACTCACGGTAAATATATGTTGATTTGTTTCCTATAGATTAAAATATTTTCAATATATACATTTAACCTCTAGACTTAACATTATATTTGCTGGTAAATCCTAAATATAACACTGCATATAATGTAACTTAATTTTACTAAACATATCTAAAGCTGGAATTGATGTTTAAGTTTAGAGAAGACCGTATTTTAAGAAAAACGGAGTTAAGCTTTCTTTGTGTTAAAAATTCCTCCTATTCCCTCCCTTCTCTCGTTTCAAACTTTAAACAAAGTAAAAATTCCACCACAGAAAACAATTTCAACTTTTTTAAACATAATTGAAATAATCGATCTTGGCATACTACTTCAGACCAATTATAAACATTATTTAAGCTGTTAATTATTGATTAAAACAAAACAATGAATATCAAAGAATTGAGTGTATGCCAAGAAACTAGCATACAATATAGGTATGCCCTCGACGACTAGTCATGCATACTATATCTGAGTTGAAGAACGTAAGACGAACGTATAATAATATGTAAACAAAGTATCTAGTTTGAAAAATGTGTGTCATTTAGTTAATCAGATGCTAATTGAACATAATATTACATTATCAGCTAAGGACGTTGTATGGTTTTCTTCGACCAATGACAGTCTTATATTTAAAAATTCCTCCTCAGTTTAATCATATTAAATATATTATCAACATGTAGAAGTGAAGAAAACGGAAAATAGGCCAAATAGATCGATTTCTTCTGTTCATTACAATTGTACAGCGTTATGATAAATACAATTGGCTCTTGTCTACTCGCAGATCTAATAGTATAGCGGCTGCAAATTGTAGGTTAAAATCAAGTGCTAATGTCATTTATTCCGTTTTACAAAGAAGAATTAGAGAGGTTAACAATTTAACAGAAAAGCAATTATGCGATGTACTCTGCACATTTATAAATCGGTTGTATCAATTGCTGTCTAGAACTGTTTAATCTGCATTAAAGTATGTATTATTAAGCTCTACAACGTCGATGTTTGAAATGTACAGATGACATGAAGAAAAATACCTTAGTTCTGCAAGAGCTATCAGTAGCAAGTTTAAGTGAAGATACCACAACCTCTTGCGATGCTCATATAAACATGAAGACAAAAACACCTTTCTTATCCCTAATGCGAGAACAAATGAATATAAGTACTATTTCTTCCAAAGTGGCATTAGGCATTCGAAAAAAACAGGAAAATCAGTAAATCAAATTTAGAACATTAATAGAAATGCAAGACTTGACTCGGACAAACCGATGAGCGTAGGACGCAATAATCTTCTTTGTATAAGGAGTGTCTGTAATGTATAAGATAAGAAGATATTTTTATACCAAATCAAGTGGAACCTTTATATGTGACCTTATTTTGTTCTTTACCCGTTGTCGTTTATCAAACAGGGAATAAATCAAAGAAATAAATTCAATTTATTAAACAATTAAATGAAACAACTTCAGTAAAATCCCATTTAGATTTAGATCCTTGTAGTTCAATAAATGAAAGCAACTGGCGTGCTGACGTATACGGGTTCTAGTCAGGCGTGGCCATAAGGCAGTAAAAATTAAATTGTGTTATTCAGTGTCGTGAATTACATAGTACAATACACTGTCTAATAAATAAAACGATTCCTATACTTAACAAATATCTTATATATATATATATATATATATATATATATATATATATATATATATATATATATATATATATATATATATATATATATAATATTATTTTATGTTTGTATTTAAACAGATCTTATACCAAGTTGGACATCTTCCAATAAATTTGTATATCGATGTTTAAGTACATAAGACATTGTCTACTGTTAGTGGAAGCAAATGTCAACCTCCATTATTAGTTCATGTAGCAAAATCACTAATTGTGTCTCTGTACCAATTCACAAAGTACTAGAGTATGACTAATCGGGACTAAAGTTAAATGTATAAATCGGAAACGTCATTCCAAATGAAAAAATTATTTTATGACTTATAATCATCAATGAGTTAATTTTATAAATAAAATAAAAAAATATCCATTAAATATATATTTGCATAGCAAATGACCGTTTCCGTACATTTACTATATTGAACGCGATATTCACTATGTTGAACGCGAGGGTCTTTTCGGTTTTTCCCAATTCTGCTGTTGTGTTTTTTAATGTAGCGAGACCTTTTTTAAAAGTTACGCACCGCAATTTGGCTTGTAGAGTTTCAATGGTTTACTTTAAACAGAATACTAGCGTATGACGTAATGTCTATAAAATTATTTCTTTTTTCATTATTGATGTTTGCATTATCCTTCTAAGTAAAAGTAACCACATGTTTTAATTATGAAATGAATATACGTCGCTATTGAGAATATCCTTTAAAAGGCGACTTTATACAGTCTATAAATTAAATGATACGAATTATACAAAGACAAGTTAGGCTTATAAATGATTACTTTCAAATACCGGGTACCATAAGCTTGACAGCAACAATATAAAAAAAAACACTAAATACCGAAAGAATAATTATAAATACTGTTTTATTGATGCAATAAGCAAGAACAAAAATTAAAAACCGAAAAAATCTTTCTCACTTTACTTTTTATTGCATCGAAATATAATTGTCTTTTTTTTTATATTATTGACCTTTTTTATTGCTTTGTATATATGTTTTTTTTCTTTCAGATAGTATATTATTTTTAATTTAATATTATTAATAACAAGTCAAGTCAACACAACTGTTTGCTACATTTTAATATCGAACTAAAAAGTCTCTTTAAAAAAACCCGGACTAGCCTTTCAGCTCTTGTGTCCAGGGCGTAACGTTTAGGATTGAGCAATCTCTGTCCGGGCTCCTGCTAACAATCGACACGCCGAAGGCGTGGCGTGCCGTATAACGGGGAAGCTTTCTGAAGCCCCGCGATCGTTCACTGCGGTTCCCCTAAGGATTATTATCGTAGTGTCTCGCCAGCATACTTGCACTGTCACCCGGTGGCACAAATCATATACTATAGGTACATGCATTTAGGCACCGGGCGGTTCTCGAGACGGGATTGCTTCCTCCCCCCCCCCGGGACCAGTGACCTCTCGGCAGTGTAATGGACCTCGGACCCGCTGCGTGGGCTGTGCCCCATGCGTTCGCCCGCCAGTGTATTTTTGATGGGAATGTATCGGCGGTTTACACACTACGCCAGTCCTTGAGGCCACAATTTTTATGCATATGCCAGGGTCAGGTCGACCAGAAACAAAAAAAAACAAAAAAAAAAGAAAACTAAATACCGAAAGAAACATTCTCAACACTGTTATATTAATACAATAAGCAAGAACAAAAATTAAATACCGAAAAATCGTTATCACTTTAGTTTTTATTGTATTGAAATATTATTTTCTACGCTTTTTTTAATTATTTACCTTTTTATTGTTTGGTATTCTGTTTTTTTTTTCTTTTAGATAGTATATTATTGTTATTTTAATAGGCTATTTTTAATAACAAGTCAAGTCAACACAACTGTTCGCTACGTTATAATACCAGACGCTTGACAGTAACAATTATTATGCATATTCCAGGTTCAGAAACAATTAAAAAGAACAAAAACTAAATACCGAAAAGAAACGTTCATTGTATTTTTTGAAATAGTCTCTTTTCTTTCTCTCTTAACATTAATATTAACTTAACTAATATTGTAATATTGTAGTCGTTCGTTTCTCCGTCATTTTGACGGGCATAACCACTAGTATATATATATATATTATACCATAGACTATAATATACATGGACCGCTTGCTTACGTTTTTCTGCTATATGATGACTCGAAAGACTGCTTATTTCGGAATTCCCGATTCTAAATGAAGTAATTGTAATACAAATTCCGTTTTATTGTATCGCACCTTTTTTTTTAGAAATTTTGTGCGTCAATCTATGACTAAGATATGGACGCTATGGATGAGGAAGTTTTTGTTGATGAATTGAAAGGCATACTGGAGGTAAATTTTCAAATTGAGAATCAATAATCCTAGCTATCAAACCTAACGCAAATGAAATCTTTGATTTATTCAATAATATATACTATAAAACAAAAAAAAACCACAAAAAAACACACAAATAACACACACAAATGAAAAAGAACAACTTTTGTTACAAATGATATTTTATGACCTTAATTTACAAGAGATGTAATAAAACATCTGTCTTTGTGTTGATAATTAATACTTTTCCTTTTCCAATCATCTTGCTTGAAATCATTGTTAAATGTTGTTATTAAGAACATAGCGTGATAGCGTAACAAGAATTACACATCTGTCAGCGGAAATTTATGTGAATGTTTAAATAATAATAGCGTTATGATACTTTCTAATTGAAATATTCCATGTAATAATTCAAAAGGATATTTTTTTTTTTTGTGAAACGTATAAACAACACTATCGAACGATTTCAAAAAGCACTAAGAATATAAAGTAAAAAAAAAGGATTTCTTTACTAGGCTTATCAAAAACTACAACTGAAGCGTTTGGTGAAAGTATAGGGTCATACTTAAACATAGATCTCACATTCTCATGAGATTGTGGTCATAAAAAATCTGTTAATAAAGATTATCTAAGACGGGCAATACATACGAAGCTGTGTTCTTATCGACAATGCATTTTTTATTACGTTTAAGTGTAATACCATGACGTAAAGCTGAAAAGACGACAATATTATTTCCTGCTGATTATTTATGATGTACTTGAGATTGTCTTATCTAAAGCCAAAGTTTAAAATAGAATACCCAACTCTCAATGAATCATATGTGTAAACTAACATGTATGGTAAACAAGATAAAATAATCTCGTTGTATGAAGTTTGTTTTGTATGTGTCTAAATTATTATATAAACAAATATACAGACACAATTTGTTAGCATGGCTAATATTGTTACCTTAATTACACTATATGACTACATAGTAAAAGCTGGAAGCTTTGTTTTGTTTTAGAGGGGTCAGTTTATCTATATTAAAAAAAAGTTGAGCTTAACCATGTTACCCTCTCTGATTTTAAATCAAAATAAAGTTTCAAAAAATTGCACGACAAACAATGATATTCACAGCCTTTCAAACTGAAATTACATATTTGACAACGGCCAATTGTGCTTACTAGAGTGGTATTCGAATACCCTCCTCAACTTCACTGCTCTCATATTGAAGATTTTATCAACGTGACGGAACGAGAAAAATAAAACGAGGATATTAAAATTTATTAAGCTCACAATATCGGTTTCTTCAGTGTATTACTATTCAAAACAAAACACCTTACCGACAAAGTTTTGTAAATGTATAGCCCCGTAGTTCAATGAAGCCACTGCTGTGTGAAGTGTGCTGACGTGTACACTTATATTTTATATGTCTACCATAAAAAAAACAAAAGGTTTGTTTGGTGGGTGGGTGAACTTTCGCTTTTCATGTACAAGGTGAAACTATGTAAAGCATGGATTTAGGGAATGGTGACGGGCAGACCATCTCAGAAAATATATCGAACACTATTTAATGTTAAACAATGATTAATTTTTTTATCTATAAGACTATATATACAAATGACGTCTTAGTATCATATTGATAAGCTTATGTCAGCCAACGACTTTTCATATATAGACATTAAATATTTCCAACTATTTAATAATTTTCAACAAATTTATAAACACATAAATTAAAATAGGCTAATGCAAACGCAGTTAGTATCTTTATGTAGATATATTTAAAAACATTATTTTCTTAGACTACATTTAAATAAATAAATAAATATAACAGTTCCAGAAACTCCGAAATTATAATGCAAACGCAGTTAGTATCTTTATGTAGATATATTTAAAAACATTATTTTCTTAGACTACATTTAAATAAATAAATAAATATAACAGTTCCAGAAACTCCGAAATTATAAATATATTTTATTAGGAGTGTTATATAATCAATTCACAAAGTCTATTGCGGCTAAAACGCACCACTGCGGGTAATTAGTACCGGTTCGTAATGAACTTTTTCTTGCATGATAAATAGTATGGTAGTTTGGTTGCTTGTCTATATTTATAAGTATATTCCTGTGCTTGTAAAAAAATTAAAAATATTTTGTTTAAAATATACTGGACAAAACATCTGTAATCAAGAAAAATTTCCATCTGTTTGGATCAATAAAGAAATCTTATCTTATCTTGTTTACTTACATATAGATCTATTTCACGTCATTTTCTCACTTTGTGGTTAGGCTACATGCGACCATTAGATGCGTACCGTACTGCACGGAACTATCAATGGGCCGTATTGCTGCTGAGAGTTAACACCCTTGCCCATTTTACAATTCAGTCATAATATAAGATTGTTTTGTGTAAGGAGCAATGGTGTTAACTCTCAGCAGCAATATATACAATTCAGTCATATAAGATTGACTTGTATAAGGAGCAAGGGTGTTAACTCTCAGCTGCAATCTTTACAATTCAGTCATATTAGATTGACTTGTATAAGGAGCAAGAGTGTTAACTCTCAGCAGCAATCTTTACAATTCAGTCATATAAGATAGACTTGTATAAGGGGCAAGGGTGTTAATTCTCAGCAGCAATACGCCCATTCTATTTAAATAAAGAGTTATGTTTTATTTACCTACAGACTCTTTTCGTCGAAATGTTAAGAATACTATATATATATAGATAATTTTAATAAGTGATGCATACACGTATTTTATTATAAAGATTTACAATACTATTTTTTTCATATTTTTTTTACGTTTCAATATGTGTATAAGCATGTTTTGGTTTATTTAATGTGTGAAACTTAACGGTCTTTAAAATGTACAATAATTCCTGTTAAACCAACCCCGAAATACGACTTTAACAAAAGTTCCTTGATATTAATTCTGGTTGGCAATGTTCTTTTTCAAATTTAGCTCTTCACTAATCACAAAGGAAGAAATACACAATTAACTAAGATAATAAATTTATACATTATTGTTTAAATGGAGAAATCAGCAATGTGTCTTATCTTCTTATATTACGTCTACAGACACAACTTCGATAAATAAGAATATTGGGCCATACGATTACCTATGGTTTGATTCTGTGGGGTGCGTGGGGGGGGGGTGCACATTCCAAGTTTATAAAGTACTGGTATTGATTGATTTGGTGCCGCAGATAATATGTAGAACATTGACATAGTAATCAGAGATTCTCAACGGGGGCTTTTTCGCCCCGCAGGGGGCGGTCAAAAGGTCTAGGGGGCGCTGACGTCTCCGTGTAGTGGGGTGGGGATTAAGGTCCAGTGGGTGGTAAGAACGTACTTGAAATAATTTGAACATGACTGCTATTTCAATTAAAAAATTCCAAAGTTTAGATGTTCTCTAGCTACAGTACATATTACACTAATAACATAAAGAATCGCTCTGACATTTAGTAGATGTCGGGGCATAATTAAAATATCGTGATCAGTTCGGCAGCAGGCAAAGTTTCGTACTTTTGTTAATAATTATTATTGCAGTTTCAGATTGGTTTGGTTTTAATTTAAATAAAATATGTTTGTTCATTATAGCAACTGGATAGTTCGAGGGTCCAATTTTGACTTAGTAAGGAAAATAATAACATCGACACACACACAGGCAAACATATATACATAAAAGTGAAATAAAATGTATATACACACTGTCATATCTGCATACAAAAGGGCATTATAAAATATAGCCAAGATAAATAATAATTTAGATACTATGCTACTATATATCATTATATAAAGACTATCATAGTATAACCGATAAATATGGTAAATAGTTTTAAGACAGCTTATCACATAGTAGGCCTATTACTTTAGGATAGTTTATATTAAACAGCCTTTAAATAATGTTTACATTGACTTCGCAAAACTGTGTATGTATGTTTGGCTAGCTACCCTACCGACCTTCGAATGGCTATGAGCCTACCACCCCTCATACGATATATATGATATCTAAGGAACTTTTGGCATGTGGTCTGTAGCAATATAGGATTACATAAATCAAGATAAGCCAGCTCCACGTCAAAATAACATAGTTTATGTTTTTACAGCTACATGAAAATAGACTATACAAAATAAGCATATCTAAAGAACGTAACGGGTAAAGTGGTGTACAATCTCTGCCATAAACACACACTTTGTTTCCTACAACAAGATTTATTTTTCAGGAAGTGGAATAATATAATGTTACATTTTGAATCTGTTCCATGGCCTTTATTGTGATCATATTTTAAAGGTGCCCTATCAAAAGCAGCACAAGTGGAATATAAAATACTTAGGACTTTCACATGTTTTGATCATTTCTTTAAATAGCGTTGTACAGTTTTAGATCTGATTTGTGTTTTGAAGGATATTTTTTGATAAAGCCTATTACGAAACAAGTTACATTCAGAAAATTAAGATTTAAAACATACACATTATAACTTAAACTAATTGAATAATTGATGATTAGGAGTACATTTTATAGTTCGAGTTTAAACTGTGCACTTGTTCAAAACAAAACATCGCAGATCCAGATATAAGCCCACACACATCGTCAACAGGGATTTCGTCTACGACACATCTTCTACATACAGTAGATCTATCGACAGCGACAACTCGTCTAACGACACTTTGTCTAATGCGACATTTCGTTTAGCAGTTATAAGGTCTCATTTAAAAACCGGACGAGCCCAAAGGGCCCTTTTGTCGAGGGTCTAACGTTAGGGTTAAGCTCGAAGGGTGGGGGCACTCTCTGTCCGGGCTCCAGCCATCTCACTACACACCGAATGCGTGGTGTGCCGTGTAACAGTAAGAATTCCGCAGCAAGATTGTTCATTGCGGTTCTCTTAAGGATCATTATCGTGGTGGCTCTCCCGTATACCCGCACAGTCACCCGATAGCACAAATCCTAGGTGCAGACATCCATGCACCGGGGGGTTCTGAGACGGGGTTGCTGCGTTTCTTGCTTCCTCCCCACCGAAACCATGTAGCCTCTCGGCAGTGCAATGGGTATCGGACCGCAGCGGGAGCTGTCCGCTATGCGTTCTCCCGGAACATATCGGCGGTTTACACACTTTGCTAGTCTTTGAGGTCCATGGATACAGAAGTGTTCGTTTAGCAGATGAGCCGTCTACCATTACAATTCGCCTACCACACACTTCGACAACCGCGACAGTTCGTTTACTTGTCGATTCGTCTACCGCGACACTTCTTCTACCATACTTTTGTCTATCTACATTATTTTGTCTAATATGTCTACGGCTCTTCTAACGACATTTAAAAAATGTGAGCTACCAAAATATGAAACAGTGCAGATGTGTATCTAATCGTTATCACAAAGTGGACATTCATATTCTAATACCCACTCCCATAAATAATATATATATATCCCAATAGCGCTAACACTCAACACAAATCTCAATTATAAAACGTTTTCAGGTTGTGTCTGATAAAAAGATTCTTTTTTTCTGTCTCCCTCATCATCACCACAATCAAATTGAAACAATCTAGAGTTAATTGGTTGACCTGTACTATATTTTACTCCAAATTCTCTACAACAAATTAACAGCTGAGGTCAAGCGGGCGTACCAGGAAGCAAAACGGCAAAATGGAGTACGACCTGCCAAGGCCTGGACCATAAGGATACTGGTAGAATGTGGAGGTTGCTGGCAAATATCGAAAATTTAGACCGTCCTCAAAACAAAACTCCCTTGGAGACCCAGAGTGGACCTGCCGTTACGGGCGAACGGCGGGCCACAACCCTCAATAAATTTTTCGCTGGGGTTAGCAAGGTGGGGCCGGCAACCACCACACCAACTACAAAAGGGCAAGCAAAAATACGCCTGCTGGCCAAGCGTAATGACAGAGGTGACACAGAGTGCGATCCAATATTTAGTTCCCCCCTCACTATTCAGGAACTAGATAGGGCAGTCCGAAAGTGCCAACTAAAGAAAGCACCAGACCCGGATCAGATAGCGAACGAAATGATCTGGAACCTGGACACATTAGGTAAGACCAGACTCCTGGACCTAATAAATCAAACAAGGTCAACCGGCGAGGTACCAAAGGCTTGGCGGCAAGCGGTGATAGTCCCAATCTTGAAACGAGGCTACCGAGGCAGATAGTTACCGCCCGATTTCCCTTACCTCGTGCGTCGGGAAGCTGGCCGAACTTATGGTCGGCAACCGGCTAACGTGGAATCTTGAGAAAGAAGTCCTCATAGCCCAAGAACAGGCAGGTTTTAGAGCGGGCATGAGCGCGATAGACCAAGCAAACCTCTTCGTACAAGAGATGGCCGATGAATTCCAAAGGGCCGAGTCCACAATAGCAGTTTTCCTCAAACAGGCTTACGACCAAGTCTGGAGGCAGGACCTCATGCAGAAAATTTAATTGAGGAGAATGGGCATTGAGGGCAATATGCATCGCTGGATCAAATCATTCCTATCAGAGAGAACGATTCATACACGATACGGGACAATCCTATCCAGGGAAACAACCCTTGAGAACGGCTTGCTACAAGGCTCTGCTCTGTCATGCATCCTCTTTCTAGTGTATATAAAGGACCTGCCAGAAAAACTTGGTTGTAAGAAGCTGCTATTTGCTGACGATCTTGTCCTTTGGAAATCTGGAAAGAAATCTGCAAGCATGCAAATAGACTTGCAGAAAGACCTCCAAACCATATTTGAGTACGCCAAGCAATGGCGACTCGAAATTAATTGTTCAAAAACGGTCTATAGCGCTGTTCAGCCTGGGCATTGATATTCTCAAGGAGCCTATTGAGTTAAAAATCGGCGGTGAAATCCTCAAAGAGGACAAATCACCCAGGTACCTAGGAGTAGCGCTCGACAGAAAGCTTACACTATTCGACTAAGGAGCTGGCACGAAAAGCTTCGAACAAGTTAAACCTAGTCAAACGACTGGCAAGCACAAAGTAGGGTGCCAACGCCAAAGTATTAAAAACCCTCTAAACAGGGGCCGTAAGATCATAATTAGATTACAGCCTGCCACTACAGGTTTATGTGTCCAAAACGGCCCTAGAAACTGTGTATTGCATTCAGAACCAAGAATTACGCTTTATATGTGGCACCTTTCGAACGTCCCCAGTGGCAGCTGCTGAGGTGATGGCTAACATACCACCCCGTCAGCTTAGGAGAGAATGCGCTGTCATAACGACCTATGAGCGCTATAAAAGACTCGAGGAAAGCTTCCCAACCAGAGTCTTAGTAGACACCTGGAAAGGTAGGAAGAGAATAAAGATGCAGTCCTTTATGCACAACGCAACATGGCTGTCATCCGAAATCGACCTACCCGAATTTCTCTCCGGGGAACACACCAATGCTCCCCGAAATACGGACGAAGCTGAAGGACACCTCAATTAGCAAAACGTCCGACCCAAAACTACTAAAAAAAGTAGCCTTGGACACGCTAAATGCCCTACCTCCTGGGGTTGTCCTTGTCTACACCGACGGGTCGGCTAATGCAGACACCGGTACTGCCGGCTTTGGTGTTTACACAGAGAACCCCGGCAACCCGAATAGAGACGAACTATGGGGGCCTTGCAACGGTCTCTGCAACTACGGCACAGAGATCAAGGCCACCAATCGGGCTCTGGAGTGGATCCGCCTTCGCCACGTCGAAGGCATCCTCGGCTCTACGTTCGTCATCATCCTGACTGATGCGTTGTCAGTGCTCCAGGTCACCGAGAATCTGAGCAACTGGCCCCCTCAGATAGAGAAAATTCTACTGGCTTCAGACGAGCTAAGCCAGCGCTTTGGAGACCGCGTGCTACTGCAGTTGGTCCCAGGGCAAACATGCCTACCTGGCAACGAGAGAGCAGACCATCTTGCCGAAAAAGGAGGTCTGAGCACACCCACCTCCGAGGAGCCAGGCAGCACGCCATGCTCCTTTGAGAAAGCCCGTACATTGATCCGGAGGTGGGAGATAGAAAAGTGGAACAAGAGCTGGGACAGCCCTGACAAGGGCCGAGAAGTCTGGCGGCATTTGCCCCGCCCTAACCGCGCCGACTCATGGTGGTGCCTAAATAGGTCGGAACAGAGTATCATATCTCAATTCCGCACTGGCCACTGCCCCATTGGGGCATACTTCCGGCCTACATACGACTCGCGGTGTCACCACTGTGTGGAGGAGGAGAAGACAGTGGAGCATATCCTGCAGGAGTGCCCCCGTCCCGTCGATCTAGGAGATGGGACGAGTGACCCACTGTCCACTGATCTCTACGGAGATAGAGCCGTGCACAAACGCACGAACGAGTTCTTGTTTAGAGCTACAAGGGAATAATACTCCCAGCTCTCGCTTCCAATAGGAGTTCTAGTATGGTTGAGGTAAAGTAAAGGCTGCTGGGTATTGTGCTGGCCACACATCCCGTAGTATGCCGTGGCCACTGAAACTGGTGAACGCTTTTTAATTTGGTCCGACGAGTACTTTACTAAACCATACCAGATTTCATGATTGATACGCTTTTTGTCAAGATAAGATTATGTCAATTCACGAACTGTCGGTAGACTAAGTATCAATAAACAACGTGTTTTTACTGTTCCTAAGTTACACCATTTATTTTCTCTTCCCTATTGTCCTTACAAAAACAGAATTTTCAAGGTTTTTTAATCAACAACAATGACAGCAAAAAAAAAGAAGCTATTTTAGTTGCTATATATATCATTGATAACAGAAAATGAAACTATATATTTCAGACTCATGCGGCAGAAGTTGTCCATAAACAATACTGCAAAGCCAAACTAGCTGACATTCTTTACAGCTCAATGAACAGGGCAAGTAGTTTATAATTATGATCATAGTTTATATTTATATTCATTTTAAGCAAGCCGTTTATAATTATATTCATTTTAAGCAAGTAGTTGATAATTGTATTCATTTTAAGCATGTTGTTTATAATTATGTTCATTTTAAGCACGTAGTTTATAATTATATTCATTTTAAGCAAGTAGTTTATAATTATATTCATTTTAAACAAGTAGTTTATAATTATGTTCAATTTAAGCAAGTAGTTTATAATTATGATTAATTTAAGCAAGTAGTTTATATTTATGTTCAATTTAAGCAAGTAGTTTATAATTATGTTCAATTTAAGCAAGTAGTTTATAATTATGTTCAATTTAAGCAAGTAGGGCCTAGTTTATAATTATGTTCAATTTAAGCCAGTAGTTTATAATTATGTTCAATTAAAGCAAGTAGTTTATAATTATGTTCAATTTAATCAAGTAGTCTATAATGTTCAATTTAAGCAAATTATTTATAATTATGTTCAATTTAAGCAAGTAGTTTATAATTATGTTCAATTTAAGCAAGTCCTAGTTTATAATTATGTTCAATTTAATCAAGTAGTTTATAATTATGTTCAATTTAAGCAAGTAGTTAATAATTATGTTCAATTTAAGCAAGTAGTTTATAATTATGTTCAATTTAAGCAAGTATTTTATAATTATGTTCAATTTAAGCAAGAAGTTTATAATTATATTCATTTTAAGCAAGTCGTTTATAATTATATTCATTAATAATGATGCTATTTAAATAAATATTGTTTTTTTATATTATTTATCAAACACAATACCTCTATGTTGCAATATTAACTGGCCTATTAAGTTATAAATTATCACCATGGAACGTGAGAAAAATGTGATTTTTTGTTAATTTCTTTCTTTTCGAGCTTGTTAATATAAGAATTTAACGTGTTTTGTTTTTTTTTGTGCTTAGTTACGGGTGCTTTTTAAAAATACTTTGGACATGTATCAATAAAAGGAATGAATAGAACCGCTTTAATAAATGTGTTAGTACTTATTAGAGTACGTGGAAACGACAACTGTATATTATACTTCTTACTGACCCATATAACATGTAAGCTAGTAAGACCACCTACAATTAGAAAAACCAATACAATAAAAAAGAAGTAATAGTCACTTAAAGTGTTTTTACATGTCAGTGCAAAATTAATAGATAATAATTGTATAGATCAGTGATAGTATGTAAGGCTGTCTACTCTAGCCTCGGTTGTCATAGCAACGGGACGGGGCATTGATGTTTCGTAACATGTGCAATGGAAAGAAGACATATAATTTAAAGCATTGCTTTCTTTCTTAATATTTAAATAAATGAATCGTTGTTTTTTTTTTTTTTTTTATGTAATAATTTTGTATATCATGACAGACTATTCATTCGTCATACATATTTTATCCAAAGCAACCATAGAGCAAACTGTAAAATAAAAAAGTTTGATATTTAGTTCCAATCTTTAACTACAACACAAGTACTGTCCCCTGAACTGACAGTTCGTTTTATTTCTAACAACACACATTTTAGAATTGTAGACAGATAAAGCTTGACTTTCATTGACTTTAATATATGCAGGGCCCTCACAAGCCTTTGTGGCGCCCCAGGGAGAAAGTTTCAGCGCCGCCCCCTTGCATATTGTAACTGCTTTGATTAGTGCATTAGTTCTCAATATTGTTCAGCTCATCGCCCCCTTTTTCAAATTTATATCTCTCACTGCTTACCCCCTTCCCCCCAAAAAAAACAACAACCGAAGTTGAACTAATGAGTCAAATTTGCCGCATATAATTTGTATTGGCCGACTAGATTTGTATGGAATTCTATCATCATAAAAAGAGCTAAAATTAATAAATTTGTTTAATTGTTGTCTAATAAATAATAATAAAAATATATACTGCAAAAGAGGTTTTCAAAATAAAACAATTTTAAAGTGAAGCTTATTCCTGGTATGTTGCTAGTAGTTTGTATGCGTTCCAATAGATAGTGTGTGCAAATGGAATTATTTTTTGCAGCCTCTTGCAATCAAAAATCGTGATTATAGCACATTTATGCATTCACTTTTTGTTATTTATTTGTTATTTATTCAACCAAATATTCTTGCATTTGTAAAGGTAGGGCTGATTTTAATACTTCACCATTAGAAACAAAGGTCTAATAACCAATATGGAATTTTCATGTTTATAATATTATCTTTAAATCGTCTGTTGAAGTAATCATTAATTGTTTCAACGTATTGAAGTAAGCTTGTCTTCGTCAGTTGTTCTTTATAAATTCAATATTTCTGCGTCCATAGTTGTGCTTGTACAAAAGAAGCTTTGAAATAAATGAAAAAAAAAAAAAACACTCTTTGTCTTCTTTTAATTAAGCTAAATTCCCTGAAATCATTTTTTAAAAACTTATTTCATTCAATTAAATAAGGGATATCAGCTTTCAATTGTATGAGTTTTTCTCTCAAATAATTGTCTTTGGTTTCCAAAAACTTTAGCATCGAAACAAATGTCCTTAGCCTACAATTTATTAAACTTTAGATGACTAGCGTAACTAAGTGGTAGTAAAAAACTATTTATAATCCTCATTATTCTCAGAAAACTGCCAAACTATCTGAACATTATATCATTGAATGCGTTGCTTCTGTTTTGTTAACTGCAGTAATTACGTATTATAGTGAGTGATGCAGGCGATAACTGAGATTTTTAGCAAATTAATGTTGTCGATAAAGCAAACACAGCTAATACATCTGGCAGAGATTTAATTACAACATCATGATATGATAGAATCCATAGCATCGTCGATGGAAGAATTTCTTTTTTCCCTAAAAAGTATTCTAGTTAAAGTAATATTCCTTTAGTGTCCTTAATTATTTTTCTTTAGCAAAACTAGCAAAATGTTCCCTTCTATAATAAAAAAAAGTTTAATTATTGTCAGGTAGCGTGGACTCCCATTAAGTTGTAAAAATGTGGAAAGGTTTTAGGAACTCACACAATATACTCTCACTTCATCACGTGCCATTTCATTAATTCGTCTCTGCAAAGTGTTTTTGCTCAATTTATATTTCTTTTATAAGTCGATATCAAAACTGGTTTCTATAAATCAAAGGCTATATAAATCTAATTTATTCAAATTAAAACCAAAACAATCTGAATGAAATTGTGATAATGTGATATTGAACAAAAGCACCGAACTTCGTTTTCTAACGAGCTGTGCCAGATATCTAATTTATATTCACCCTAGCCCCTACTTCCTCTTCTAAAAATCTAATCACCGCCACCATCTGCTTTTCTCATAATATACAGTTTAAATATAGCAATAGATCAAGGTTAAGTACAGAATGGGCTTTATATGACTTTTACGTCACAATTACACAGTAGACATAAGTCGATAAAACCTTTGAAAAAAGCTCAAGATTACTCTTCTTATAAGTGAAGCAGATCTTAATTTTGGTAATTAAAAAATCAGTGGTGTTGAATGTATTTCAAGTAGGCTACTTTCATACCGCCCACTGGCCCTTCAGTGATCCCTACTGTTGCCGGGAACATCAGCGCCCCCCCCCCCCGATAATGCGTTATAATATTACGTTGTCTTGAGAATCTGTGGAACCAGTGGAGTAGCTAGGGGAGGGGGAGGGAGTACAAATTATAAAGTTTCCCCAGGTCCCTTACTTCAGATGGGCCCCTAAAGGAGTGTCCGAAACAATTTTTTGGCAGGGGGCCCTGAACAGGCCAAGCTACCCGGGCCCCCAAATCCCTAGCTACGCCACAGTGTGGAACTTTAGTGCCTGCGCTCAGTTAAAGAGATTAAAGAGATTTTAAAATGCAATTTTTTAATAAGATTATTCTGGATGAGCGAATCTTTTATGAAACCTTTGTGAGCCTATTAAAAATGAAACATTTGTTTAAAACAGTTTGAGTGTAATGAAATAAGAAGTCAACTTCTACTAATCTATATTTATTCATTATTCCTTTTGTTTACAATTTGTGTTTCAAAATTTATTTCCCCTTCAACTCTCCTAAAATTTCTGGTATGAACTTGGGCTAAATGTGCCGCCCCCCTAGAAGTGCCGCCCCCGGGCATATGCCCCCCTCTGCCCTCCCCCATGTGAGGGCACTGAATATATGTGTTCGTCGATCGTGTAAATTGAAAGCTTTATATCCTTATGGCTTATCTACGATTATTTACGATTAATTGCAAGCTAAGGGGGGTATGGGTGTTTCTAATCATCTCAATGGTCAGGTTTTGTTCACTCTATTAGTCCAACTAGATAACCTAAGACTTAAAACGTCACAATGGATGGCAAGCGACAATATCGTAATCTAGCGACATGCGACTCTACCCCCTATATTAGAGGGAATGCCGACTAGTAGAAGCATTGTCTAAATCTGGGGTTTTACATCCGGTCTACCAAGTTGATTTGTATGGACCGCCAGCAAGCTTACAAAAATGTACTATTTTTGAAATTCAGACAGCTAGTGCTAGTAGACATCATCTTTCATTGTTAATTTCAAATATGTAACATACCTATTTCTAGTGATAAGTTGTAAAATGAGTTTAGATGTATGAAGTGTTTTTTGTTGTTTGTTTTTTACTAGGGTCGGGTTGTTGGGTGAGGGGGGAGGGGTACGCCCTCGAAACATCTCTTTATTGATAAATTGGCACACGTCTTCATCCGTTTGAGACCCCTGATCTAAATAAAATGGGAGCGGCAATAACGGATATGTCGACCTCATTCCACCTTCTAAATCAAATCTCCCGAAATCGCGTTTTTTCATCTCAAAGACAAGTGACCATTGGCTCCGGTCACTGAAGTCCATATGGATGTCTCAAACAAACAAAGGAGAGGTGATACATTTCGCCAAGCCTGGTAGGCTCGTACAGTGCTTCCATCTTTTTGGTGCATATATCGGGGCCAAAGTTCATGCAATCGGTAGAGTGTAGAGAACAGGTCCATTGTGTGCTGCATGTCTGCCTTTATTAAATAGTTGAGGGTGCAGTCATCCTAGAACATATAGTCCAGTATTGTTTCAATCTGAGTTTTACAAATAGCCTGGAGCCTCCCATCGCAATGGTAAAGGAGCTTTTTTTCACATCAACATGGTGAAGAACAAGAGGCTGACGATGGTAGGGAATATAATGAGCCATCCCTTACAGTCAACGATCAGAAGCTCCACAACATGTACTGGTTTGCATATCATAAGCAGTCTACGTAGATTAGGAAATAAACACCAGAATTGTGAAAACTATTGAATCATTTGGTAGGCTCCAGTCAAAAGTATGGGATCGGGTGGGGCATCAACCTCGCAACCTAACGGAAAGTGTATGTAGGGGTGGTTTTCCATACACTCATATATGCATATGGGATTATAAGACCTTGACTGTATACAACCGCCACGCCAGAAAAGTGAGCCACTTCCAGCATATGAACTGATTTATAACGCTGTTGCAAATTAGGGGGGGGGGGCAGGACAAAGCGACAGCTACATATTATGTGCTTGTACATGCTGACTTTTCTAGCATAACATTCATGATGCTAAGTAAGGCGCAGCTTAGATGGGATGGACACGTTGTGCATACGCCAGATAAACTGCTGCCAAATAAGTTACTCTATGGATATCTGCAAAAAGGAATGCGCTCCCGTGACGGACACAAGAAACGCTTCAAAGATACACTGAAGGCATCCCTAAAAAATTTCGACATCATAAACAACTGGGATAACCTTGCCATCTTCCACCACCACTCTCCTCCATGTTCCTGATGGACGTCCTCTCTTTTTTTTTCCTGCGCTATATGACTGCCTAGATATTTAAACTCATCTACTCACTCAATTTTCACTCCGTTTGCATAAATTATATGATTTAGACATATAGTGTTTGAAAAAAACATTTAATGTCAAGGAATGATTGTGTGCAAATCGAATATATTTTTTTAACCGTATGTAAATGATTTTCCGTTTACAAATCGCGTCCCTTCGGGAAAAACCTCTTCAGTTGGTCTTTAAAACCGAAAATCGAAATTATGGTTTTCGTTTCACATCCGTAATTTAAACAGTCAATCTGATAAAATTGATTGTGTTATGTGTTTATATCATGTAATAATAGTCTTTAAATTGTATTTGAGATTGTCTCGCTAGTTCAAGTGGGGTTAGTTGTTTGTTTACATGTGAGTTTGGTGTTTAGAGTAATGGCGAACAAAATCCTCGACAGAAAACAGAAGAACCATATTTGTAACAAGTTATATCGATGTGTTAATTAGTTGTTTTTTATTTGTATTGTTTTGTTTTGTTCTTTCATATATTTTCTTTAAATATCGTCAATTTAAAAAGTCATGCATTCTTTTTTAGATTATCTGTCTCGGGATTTATCCAACGAGAATCATTTTTCACCAACTACTTTGCACGTGCTTTTGAAATCAGACTCAAATATAATTTCTCGCAGTTCTTCATTTCAAGGTATTACTTAAAATTTCAGATACATCATAACTTGTATTTATTAAAGACAGAAAATAATACTTATATTATAACACAAAATACAAAATGGGACAGTAAAAGTGATTTTGTAACTGTGATTATGTAAGGGACGGTGTAATTATAAACTGACATAGACTTAGTGACACAGTATTATTGAATTGTTGTAATTTGTTAACTGTACTTTGTGATCCGATAGCTCTGTGTTATTGTTTATATGACAGGCTCGACACGGTTTGTTCATGAAAGTATTGTTAGTGAGATGGCTAGATTGTAGATTGCCGAAGAAGCTTCTGTTTTGGCGATCTGGCACGTGCTAAAACAAGAACAATAAAAATAGATTTAAAGACTGCCTGAAATAAACCCTGAAACAAATTTGACGTGAATCCTGATAGATAGGGAGACACTAGCAGCCGACAGAAGTGGCAAATGCAAGAACTGTAACACTGACCAGTGTGTTGTCGCGCTCTTTATTTTACACAATGTTTTTTCAATTAAATGAGGTCATACTAAAATATAAGTTTATCATTCACAGAGTGAAAACAAATTGAAAACTTTTTTTATTCAATGAATAAGGTCATTATTATTATTATAGACTTAAAGCATTTTTTAACTCTTTTTTTTTACTTTATTCATTCTCTTGTCTTTTAATTCCAAGAAATTAATTATTTATTTATTTTTAAAGCCAACATATAGAAGATTGCGTGTAATTGTTTTGTATTTCGTGTATATTTCAACAAAAGATCAACATTATACTTTGTGTTTCACATTGGCTGACACATTTATTGAACACAACCGCGGTTTCCAAATAACAACAGAAGGAATCGTTATTATATATTCTGGTAAGTTAAACTCACTACTATAACCATGGGCCTCAAAGGTGTAAACTATCAATACGCTTACTTTATACAATGGGTGAACGCGTTGGGGACAGTCCCTGTTGCATGTCTGAGGTTCATTGCGCTGCCTAAAGGCTCCGAGACTCGTTGGGGAGGCATTAAAAGAGCGCAACAGTCTGTATCGAACCCGTCCTGGTGCATTGAATTACAAGCTTATAATCTGGGATTTGTACTTGCGGGCCAAAGTGCAGCAAGCCCCAAACGATTATGATGTGAGGGGAATTCCGCAGGTGTGGAGAAGTAGTGTAATGCATGTCACTTCGAAGACCGTATCCTATGTAACGTGACACGCCTTTTGGGCAAACCGCTAGGTGGCTAGTCTCGGACAGGAACTTGGTGTGCCTCCTTTGATACATTTCTTTACATCGTTTCGACCTGGACTCAAGAGCCGGAAACCTCGTGCGTTATTTCTGTTAGAGACAATTATAAATCGGTGATATAAACTTTCTAGTGTTTCCTTTATAATTCTAAGTTAAGAACGATTAAATAAAAATAAAACCTTGGGGAAATTATTGAAAAAAAATATATATAAAAAGTAGAGATAAAGTAGTATTAGACAAAGATGATCACAAGATCGAAAGGACATGATAAGTATAGTTAATGTCCAATTTTTGAATAACATGACACGTATTGATACAAACACAAAAATATTTTAAAACAAAATAACTTTATATGTAATATTTGCATTTACTTATATGTAATATTTGTCTGTGTGTGTGGTGTTTATGTATACTGTAAATGATATATAAATATATATGATTATATTTTTAAAAGGTCTTTACTACGTGTACGGCAACATAGTTATCCAAGCTAAAATTACATCAGAAATACGGGTAAGGACACATGCCTGAAATAACATCATACATAATATTGAGTACTTTAAATTATGTTGATATTTTCTTAATGGAATATTTCATTTTAAGGGTATACGTTTCATTTCAAACCTAACATCTATATTTGTATGCATTCAATTATCTTTTTGTAAATTAAGCAAAAAATTATTATATATACTAAATAAAATAATTTGAAGTTTTAACTTAGTCTCAGCATTACAAATAATTTCTTATTTTGAACATATTTCTCATTTACGACGATACATTTTAAACATTACATGTACAATAACTATATTGTTAAAAATTGCATTGCAACAGGAAAGAAATTCAATCTTTGCCTACATTCATCGAGTCAGTCCAAATAACCCAGCCCAATCAGGAGTTCTATTGAGATCAGTGCATAACTGCTTTTAATGAAAGCTCATTTATTGGTACGTTGTTTTTAACAACAATTCTTCGTTTATAATTACACGGATGATTGGTACTAATTAAATGTGTAACGGTCGTAAATTTCTACATATTAAATTTTGTTTCAAAAATACGATTTTCCGGGTTGTAAATTTTCATGTTTAAGAAATGAGTTCATATGTTATTTCGCTAGTTATAAAATGAAATGGTTATATTTAAAAGCTCTAATGTTTTAGAGAGAAATTAAATTTTTTTTTTCTGTTTTTATTTCATAAAACACAACAACAGGCGGAATATTTCTCTTACAAGAAGAAGACATCATCAACGCCTGTCTGTCTACTAGAAGCTTTGTCAATCTAAAGGAGACGTCTTCATATATTGACATCTTTATGCTCGACTCAAAATAATTTCCTTTAAGAAAAGGTAATTAGGAAGTTCATCAATGAAACCAATTTGAAAGATCCTAAAGTGTGAGTTACATGATCGTTGAATAGATACTTTTGAGTTATTTTTTTATGTTTTTTAGTCATAAAGTTTGCTTATAGCCAAAAGTAAATGTGAAATACTTATAAAACCGCTGTATTTACAAATAAAATAATGTTTAATCTGTTCTTAATATTATTGGATTTTAAAATGTATTGACTAACAGAATGTACAATGATATTTAAAATTTCATTCCAGAAAAAATCTCACCACAATGTCTACACAGAAGACAAAAAAGAAATCTGAGGAGGAAGTGTTTGTACTCCAATGTATGCCTTTAGAGAACGTAAGTAAACGTTTATAGGAGGGCTTACCCCCCCCCCCCCCCCAAGACTTTTTAGAATTTCTTTTTTGGCTGCAAAAAAAAAAAGATCAATCAATCGACTATTGAATCTCTCCTTGTTTATACATACTTTTAAAATCAGAAGTCCAGTTGCATTTGATAATTTTTAAGAAATATTTTAACGTCTTTGGTTCAACAAAAAGAATGGTCTGAAAATTGGCACAATTTTATTTAGCCAATCTTGTTGTGCAGGCAAGAATTGCTTTAATTTAATGTCAAAGTAACAATTCAGGGACGTTTCCGCTGCAAGATAATGATAATGCTTCAAAAATCTTTTGAAATTTCAAAACCACAATTTTTACGCCAAACAATTCAGAGTAAAGGTTTTCATGGCGCATAAAACATATTATGTGGACATTAAAACCCCTTAGTTTGGTACATGTACTGCTGAGCCCACAAGATAAACTTTTCGGCGTTGCAGTTTTAAGAATAAAAATTTAATACCAGATTTTCTGAATGTTAAAAAATCTAGCAAGAGAAGAGAAAGGCATGTGCTGCGTAATATTGTATAAGATGCTTAAAGCTGGTGAACTTCAGACTGGCCATAAAATGAATCAAGAACATTCCTACAAACACTGCCTGGTACCCATTAGAAAAACAAGCTCAAATCAATTTAAAATTGAGCATTTTCTGCATTGCATATTTTGATTGCTTAGAGGGGAGGAATATTCATTTTCATTGTAAAAACACTAGCAAAAGAATCCAGATGTTATTTTTGAAAATTTCATCCCGTAGAGGGGCAATCTAACCGCAAAAGCTCGACCGTTTCTTCTGCTTTTCCACAGTTTCGACACCTCGAATCAAGGTGGGGCCTAAACCTACTATAGAAGGCCTCTATTGGGCAATGCCCACTTCGAAACTGGGTTATCGTGAACTGTTCCCTTTTGCGAACTTCCACCTCGGATTAGCTTAACTTGGCGCCCGTACCAGTGTTTTATCGTCCACATAATTATCGATCTGTGGGCAGTCTCAAATAAAAATTGATTATTAAGAGTGAAATTTCTTTTTAACTAAGGAGTCCGTTATCTAGTTTCCATGGGACTGCTGTTTGACTCAACTTGACCTTCACTCCGTGCCTAGAGGTCAGATCTAAAATGCCGATAAAGTACGAGAGAGTCGCTAGGTCCCATTGCCATCGATTGCTTGGATCACTGAAAGCGCATCATTGAAGACGATTATGTCAGCTGCCACTTCTGAATCAACCTCAAACCTTTTCTTAATTTCCACGATAGAATGTCTGATGGCTTCTATCTCTGCCACTTAGCTGCAGTTTGCACCACAAGGTCCTGCCAACTCTTTTCTTCATGTACTCACCCCTAGGTAAAAAACAAGACCTGACATGTTTTCCGGCATCACTGGTAGCACTGCCATCAGTAAACGATTCGATGCTCGCCGAATAGGAGTGTGCCGTCTTGAGGGCGGTAGCAAGCTTCTCAGCGAAGCTGCTGTGTTTTTTTTACTGCCGTTTATACCAATCGAATGCAGTGATAACCTTTTGTTTTATGCGCGAGCGAGAGTCGGGGTATGTTTGCCATGAATTCAATTGCAGTCGTTGCGCTGTTCTGAAAGTGCTAAAAATTATCATGAGGGCTTGATTTTGTACACAAGAGTTATGCGCCTTTAACTCTTTAACTACCATGAGCCGCATTTTGCGGCTCAAGCCAGCCGTCTCGCAAGACCACGAGCCGCATTTTGCGGTTTAGAAACCCTTATACATTTATTTTGTCCAAATCCAATCCAAGATATAGAAATAATAAACTAACGTCCTTGTTTTTAATCGTCTACTTCCGTATTCGTTCTTTTCGGATGTAAATATTAACTGGAAAACATGTTTTTTGTGATTAAAAGTGATTTTTTGGCGATGTCTGGTTTAATTTTCCATTTTTTTCCCTTAGTATTCTTACTGTACTTGTGTTTAGTTTTTTGTGTGTATCTTTGTTATGTGTGAACAAAAATTAATAAAATTTGAAGCGAGTGTTTTCAATAGAATTCTTAATAGGATATCAAATTGTTTTTTTACTCCCTTTATTTTAAGTTGCATTTTCTGTCTGTCTGCAATCATGTTTCAAAATTTGCTTCGATTTTTCGACCACTTCCCGTGGTCCAATCGAGCTGAATTTTGGACAGCAGACTTGCCCCGACTAACAATACATCCTATCAAATTTTCAGTTGAAACGACTTAATAATACTACACTTATGACAATATTCATTTCTTAAAAGGAAAGTATTAGAAATATTTTGATTTCGCGTTTAAAATGCCTGTGCAACTTTTTATACTTTTTCGGCGCAAATCTAGAAGAAAAAATTATGCGCTAAGATTATTTTTAGAACAATTCATACGGAGTAAGGAAATATTTTTGAGATTTGCGACACAGATATTTTTCTGTACGTTTCATTTGCAGTAGTCAATCAATTATTTAATTACATGATGGTAAACTTAGTTTGCAAATAAAGGGAGTATGTTTTTATGGTTTTCTTGTTTATTCGGATTATTATTTTCGGAGTTATTAGACTGTAAGATGAATATGTCTTATTTGTTTGTCTTTGTTTCTAAAACAACATTCTTACTTTCACCTTAACTTTCACACTTATTCTAGAATTTAAAAATGTTCTATTAGCATATTGTAGATACGCTTTTAGGCTGGTGAATTATGGTGAAAGATGGAATTTATTTATGGGTCTGGAAAGTGTCTCTTAGTCTACCTAGCTAAGATGGGGATGCTACCTGCCATTAGATGGGGAAAAGTAAAGGCTGGTGGGTATTGTACTGATCACACAATCACCTAGTATGGTAAATAAAGCTTTTCTGGCCCTATGTAGTGATTCGCGTAGAAAATTAGTAAAGTTTGTATTGCTAAATTTTAGGCCGCCCTCGACAAAACTCATGGCTTCGCTCATGACTGTAATAACTCCCTTTGTCCATTTAACATTTAACGTAGTCAATTTAAAATTACTCTTCATTGACAGTTCCTGTATACGTATCAAGACATGCTTTTACCTTTGGCTGGAATCCATATAAAAGCTCCAGAATGTTAAATGGGTTTATTTAGGTTGTAAACAATAGGTTGATAAAACAGTATAATAGAGCGTTCTTAGTGGGCGTGGCTTAGGTTTTTTAGTGACGTATTTGTGTAAATAAAGAACCCACTTGAGGTACAAATGTAACGTGGTGAAAGTGAAGTACTTCTTTATCATGCAAAATTCACATCTGAATATTGGCTATCCTACTAAAAAATAAGGAGGTAAATAGTAGTACTGTAGATTAATTGATTAATATGATTAGGCTAGGGCTGGCTAGACCTATTTGCACATTCAATTTCACTTTATAGGCCTACACTTTTAATGGTTTGTAGGCTAGGCTACGATCAAGTGATAGTGTTGGGTGAATAGGCTATCTAGTCATGTCACTAATAGGCTCACATCGTCTATGATCTATGTCTATGATAATAATAAAATAGCCTATTTTATTTAACATACATAATACAGCTTAAATCTTAATAAGACTTAAAACACAACACATCATTTAAAAAAAGCTCGAGCCTATATGAAACTTTATTAATACAGCGGCCATTATTACTTGTACACCATTACAGAAAGTAAACACAAATCACGTGCTTTTTTGTCACACGTGATTGCAAACGCCCTATACAAAACCTTGCGACCTTCCGGATTTGAAACGAAAGAAAAAACTATATTATAAAAATACAACGGAAATTTAGTCTCGAAACAATCATGTCAAAATGTAGGTGAAATAACAACAATAAAGAAGGCCTAGATACATCTCAATTAAAATAAGAGAAATGACATTATGTCCTATGTACGTCACCTAGTCTATATATAAAATCACTAGGCTAATATCATGGAAAATACATACCTTTCAAGCAAAATGCAATAGTGTCTATGCATGATATGTATGGGCAAATCAAAGTGTGAACAAATTACAAGAGTTTTACGACGCAAGTTATTTGACGACAAAAACAGTTGTAACGTTCTCCAAAAAATGCTATTTTAGGCAAAATGCTATTTTATGAAAAAAACTGCAATAGAAAATGTATGAATGTATGAAAAAGGAGTCAATTTTATTTTCTAAACAACCTTGAAATTATCGTCTGCTTCATTTAGTTAACGACTTGTGTTAGATCCAGTCAGTCTTAGTTTATAATTTATTTTTAAATTTGATTAGCTTATTATTTAAAGCATCATTTTATTGCAGTATACTTTCTACAGTGTTAGACAATAAACTATTTTTTTTTGTTTTAAATTTTATATTAAAGATAAAATAAGGGAGTGTCTATTTACACACCTATGCAAATAGGCTCTCCACGTCGCTATTTGCACAGGGCATGCTCACTGATAATTATATTTGACTGCGCATTTCTTTTGCGCTTTCTTTCACTGCTTTTAAAAAAGAACTTAATTACTACCAATATTTGTTGGTAATAGGTGTAAGGTTTCCTGGCTCAGTGGTTAGAACAGTGGGCTGTCATCGAGGCTGTGCCGTGTTCGACCCCTGCCCTAGACCAATGCATTTTTTTTTTAAAGTTTAGCCGCAGCCTAAAATAAATAATAGCTTAAGTATTGTATGCATATTCAATTACCAGCGTGTGTCATTAAAAATTAAATATAAAAGGTAGGCTGTAGCCTGCCATATACAATTATACAAGTTATAAATAGTTTAAATAGGCCTACCCTGATTTAATCTAAAATTTAAAACACAGAAAAAAACACTTTCCTTATCCTTATGTGAGAACAGATTAATGCATAGATCTATATGGCATATAGCTTAAGTAGTCTTCTCTTTCTTCCCGAGTGGCATTCTGGCATGGAATGGGTTGCCTGAACAAACCATGGAAACCAGTAACCTATTAACACCATTTAAAACATTATTGAAGATTCGGGGACTAGACTCGGACCACGGATGAGCGTAGGATGCAATAATCTTCTTTATTTTATAGAAGGAGCGTCTGTAATTTATAAGATAAAATTACACAAACCTATGTTAGTTGTGATGGTGTACATTTGTGTGTGTGTGTGGTAAAAAAGGGGAAGGATATCTCAGACTAAACATGAACTAATGTAAATTTTCCACTTCGTCATAAACAATTAAACGATTCGTTAATTCTTAATTTAACAATAGTTAGGCTAATATAAATTATTTCTAAATACAAAATCCGGTAGCCTGTATTGGTGTGAAAAAAATGACACGGGCATTTGTATTATGAGCCCCACCCACTTCACTTCCCCACGAGTAGGCTATGTAGGCCTATATAAAAGTAAGATTAATACAACATTGCCAATCTAGACCTATAATATATGTTAAAAATTGGCTCATTATAGTCAACCATATTGCATTAATAATTGTAAATAGGCCTAATCTACATAGGCCTACTTCTCCCAACAATGTTTTGGTATGTGTGTAATTACTATACTAGACTATAGTGACACATATTTGGCGTGGCAAATCAATATATTTTCATAAAAAACAACACAATGTGCATTCAGAGTGCAAATAGAATACAGTAGTCTATTTGCACACGTGTGCAAATAGCCACAGCCTAAAATAATACGTTCTAGTTCTAATCTCTATGGAGACAATTTTAATTATATTTAATTTTGTAGATAATATAATATATAAGCATTAGTGATTAGGAAAAAAGATTTTTAAACAAATGTAAACTTCGGTTAAATTATTAGCCTCCAAAATAATTAATAGCATAATAATTACATTTTCAGTGAAGTTCTCTTTAGTGTAGGCCGTGTAGGCCTATATTAAATTGCTATGGTTATCTATTATTTTTAAGTCTACTTTGTCAAACCATGCTAGTATTTGCATATAATAGGTCCTAACTTAATCATTTTAATATGACATGGATATATAGTAATATAGTTGGCTACATAGACAAATGCGACATAGACATATATACATACGATAGTCCATAGTCTAATTCATATTCAAATGATATGCCTAGTAGGATTTAATTATTAATAATAAACTGTTATTATATAATTATAATTATTATTGAAGTTAAGGTCATATTCATATGATCATATAAATGATATAATCTGGGCCCATTTAACTATGCTTCTTGAATCTGTAGAAGTTTAAAAACTGAAAAAAAAGCGCCGTGTGTTCTTAATATAGGTTATATAGTAAAAAACGGTGATTGCATCTACTATTTTTTTCTCCCCAACCAGCTGTGTCAATAATCATATGGGCATTTGAACACATCTATAGGTAGACAGTGGTCATGTGCCTAGAGTTTAGACTGTGTGTCTATTTCGGTGTGGACTGTGCACGAGATGAAAAAAATGACCAGACCGTCATGTTTTTTAATAGGCTTTATATAGTATAAAACGGTGCTTGTCGCTAATAAATTTTTGTAGCGTAATCTAGCTTTGGCAAAAATGAATTGGGCAATTGGACTCGTGTGTGAGTGGGCATTCTTCATATGCTTAGAGTTTAGAGTCTTTATCTCTATGGTTCTTGAATCTGTAGAAGTTTTAAAAACTGAAAACAAAGCGCATTGTGTTCTTAATATAGATTATATTGTAAAAAACGGTGCTTGCATCTACTATTTTTTTTCTCCCCAACCAGCTGTGTCAATAATCATATGGGCATTTGAACACATCTATAGGTAGACAGTGGTCATGTGCCTAGAGTTTAGACTGTGTGTCTATTTCGGTGTGGACTGTGCACGAGATGAAAAAAATTACCAGACCGCAATGTTTTTGAATAGGCTTTATATAGTAAAAAACGGTGCTTGTCGCTATTAAATTTTGTAGCGTAATCTAGCTTTGGCAAAAATGAATTGGGCATTAGGACTCATGTGTGAGTGGGCAATCTTCATATGCCTAGAGTTTAGAGTCTTTGTCTCTATGGTTCTTGAATCTGTAGAAGTTTAAAAATTGAAAACAAAGCGCAGTGTGTTCTTAATATAGGTTATATAGTAAAAAACGGTTCTTGCATCTACTATTTTTTTTTCGCCATTAGGGGATTGACCTGTACGTTTAAGAATTAGTCGTGAATCTTAAATGAGCGTTTTTGGATCAATTAGTTTGCTCTTAGTAATGGATGATGTAGCTTCCATATGTTGGTTGGGGTCCTATTATTGAAGGAGTCCTGGGTTTGCGCAATTTTGGCTCTACCCAAAACCATGCCATAGGCTGCTTGACTCTGACAGGGTCTTGGTATGCACCCCTCCCCACCCAAGGGCCAACAAACCCTTCCACGTTACACTCTGGAGATAATAGCCTTCGAATAGTGTTTTCTTTTTGTCATTTCATGTTGGTGTGCTACTAATATCTCGTCTTTCACGAGAACCGGTAGCTTGAATCCGTGGTATAGCCAAGACTGTAATGAAGGGACGCCCCTTCCTGCCATAATATGGTGTCACGACATCTCGTCTACAGACTTTTAGTCTACGACACTTAGTCTACAAAAAGGTGGTCTACTGTTGTGGTAAACGAATTGTCGCGGTAAACGAAACGTCGGTAGAAAAATGGTCGCGTTAGACCAATTGTCGGTAGACTAAGTGTCGTTAGACGAGTTATTGCGGTAGACAAAGTGTTGGTAGACGAGTTGTCGCGGTAGAAGTATTGTAGGTAGATCTACTTTCTGTAGACGAAGTGTCGTAGACGAAAAGTATAAAAGTATGTAGACGAGTTATCGTCGTTATACATACCTACCTTAACATTGCACTGTTGCCCCTGTCCTTGAAGTCCTTGCTATGGTTCAAACCTATCGTTACCGGTACGCCCTGCACAAAAGAACCATTCTTTCTCGTCCGTTTTTTTAGACCTTATAACTCTCTCTCTGACCCTCTCTCAATGTCTGTCTCTCTCTCTCTCTCTCTTTCATACTGTCTCTCTCTCTCTCTCTCTCTCTGTGTGTCTCTTTCTGACACTCTCTCACTCTCTCTCTCACTCTCTCTATCACTCTGTCTCTCTCTCTCTTCATACTGTCTCTATCTTCATACTGTCTCTCTATGATCTATGTGTATCTGTCTCTCTCTCTATGTCTCTCTCTTTCTCTCTGTCTGGCTCTCTCTCTCACTCTGTATCTAAGCCTTATAGAAGAGTGCTGAGTACACAGACGTGGTATACGCGCAGTGTAGTCTTCTCGATGAGGCTGTATTTGTCCCACATTCGCTGTTTCAGTTGGGCCATGACTGTGGCTGCCTTAGCGATCCTGCTGTTCATCTCCGAGTCGATGGACTGCGAACACGAGATAGTGGACCCAAGGTAGGTGAAGTCCTTCAGGGCTGTCTGACAATGGCAGAATAAGTGAGGCAAACTATAACTTTATCTGGCAGGGACTGCCCTCAGACAGACCAAGGCAACATGGTGTTGGCTTTGCCATTAAAAACTGACTAACGACATACATTGAGCAAGTGGCACATGGCACTGAAAGGATACTTGGCATCAAAGTACTAACATCCATGGATGCAGCGCATATCCTCAGCCTATACGCCCAAACTGTCTGCTCTATTTCTATGAGTCTCTGGATTCCGTAGTGTCAAATATCACATATCTTACCTTGCAGAAAGACAGATCTTACTTTGCAGAAAGACAGATCTTACCTTGCAGAAAGACAGATCTTACCTTGCAGAAAGACAGATCTTACTTTGCAGAAAGACAGATCTTACTTTGCAGAAAGACAGATCTTACCTTGCAGAAAGACAGATCTTACCTTGCAGAAAGACAGATCTTACTTTGCAGAAAGACATATCTTACCTTGCAGAAAGACAGATCTTACCTTGCAGAAAGACAGATCTTACCTTGCAGAAAGACAGATCTTACCTTGCAGAAAGACAGATCTTACCTTGCAGAAAGACAGATCTTACCTTGCAGAAAGACAGATCTTACCTTGCAGAAAGACAGATCTTACCTTGCAGAAAGACAGATCTTACCTTGCAGAATGACAGATCTTACCTTGCAGAAAGACGTCCCCAAACCCCATGATGCAGGAAATAATTTGCCAGAACATATCGATGTCACATGGCTTCACCTTTGCAAGACCATTTACAACACCTCCATCGCCGTCCTTGGGAAGAAGGAAAGGAAAAGTGCAGATTGATTTGAGGCCTACTGGGAGATAATGGAGCCCGTGACAGAGGCAAAGAGAAATACCCCAAATGACCTACAAAGTTGCCATAGGAACTGTTGCGTTGCAAAAACTCAGAAATGCCAGGAACGTAGGCCGGAAGACCGCACGCTTCTGCGCCATAAATACTGGGTTGACCTGTGCATATGTATCCAATCTGCTGCCGATCAAAGAGATGCCAAAAAATGTATGAAGGCATAAAAAAGGCCACTGGACCCCTAATTTTAAAGTCAGCTCTACTCAAGTCGAAGACAGGAGAGGTGATCACTGAACAAGACAAGCAGATGCAGCGCTGGACCGAGCACTACCTGTAACTTTACGCAACACAGAACGTTGTATCTGACTCTGCCCTAAATAGAGTTCCAGCGCTACCAGTGCTGGATCAACTCGATGCCATGCCCTCGATAGAGAAGCTCAGCAAGACCATTGATCACATTAGTAGCGGAAAGGCTCCAGGAAACGATGGGGACCCTGCAGAAGTCTCAAGTGCGGTAAGCCAGCATTACTAAAGCCTCTGCACGATCTCATTTGCGTTTGTTGGGAACGTGGCGACATCCCACAAGACATGCGGGATGCCAAGATAAGCCAAAAAAAGACCAATATTATGAGGCAATGTACAGAATGCAATCTCCATTTAAGGAAACACTTTGGATGTTGTTGAGGACTACATTTACCTTGGCAGCAAGATCTCAAGCTCACTGTCCCTGGAAAAAGAAATACAAACCAAAATCGGCAAGGCAGTATCTTTAATGGCAAGGCTAAACCAAAGAGTATGGGATATTGCCCAACTCACTGATAGGACAAAAATATCTGTCTACCAGGCCTGTTTGCTAAGTACACTCCTCTATGGAAGCGAGACATGGGCTACATACGCTAAGCTAATAAAGCATCTCAATAGCTTTCACCTGCGATGCCTGCGCAGGATACTCGTTTCTCTTCACTTCTTTCTGTGAGGGGCACTTATGCAGCTTGAGTGCCCTCCGAGCCTCGCGTACCTTAGACCATCAGGAGGTGCGTTCGAGCCAGGAGAAAAGCGAGAGTCAGAGAAAAAGGAGACTGCGCCATCGTCCCTTGAGGATGGAAGGATGCCATATATAGTAGTACAAACATATGTGTTAAAAACTGTTTCTCTTTGTTCGTTGTTTTCATAATATTGAGCATACCAGCGGTCAGTGGAGGATCGAGGGCCCTGAGCAGAAGGGGGCACCCATGTGGGTTTGTGCCTAAAGCACCAAGATGGCTTAATGCGGCCCTGGTTATATTATATAACACATATTAACTTACATAAAATTATATACATTCTTATTTATAAGCGGTAGGTGATGGGTGATTTGTGTATATCCGTTGGGATACAGTGGTTATTAGCTACCTAAATGAACCAATAATATAAACAGCTATAGATAAATACTATAATTATATCCTAAAGAAGCTAAAATAAGTCACAACAAATAACAAATAAACAAACAGCAACAAACCATAAGAATTTAACTAACTATGAACTCAATAAAAATATTGTTATAAGGCACATAAAACAATTTTATTTTTCATATAAAAAGCCCTAACCATCAATACATTATTAACTAAACTCATAATAACTACTAATAACTCTACACTCCACCACGACACTAGTGTCCTTCAATTACATCCACTAAAAACAGTAAACTTGAACTATAAACCTCACATCAACTCAACAGCTCTCAACTATCTAATCTAATACACAATAAATCTGAAGCAGAAACATATAACCAACAAAAGGTGGCTTCTATCCAATGTGATGTATATAAGAATAAAAAATAAGAAAACGCAAACATTAAGTTAAAGATACCAATAACATTATTTACATCAATGCAAAAATAAACCAACTGGAATGATAAATATAGTATAATCCCAACTTAACTCTTTAACTACCACGAGCCGCATTTTGCGGCTCAAGCCAGCCTTGTCGCAAGACCACGTACCGCATTTTGCGACTCGGAAACCCTTATATATTTATTTTGATTTTTGTCCAAATCCAATCCAATATTTAGAAATAATAAACTAACGTCCTTGTTTTTTTAATCGTCTACTTCCGTATTCGTTCTTTTCAAATGTAAATATTAACTGGAACACATGTTTTTTTGTGTTTAAAAGTGATTTTTTTGCGATGTCTGGTTTAATTTTCCAATTTTTCCCTTAGTATTCTTACTGTACTTGTATTCAGTTTTTTTGTGTATCTTTATTATTTGTGAACAAAAATTAATGAAATTTGAAGCGAGTGTTTTCAATAGAATTCTAAAAAGGATCACAAAGTTTATTTTTTTATTCGGATTATTATTTTCGGAGATATTAGACTGTAAGTTGAATATTTCTTATTTGTTTGTCTTTGTTTCTAAAACAACATTCTTATTTTCACCTTTACTTTAACACTTATTTTAGAATTTAAAAATGTTCTATTATCAGATTGTAAATACGATTTTATTTCTGCTTATTTTAATATGTAACACTTAGGGCTTCATTCATAATAAAAGCTGTAAAAAAAGCTTTGATTGCGTTGGGCCTATGTAAAAAAATAAGGTCATGAAAACGGGCTGACCATATGGGCAATACGGGGGAAAATGCCATGGTAGCTATTGAGTTAAGGGAGACTTTAAGGAATGCTAGCATTTAAACACCATGATGAAGGATTTTCACACTGACCCGAAGCAATTAAATTCCTAAACCATAAACCACCCGTCTGCATGGAAATAAAAATTATATATTACTCCAATCAACAGGTGTCAAGACATTATTCAGCACTTAGCAAATAACTTTACACACAGCTTAAAAAAAAGACCTCTCAAGATTACACTCTCTCACGGAGATAACATAATACAATCATTCTCAAAAAAACTATGAAACTATCAAGACAATGAGTTTAAAAAGAATGAAATAAATATATTATAATTATATTATTTACACAAGTCATTTAAACTCTGAATACTATATCTTCCCTTTAAGGGAAATAAACATCATAAACTCAATCCCAGAAAACTAGACAAGTAAACTATTTTATCAAGACTTATCACCCCCACCCCACCCCCAAATAAAAAAAAAATGACACAGTCCAACTGCAACGTACAAAAAAAATGAAATAAGAAACATTAAACATCATGATTATAAAAATACAAGAACATATACATTAATTAAATAAGCATGATAAGATAAAATCATCATCAGAAGATACATTATACATCAGACCTCTAAAATAAAATAATTCATAAACCATATGGAATTTTTTAAAGACCAAAGAAATGTATACATATCACTGAAAATATTAATACTATCCATTCCGCTGATCAATTCATGCCGCCCTGCAGGAGTTTTGGGCCTAGTGGACGTAATAATCTTCTATCAAGAAGGAACGTCTGTAAACCTATAAGAAGTCCACAAACTCCGGTCACCTTGGCCCTTCTATTATTCTGATTCATTCATCCCAACATCACATCTACCTCATCCCAACATCACATCTACCTCATCCCAACATCATATCTACCTCATCTACACATCACATCTACCTCATCTCAAAAATGAAAATAGCATGAACTTCATGTAAAATAAAGTTTACAATTTAATAATAATAAAAAAGTAAAATGCTATCTCACATTAAAGTAAACATTTCAAATGTGACCCATGTTTCCCTCTGAGTGGGAAATATGTGTCAGGCATAAAGGTAAGATGGGTCAATATTTTCATACATAGAAATAAGGGCAACAAAAGAAAAAGCACAGAAATTAATCTCCTCTGTGTGCAAATAAAGTCACATTAAAACACTTAGTCTAAGGAAATCACATAAAAATAAATCACGCGTGTAATTTCTGTTAAAAATCTTTTTTTAAAATGATTTGCAACAATTTGTAGAAAAACAAGTAAAAACCATGCAACGAAAAATATGACAGACAAACATATGAACAAGAAAATATAATGAGAAAACCCTTTCCATCAAAAAAGAACTGAAAATTAATGTCACCTATATACAGAGTCCACAAATAAAGTTATTTTTTCAGTGACCAGGGTACAATTTTCATGACACCACTTTTTACATTTGTGACATTCGATCCAATCTTATGTTGGTGGATCGACATACTGCAGTAAATTCAAAAGAAATCTTTTGGAACCCGAACAATCTCTGTCAATGCATTCTTTGCTTTTCCTTTTCCCTTTGCAGATTTTGCTTCATATTTATTTGATTTGGACTTTTCTGTTAGATATTTTTTTATTCTTGAAGGGGCTCCTTGTCAAATGTTTACTTTGTCCACGCCTTCTCTTTCTTTGGGTCCCAGTATTTCTGATGCACTTTGGCAATGGAGAGACAGCCTACCATAAAGTTGTGCCACTGGTGGATGGAGCAGAATCAGTACCACTGGTTGATGGAGCAGAATCAGTACCACTGGTTGATGGAGCAGAAGTAATACAACTGGTGGATGGAGAAAAAGCAGTTCCACTGGTGGATGGAGCAGAAGCAGTGCCACTGGTGGATAGAGCAGAAGCAATGCCACTGGTGGATGGGGCAGAAGTAGTGCCACTGGTGGATGGAGCAGAAGCAGTGCCACTGGTGGATGTAGCAGAAGCAGTGCCACTGGTGGATGGAGCAGAACCAGTGCCTCTGGTGGATGGAGCAGAAGCAGTGCCACTGGTGGATGGAGCAGAAGTAGTGCCACTGGTAGATGGAGCAGAAGCAGTGCCACTGGTGGATGGAGCAGAAGCAGTGCCAATGGTGGATGCAGCAGACGTAATACCAATCTGGATGGAGAAGAAGCAGTTCCACTGGTGGATGGAGCAGAAGCAGTGCCACTGGTGGATGGAGCAGAAGTAATACCACTGGTGGATGGAGCAGGAGCAGTACCACTGGTTGATGGAGCAGAAGTAATACAACTGGTGGATGGAGAAGAAGCAGTTCCACTGGTGGATGGAGCAGAAGCAGTGCCACTGGTGGATGGAGCAGAAGCAATGCCAATGGTAGATGGAGCAGAAGTAGTGCCACTGGTGGATGGAGCAGAAGCAGTGCCACTGGTGAATATAGCAGAAGCAGTGCCACTGGTGGATGGAGCAGAACCAGTGCCTCTGGTGGATGGAGCAGAAGCAGTGCCTCTGGTGGATGGAGCAGAAGTAGTGCCACTGGTGGATGGAGCAGAAGCAGTGCCACTGGTGGATGGAGCAGACGTTATACCACTGTGGATGGAGAAGAAGCAGTTCCACTGGTGGATGGAGCAGAAGCAGTGCCACTGGTGGATGGAGCAGAAGCAATGCCACTGTGGATGGAGCAGAAGCAGTGCCACTGGTGGATGTAGCAGAAGCAGTGCCACTGGTGGATGGAGCAGAACCAGTGCCTCTGGTGGATGGAGCAGAAGCAGTGCCACTGGTGGATGGAGCAGAAGTAGTGCCACTGGTGGATGGAGCAGAAGCAGTGCCACTGGTGGATGGAGCAGACGTAATACCACTGTGGATGGAGGAAAAATTTAAATTGAACATGATTCTTGTTATCAAAAATGTTCATTTAATTTTTAATGAATAACTTTTTAATTACAAATATATGAAGTTAAAGTAGTGTACATTTTCAAATTAATCTAAATTATTTTTTACACAAAGTATAAGGCAAAAGTGTTACTTATTAACTAAGGCTTAGGCTAATTTTAAGTATAATTGAAAAGTTAAGTGTGTCTGTCTACTTACAGCAAATTTAATGGAATGTGGTGACCACAAATTGTTGCCCACTATTTTGCATGAAAATATACTGCATATTCAGAGTCTGACTTTTCCTGATGCCATCATTTACACTGTGAAGGACTGGAACAAATGACTGTCATATGTAAAAAAAATGTGTCATTGAAAACCTAAAGAAAATGCTACTATGGTTCCTAACTTAATTTTAATAAATTTAATTTGAAAAAAGCAGAACATTACTAAATTATCACATCATCTACAATGGTGCTGCAACTGTAACTTAAAATTTTAAAAAGAGTTTAATTTGTGTGATTAGTGCATTCAAATAAAAAAAATATTTTTGTAGTTCAATCATGAATATCTTAAGATAACCAATCTCAGACACCATACTACCCACTCATCCTACCAATACCAATACAATATACAGTAATACAGAGCCACAAGAAATAATTATCAATATGTTTGTCTAACATAGACTGTAAGAGTGTAAATAGATGTGCAGTCTGATTAACAAAATTATACCAATTTCAATTATATTTACAAAAATACTAATAAAGTGTTCTGTCCTAGGCATCATAAACATGCATAAACTGCAAAATTACACCCTCGGAATATTATTGTGGTTGCTCGTCCATACAACTGCAATGTCTTTGGGTTAACACAAATCCCATACTATGTATGGGCATCCAGGCAGAGTTACAGCACTCATTTCTTCCTCCCAACCAGGGCCACAGACTGTCCTGAATGCAATAGAAACAGGACACCATGAGTCACAGCAGGGGCTTACCCCCATGCGTTATTGTCACACAATATAGTCTTAGTTTTTTTGTTACTTCTTTGGAGCTCATTATAGGCTAATATATATCAGGACTATGCTTATGTGCCATAGCCGATTCCCGGACTGCTATGGTTTAATAATAGGCCTAGGCCAATTAGTTAGGGCCTACAAATAGGTATATCAAATAAAAATGCATAGCTATAGGCCTAGTAGGCATAACATAGTAGGTCCTAACATTAAAGTTTAGACATGTTATAGATCAACAAAAAAAATCTCAAACAATAGACCTAGGCTTACACTACAAATTATTAAATATATATAGCATAGCCTATAGGGCATGCGGCATGGGCCTTCCTAATAGGCCTAAATGCTATACTATAGGCATAGCGTAGGCTATAGCAGTATAGTATAGACTACTATAGGCCTAAGCCCTAAGCCTACTATTTTTGTAGAAACAGAAGAAAGTAGTAATAATATGATACTAGATTTAACTTTAACTAGATTATAATATAGCCTAAATGATAGTGGATATAGCTAGGCCTACTAGATTATAGCCTAACTCATATAACTGATCATAACTGTATAGCATAGCAGCATAGGCTACAAAGAATTTTCCTGTCATGACTAATTCCGTTTTTACTAATACAGTGACTCGACGCCAGTCTAGGACAACTCTTCTATACTATTCTATAGTCTATACTCTAATTACTTAATACTTAATAGACTAGGCCTATAGCCCACTGGCTATACTATAGTAATAATATAGTTATAGTCTAGTTATCCTAAGTATTCTAAGTCTAAGTTATAGTTCAATATACTATACTCTTTATATAATACTATAGGCTACTATTACTAGGTCTAGTATTACAGTGAAGTAAAGTATTATTGTGTAAAGCAATGTATGCCTATACTGGCTATATGTACCTCAAAAATGAAATAGGTCTACAATTATTCTGAATCTATTATAAATTCATTCAGTAAACTAGACCACTACTACTAGTCATACAATATGATACAAAGACTTTCAAAATATGGAGGCTACGTGTTTAAATTATTTTGATATAGGCCTATAAAACATTTTTTAACTTTAGAAAGGAGATTTAAAGTTACCGTTACTTTCTGTTTTATATTTGGCATTAATTTTTTTTAAATTTTGGCTCGAATTTTTTAATGGCCACAAAAAAATGTTTTAATAACAACTCTTCTTCTTAATAGTGCTAACATATAGAAGCTCGGATTCTACCAACTGTAGAACTAAATAGAAACTAGAAGATTCCATTTCATTGTATTAACTGTAGAACTAAATATAAACTAGTACATTTAATTTCATTGTATTAAATGTAAAATTAAATAGAAACTAGTACATTACATTTCATTGTGTTAACTGTAAAATTAAATATAAACAAGTACATTAATTTTCATTGTATTAAATGTACAATTAAATATAAACTAGTACATTATCTTATGTTATCTTATACATTACAGACGCTTCTTCTATAAAGAAGATTATTGCGTCCTACGCTCATCCGTGGTCCGAGTCTAGTCTTGCATATTAATTAATGTTTTAAATGATGTTAAGTTACCGGTTTTCCTGGTTTGTTCAGGCAACCCATTCCATGCCCGAATGCCACTCGGGAAGAAAGAGTACTTATATGCATTTGTTTTCGCATAAGGGACAAGGAAAGTGTTTTTGTATTTATGTTTATCTGAGCTTTGCAACAGGTTGTTATTGCGTTTTATTTCTAAATTAGAGTTTAATGCCTTATGTATTATTACTACTTTACTCGTTGCCCTTCTGTCTTCTACTGTTTCTAGGTTTCATGATTTGACTAATGGTGTTACTCTTGTTAATTGGGAATATTCGCTAGTTATGAGCCTTGAAGCTCTTTTTTGAATTTGTTCTAATTTTTTTATGTTTTCTTTAGTTGATGGGTCCCATACAGATGCTGCAAATTCTAGTATAGGCCTAACTAATGTGATATAGCATTTTAGTTTTATGTTCTTATTACATTTGTAAAAGTTCCTTTTTATGAATCCTAAATTTTTTTATTATTTTTTTATTACTTCATAAATATGAGGGTTCCAAGATAACTTATCATTTATTATTACTCCTAGATATTTAGCATTGTTAGTTTGAGTTAGTTCTTTACCATGAATGAAGTAGTTTGCTATTATTTGTTTCTTTTTCTTGGATACCCTTATTAGTTGGCATTTTTCTGGGTGAAAAGACATACTCCAGTTTGATTCCCATTTTTGTAGTTCATCTAGGTCTTTTTGTAGGAGTTTCCTTTTCCTGTCTTTATTATTCTATAAATTATGCAATCATCGGCAAGTAATCTTACTTTTGTTGCTGTGTTGATGCAATTTGGCAGATCATTAATATAAATTAGAAATAGTAGGGGTCCTAGAACAGTTTCTTGTGGAACTCCTGAGTTTACAGTTATTGGTGATGACTTAGAGTAATTTATTATCACTGTTTTTTCTCTGCCTATAAGAAAGTCCTGAATCCACTGATGTAAGGGACCAGAGATGCCAAAATATTTAAGTTTTTTTAGTAGACTAGAAAGATGAACTTTGTCAAATGCTTTTAAAAAAATCTAGTAATATAGCATCAATATGGTTGTTATTATCTAATCCCTTTGACAAGCCATCTATTAGGCCTATTAATTGAGTCTCACATGATCTATTTTTTCCTAAAGCCATGTTGGTGTGGACAATGTGCATTAAGTTTGTCTAGATGATTTACTATACTACTATATATAATATGTTCAAGTAATCACATGTTATGCTTGTTAGGGAAACAGGTCTGTAATTTTCGGGGTCAGATTTATCTCCTTTTTTGGAAAGGGGGGTTACATTAGCTAATTTCCAAACTCTGGGCACTTTGCCCTGGTTTAGAAAGGCCTGAAAAAATATTTTAAAGATTGGAGATATTTCATTGGTTAGTTCTTTAAGCAGTCTGGCTGGTATTTCATCTGGAACAGAAGCTTTGTTTGCTTTTAAGTTTGTTAGGAGTTGTTTAATGCCTTTTTCATCTACATTTATATGTCCTATCTCTTCTAGTTTGTTTAAATGTATGAAGATTTCTTTGTCACCTGGATTTGAAAAAGATGATGCAAAGTGGATATTAGCTTTGGTTTCATTATCATTATAAGTTTCATTGTTATGGCCTTTTAGTGGAGCTATGCCTGTAGTGTCCATTTTTCTTGATTTAATGTAGGACCATAAGTTTTTATTATTATCTTTAGAAATTACATTGTTTACATATTCATTTTGCAGCTGTCTGCTTAGTTTCTGAGTTAAATGTTTAATTTTTAGGTATTTCTTATGTAGTCTAATTGAATTGGTTGTTTTAAACTTTTTGAATAGATTTTCTTTTTGTTTACACAGTTTCTTTAGTTTAGTGTTAAACCAACATTTGTTAATTTTATTTGATGTTTGTTTTGTTGGCACATAATCAGCCATTATTGCTTTTAAGTTGGTTTTTATGAATTGCCAAATATCTTCAACATGACTATTTATATTGTATTTAGTAAGAAAATTGGTTTGGAATTTTATTGGTGCTTGGTGTAGTTCTGTTGTGTTACATTTATTCCAGAGGTAAATTATTCTTTTAGGTTTCTTGTTTATTTGGGTTTTTATTTTGTTATTTACTCTGACAATATCATGATCTGAAAGTCCAGGAATTATTTCATAATCTACTACTAGTCCTGGTCTGTTAGTTAAGAATAAATCTAGTATATTATGATTTCTTGTTGTTTTTTTTTATTAATTTGATCTAAGTTTAGATTTTGGATGGTATTAATAAACATTTCATTTATTTGTTTTATGTTTTGGTGTTTTTCTATAGAGTAGCTATTCCAATTTATATCAGGGAGGTTGAAGTCTCCCATTATCCAAGTTATAGCATTTTTTATATTTAGCTTCAATACTTGTCATCTGATTACATAGATCAGTCATGTACTCTGATGTTGAGTTTGGTGGTCTATAAACGCTGCCTACAATTAGTGGTTTAGAATTAGGTCTACTTATTTTACAAAAGACTGGCTCTATGTTATTTTTAGATTCTATTTTTATTTCTTCAGCTATTAGAGTAGATTTTATGGCTAGTAAGACTCCTCCATGCCAGTCTGACCTATCTTTCCTAAAAATGTCATAATTATTATTGAATATCTCTGTGTTGTAAATATCTGGGCTAAGCCATGTTTCGGAACCTGCAATTGGTTTAGGGTGATTTTTTGAAGGGTGATATAAATAATTGTGTTGTCAATATCTTTAAGGGAGCAGTACTACCTAGAACTGACCGTAACTTTTATTTCAATTGTTTAATAAGTAAATATTGATCAAATTGGCTGAAATTTTGCAGACACTTTATAAACACATTAATGTTTTCTATTATGTTTTAATTTTTTTTATATTACAAATATTTAGGTCACAAATCTATTTTTAGTAACAGAGTGGAAAAATTCAAGATCGAAAACATAGGATACATTTTTTAGCTGTAACTTTTCACCAAACTGTCAGAATAAGTTTATATTTGCACAATATCTTTCTCATAGCTGTCCCTATGGTGTGAACTACCACAGATATTATATCCTAAAGCTTTCACCACTTATCACTCCGCAAAAATGACCTATTTTATATTAATATTTTTCAACTATTAAATAAGGATAATTCACAAAATATGACAGATAGGTCAAAGTTGATAGTTAACACTATAAACAATAATGTTTGAAGTCTGCACACAAAATTTGGTGATGATTGCTTGAAAAATGTTCAAAATATGACCCAAAAACCAATGGCGTACCGCAATTTTCGTCAAAGTTTTTAAAAGCCTTTTTTTGTCAAATTTAAGAGCTCATTTAAAGCAAAATTATGTCAAACCACCTTAGTGGCCCCCTGCTTGGAAGGGAATCCCTTCAGCTTCCTCCTGCTGCTCTTCTAAGGCAAGCCTCCTCCTCCTCTTTGCTCTTCTGGCCTCGAAAGATGCTGCAGTGGCCTGTCGCTGAGCATTGATGATACGCAAGAAGTCTTTATCTTCACAGAACTTGCGTGCAAAACACACATGATTTAGGCCCATTTCTTTCATTATGTCTAGAAGTGATGTTGCCCCATCATTGCAATACTTACAGCAGCTTGCAAAACTGTCAATCCATAGTATCTGTTCTTTAGGCACAACCTCCATATCACGCTGTTCATGCTTTCGTTCGCATTTTGGGTATACCTTTCTAGACCCTTCTTCAAAAGTTCAGTTTTGGCGAGGTCTTTGAATAAAGGTTTGATGGCAACCATCACTGTCACTGGAATGTTTCTTGTATGCTTGTATTCATCCACATGTCCAGCTACCACAGCTTGCTTGTAGCCTCACCAATCTCCACAAAAACTATGCACCGATTATTTACATTTGTAATAAAACCAAAGATTTTGGTCGAGAATGGTGACGAAAAGTGGAAATTCTTGGAGACCCCCTACCCTGTTTGTCGGCCTGTATCTCAAAAAATATTCATCTCAGGAACATACTTTTTTCTGTGATTGAAAATAGAATAACTAAGCTATCTAAACATACCAAACACATTGATAAATGAAATAAATCATTTTTTTTCAAAAATCTAGGTAGTACTGCTTAATGTTGTGATGGTTAATTACCATCTGTTTATGGACATTTTCATATTTTGGTAAATTTAGTGCCCTTTACCAGAAATAGGGCTAGGATTAGAAGAACTAAGAGTTTCATTTTTTTTTTAACTTTTTAATAGGCTACTTAATAGTTTTACTATATTATTACTATAAGATATTACTATAATATTATTTAAATATATGTTTTTCTTTGTCTAAGTTTCTTTTTATTAGGCCTATGTATTATGATTGGGCTTAGATTAATATATTTAACTACTAGCCTAGACCTAGTCTATTCATCAGTAGACTGTAGTCCTAGGATTTTGTTTAAGGTCCGATTTTGTAAACAGATAAAATGGCGGACTTCGAAGCGCCTAAATTTTTGTCTAAATAATATTTTAAGCTCAAAATTACGATCAATTATTCTATTTAATACTATTTTAGATATATATATATATATATATATATATATATATATATATATATATATATATATATATATATATATATATATATATACCAAATATTAACTTAATTAAGGGTTAGTATAAAGTTTAAATGGTTGTTAGTTATTTAAATATGGAAAATATATAGAAAACTTAGCAAGTGAGATGAAACACGTCTAGCTCGTAGCCGGAAGTCGTAACCATATATTACATTTCATTGTATTAACTGTAAAATGAAATATAAAATAATACTTTTTATTTACCATATAACTAAGTAGAAACTAATACATTACATTTCATTGTATTAACTGTAAAATTAAATATAAACTAGTACATTACATTTCATTGTAAGTAAAAAAGTAAAGTACCCGTCGGACCGAACTGATCCATAGGCTCGATGAAGCAGCGTTCACCAGTTTCTGTGGCCACGGCATACTAGGTGATTGTGTGGCCAGCACTATGCAGAGCTGGGTAGACTCAGGGACAACCTCCAGACCCGGGAAAAAATCCTAGCCTGCACCAGAATTCGAACCCGGGACCTTCGGCTTGCCAGTCGCTACCGCGCTCCCTACATTTCATTGTATTAACTGTAAAATTAAATAGAAACTAGTACATTACATTTCCTTGTATTAACCCTAGAATAAATTGTTTTGACTGTAAGACTAAATAGAAAGTTGTAGATTAAACTGGACAAAATATTAAGTTATAAAATATTTAGGTATTGACTGTTTGACTTTATACAAAGTGAAAGTGGTAACTTGAACTTTTTTTTTACTTTTGGATAAAATGAAAGTAGTTGGATAAATTGTATGTCTTTAGGAAAAAAACAATTTTGCCGAATATATTTTTTAGAATCTAGGACTATAGAAAGGTAGATTACATTAGATTGACTAAACATAACTTTGTAGAATAAAGAATCTCACTTTTTAAATTCCCTAGGAAAGTTTAAGCTTGAAATCTTCATGTACAGCATGCAGGGACGTTAACTGTGAAGGTATTTTTTAATATAATTATTATACAGCATATCATGTTACAAATAGTAATTAATAATAATTGTAATATTAAATGTTGGTATAAAAATATGTTAACAAAACATTGAAATTATTTCTTAAACGTAAAATAAACATTTCAGATTGTGTTACTGACCATAATGATGACCAGTCAAATGAAAACTGCTTTCTGTTAATAGGTAATTTATTGGTAAACCCATTCTTACTATACACAGATTTAATATATACAGTGCTTTTTTTTTAAAAAAATAGGTGCCGGTACTCAGTGATGGATTGCCTAACTTTTAAAGCAGTTTTACATTTTATAATTTAATTCTTATTGCGCGCAATTTAAAAATAATTAAATTTTAACAAATTAATAATATAATAAATTAATAATAAACGTTAAAACACAAGAAAAGTAATAATTTTTCCCCTCATTGAAAAAGGTGGCGGTAATAATGTTGATAAAGAGAAGTATTATAATACAATTACATTAAATTAATTTATTTTTATATTTACCTGTTCAGGTGACCATGAAAACCAACTTTCGGAAGGTGGGGAGGAAGATCTTCACAAACACAGGAAGAACTGTAAGAAGAATCCAGGTCATCCAGAGTTTATACCTATTGAATCATTCAGCTTAAAACATCTACCTGAAAGTCACCAGGACAATGATTTCTTAGAATTCATCAAAGCTACAGCTGACCTGACAGTTAAACTAAGTGTTCACATGACCAGTCCAAACAGACCAGAGTTTTGGCCCAACACAAAGATTCCATATTTTTTGTCTGACATGAGAGGAAAGAAAATATTGAGGACAGGAAGTGGGATATTGGGTGCAGTGGATAAGTACCCAAATGAATATGAACATGAGAAGTATGGCCGTACAACATGTCCATGTGATAAATGTAAAGATTCAGACAAACCCAGCAAAGTTTGGTGCGAGATTGGTGTGATAACAGCTGCAAATGTGGTTGCAGATGACATTGAGGCAAGCCACACGACCTTGAGATTGTTTTATGATAGAGAAGATAGTGAAGTAGTTATTCTTAAAGATAAGTTACGTGTTTATTTAGTAAACATTGAGCAAGACTGGTGTGTGTTGGCCTTTTTGACTTGTGATGAAAAATTGGCAAATAAATTGGAGAAAATGGTGGAGCATTTAGATGATGTCAGGAAGAAAGTCAAATACAGAAAATATCCGGATACTGACAAGTTTAACTTTATAGTGTCACATCCTCATGGATGTAATAAACAGGTCAGTGTAGGTCAAGTAAAGTACAGAGTACAGGTGGGGGATGATGAAGATGTCTATAACTGGACCTACACAACATGTACATGTCCAGGAAGTAGTGGAGCCAGTGTCCACTATGTGGGGGATTTTGGTTGGGATTGTTGTATCCATAGTGGAAGTTTAAAGTCTGGACTTAATTACAGTGCAGTTTTTTGAAGTCTTGTATTGATTTGAATCACTTGTGTGTCAATATGTACACAAACAAAATGGAGGATGTTTGATATCTTAATTTTATATCATTATTACTTTATAAAATCACTTTATAAATCTGAAGTTTATGTATTGTTTGGATATAAAGCTATTTAGAATATATTTAATTTTCTTAAATTTATATTCTGACTTTGTTACCTTTTTTTTTCATTTGTAAACATGTTAAAACAATTTTTTTTTCTGTTATTGAATAAACTTTATAAATTTGAATCTTGATATCTTCTTCTTGTTTACATCTATGATGTCATGTTTATTTTGTTATAAAGCTGATTTTTTTAGTTTAGATTTATAAAATTTGAATAAAATAAAAATATAAACAAATGTATCCACAAGGTCGTCTTGCGATCTACTACAGACAGTGCACTTGAATATATAAAAAATTACAGAAAAATTTATTATATTTTAAAATATGTATAAATTAAAGAATTAGACTAAATGAATTTAACATTAAACAATAAAAATATTTACAAAGAAAATAATTTACTTATAGAATATGAAAACAAGTCTAATAAAAAGTATAATATAAATAAAAACAGAAAAAAATTAGATGTTTCCGGCAAGCTAATCAAAGGGAAATAACATTTAAAATAGTAACAAATCCTGAGCATTACTTAGTTATCATTATTAGTTTTTCTTTTTTTTTGTTTTCTGAGTCAATCTAAATGCAATCCATTTGATTAAAAATATTAATACAATTAATTTATTTTAAATTAAAACATGTTATTTTGTGATCACAATTGTATATATATTATTAAAGATTTCTTCCAATTTTAATAACAATACAATAAAGTAAATATATAATTGTATTAAAATATGTGTTTGAGTTTATTCTATTATTATTGCTAAATTTAATGAGTTAATACAAGAAAAATTATATAGGAAGGACTTTCTAGTACAGATCTAATAGTCCAGCTTTGCCTGTTATCTTAAACTCGGCAAACATTTAAATATATATGAAAACAAACTCAACCACATCAGAGAACATCCTTAGCCACGTGACATCCTCCACGCCACATGGTGAGCATAAATGTTTCCGTCGGTAACTGGATTACCAAATTAACATGATCCGTCACCTGAACCAGGCTAGAACTTAGATTTACCAACATTAAATGATATGTCATCAGAACTAGGCTATAACTTTGATTACCAAAATAAAATGATACGTCACCAGAAACAGGCCAGTACCTAGATTACCAAAATACACGATCCGTCACCATAACTATGTCTGAACTACTAAGGCTATCATGGCTCCAAATATTCAATACAGTTAATATAAATACAATAGTGATTTTTGTAAACAAATATACAACATAAATGTAGGATGTTACAGTTTAGTTCTAATGTATGATCCTTTTCAAGTTCTTTTACATATTAGGCCCTAAGTGTCTTTTTATTGAAGTAGTGCTTTGTCAACTTCGGGCTTTTAAAGTTATTAGAGAAGTGAATACATGTATATAGGCTAGAAATGTACGTATATCAGCAATTCCAAGTATGTATTTAGTACAATAAAAATATTAAGGAAAACTGCTTTACAAGTATATATATAGATAATAATTCATAAGACATGTATGAAGGTAACACAGTTCATTAATATTCTAATATTAATAATAAGAAGACTGGTGGATGGATACAAAAAGAAGATAAATAGATTCTAAGATAGAAATAAACACTAACCAAATGACAGACAGGCGTGCAAATAAAAAGTCCGACTCAGATCTTTCAATTAATTGACTGAAATAGAGATAGACTGTTTAATTGATAAATAGAGAAAATCATAACATTGGATTGTTGACTTTATTCCAAAAAAAATATTAATCTCATGACATAGTCATTATGTATTCAGTTTTTCTTTTGGAAATTCGTGTAATTTCCTTTACTCTATTAGCATAGTGCATAAAACTATTTGAGCGTTAAGGAAACATTTACGTGGGGGAAAAAGTTAAGGTGTTGATAGGGTGAGCGGTCTATGTTGTAAAATGATTTAGTTCGTAGCTACACATTTTAGAGTTTGTAGTTATATAGATCTATTATACATAACGGAATCCAATCATGTGTTAGTAAATACTTGATTTTCCATTGCCACAAGGTTACTACATATTATTATGATATAGTAAATGATTATTCATTGTTAAATGTGTCTGTCCATTATATCGTCCTCGGCATAAAGTTGAGATACACATCATTAATTTTACGATCATAATAATTCAATATCCATATATTTATCTCTACACATGTCGATATGCATTTTACAAGTATAGTCTCAATCATTAGAATATTGCTGGAAGGCACTCTGTACCTTACCTCATAACGTTGTTCTTTTTTAGGCGAATTGTTAAGTCGAATTCATTACACGTCAATGAGAATTTACTGACCAGTTGTTGGAACCCTGCTTCTGTATATGAAGCAAGAGCTTCATTATCAGAACGGTGTAACTATCTGATTAATACGGTTTCCATTTTATGTCCTATACAGCCCTGGTCACCGTCAATTGTGATTTGAGATTAAACACGTTCTTAAAACCAACTTCGTTACGCCAATTGGGCGTCTTTCGTTTAGGAGACAAGTAGGTTGTAAAATAAGAGGAAGTAAATACAAGATAAAGAAATCATAATTTGTAAGTACTAAATGGTTTAACATAGGAATAAAGAGATAAAATTATGTAACTTTGTTATATTATTCATTAGGTGTGTGCAGGATTACTGGGTCAAAAACTTTCATTTTTGTGATAAATTATTGTCATTTTACAAGGTATATTTATAAATTATAAGTAGTGTAATTGTATACAGTGTGGTATGAAACAAATATGCATTCATGGTATATTTTAATTTAGCTTTGATATATATATTGTCTAAGTACGTTACTGTTGTTTAAGGATTAGAGTAAAGAATCATAATACTCATGATGATTGCTTGTCTATAAAATATTAAAATAACCAATTCAAAACAGCGATTTTAAAACCAGTAAAACGGGGAGTAATTGATAAATTGATATATTGAATCCACAAAGTAAAAAATAATTTATTAATTAATTAATTAGGCACATACCTTCCTGGACTAATAATATAATACCATCACATTATAAAATATACAATACTTTAAAACACATTGTCTGTATAGAAAATACTTGAACTTTTAAACCGTAAATTGACCATTTTCCATTTCTGGAACAAACATTTCACAAGCAAGCCGATGACTTTATTTATTTTTTTAAATATAGTATATTATTATCTTGACAAACATTTTATAAAATATATCAACAACAATAATTACTTTACTTCCAAGTTTTAAAAGCGGAGGTAAAAATTTACCAAACAAATCGACAGTTGTTTTTTTTTAACAAAATTGTGTTGTTGTTTTGTATTTTTTATTATTTATAAGTTGATGTTGCTAATCAGTAATTAAACTAACTGCAAGGAAAAGTGAAGGGGATTTTTTAAAATCTATCTAGCTAAATGGAGCTTCGCCGAACGAAATTGTGTATCAATTTTAGCCTTAGCCCCTTTATTTAATTGTTTCTTTACGTTGTGTATAGCCTTAGCCCCTTTATTTAACTGTTTCTTTACGTTGTGTATAGCCTTAGCCCCTTTATTTAACTGTTTCTTTACGTTGTGTATAGCCATAGCCCCTTTATTTAATTGTTTCTTTACGTTGTGTATAGCCTTAGCCCCTTTATTTAACTGTTTCTTTACGTTGTGTATAACCTTAGCCCCTTTATTTAACTTTTTTCTTTACGTTGTGTATAGCCTTAGTTCCTTTATTTAACTGTTTCTTTACGTTGTGTATAGCCTTAGCCCCTTTGTTTAATTGTTTCTTTACGTTGTGTATAGCCTTAGCCCCTTTATTTAACTGTTTCTTTACGTTGTGTATAGCCTTAGCCCCTTTATTTAATTATTGTTTCTTTACGTTGTGTATAGCCTTAGCCCCTTTATTTAATTGTTTCTTTACGTTGTGTATAGCCTTAGCCCCTTTATTTAACTGTTTCTTTACGTTGTGTATAGCCTTAGCCCCTTTATTTAATTGTTTCTTTACGTTGTGTATAGCCTTAGCCCCTTTATTTAACTGTTTCTTTACGTTGTGTATAGCCTTAGCCCCTTTATTTAATTGTTTCTTTACGTTGTGTATAGCCTTAGCCCCTTTATTTAATTGTTTCTTTACGTTGTGTATAGCCTTAGCCCCTTTATTTAACTGTTTCTTTACGTTGTGTATAGCCTTAGCCCCTTTATTTAATTGTTTCTTTACGTTGTGTATAGCCTTAGCCCCTTTATTTAATTGTTTCTTTACGTTGTGTATAGCCTTAGCCCCTTTATTTAACTGTTTCTTTACGTTGTGTATAGCCTTAGCCCCTTTATTTAATTGTTTCTTTACGTTGTGTATAGCCTTAGCCCCTTTATTTAATTGTATCTTTACGTTGTGTATAGCCTTAGCCCCTTTATTTAACTGTTTCTTTACGTTGTGTATAGCCTTAGCCCCTTTATTTAATTGTATCTTTACGTTGTGTATAGCCTTAGCCCCTTTATTTAATTGTTTCTTTACGTTGTGTATAGCCTTAGCCCCTTTATTTAAACGTTTCTTTACGTTGTGTATAGCCTTAGCCCCTTTATTTAATTGTTTCTTTACGTTGTGTATAGCCTTAGCCCCTTTATTTAATTGTTTCTTTACGTTGTGTATAGCCTTAGCCCCTTTATTTAATTGTTTCTTTACGTGGTGTATAGCCTTAGCCCCTTTTATTTAATTGTTTCTTTACGTGGTGTATAGCCTTAGCCCCTTTTATTTAATTGTTTCTTTACGTTGTGTATAGCCTTAGCCCCTTTATTTAACTGTTTCTTTACGTGGTGTATAGCCTTAGCCCCTTTTATTTAATTGTTTCTTTACGTGGTGTATAGCCTTAGCCCCTTTTATTTAATTGTTTCTTTACGTGGTGTATAGCCTTAGCCCCTTTTATTTAATTGTTTCTTTACGTTGTGTATAGCCTTAGCCCCTTTATTTAACTGTTTCTTTACGTGGTGTATAGCCTTAGCCCCTTTATTTAATTGTTTCTTTACGTTGTGTATAGCCTTAGCACCTTTATTTAACTGTTTCTTTACGTGGTGTATAGCCTTAGCCCCTTTATTTAATTGTTTCTTTACGTTGTGTATAGCCTTAGCCCCTTTATTTTATTGTTTCTTTACGTTGTGTATAAGATCGGAAGAAAAAGAAAGTCACGGTAGAGCAGCTAGATTATGAATAGAAAAGTAAATAAATATAGTATATATAATATATGTATATATATCATTACATTGTATATTTAAAAAATAAAACTGTTTTCATGTACAATTCCAGCCCATTTTTTTCAATAAATTACCGCTGTTCTATTCCTAGAAACACTTTTTTATGAGCACGCCGATGGCTATATCTTTTGTGTTCATATTACGTTTCGATGAATTTTTTAAAAGCTGACAAGAAAATAAAATCGGCAGTTTGTAAGAATTGTACTTTTTGATACTTAATTATACAGCTAGGTACAATAAGGTTGTTTTAAACGTCATTTCGTTGTATCTTCGCTGAACACAAGGGACATAACTCCTAGCACCGATTCTTGCACCTTTAATTCACGTTTTCTTTTTGTTTTCAATGTGTCCACGTCTAGGACTGGAACAAAATGAGTGTCACGGTAGAGCAGTTAATTGAGACAAGTCACGATGTTAAGATGAGAGCCTATTGCCCTTACAGTAATTTTCAAGTAGGCGCCGCACTGTTGACTGAGGATGGAACCGTATTTACAGGTATTTAACCCCCTCCCTTTTCCACATTCCACATCTGTTACAAAGAGTTACGGAAACAATTTGTCCTTAACATATATTGGGTACATGCAATGCATAAATTGAGAACCAGTTAATTAAATTTAAAGGTGTTGCCATGATGAGTTTTAAGCAGAAACGTAAAGTATTACATAACCAACTCTCCTGACATATTTAACACTACCTTGCATTTCCCCCACCTTGCAATATTTTATCCCTCGCTCCCCTACACATTGCACTATTTGCAAATCTACATTGTAGTATTTTGCGTCCGTTTTATGTTGCATTACCCCCTTTATTGTTCACATTTACGCCACTAGATTTGAAAATATCATAAATAAATCCTTCTGATATTGTATAAAAAATGATGTAGCCCTCTTAGCAATAATATTAGGTAGTTAACTATGTGTATTAAAATACTGAAAAATTTAATAAAAACATAAGAGAAAGTTAAAGAACTTTTTAACACTGGACATACTTTGTAGTTAATGAGATCACCAATAGAGAAAGTTTGTATAGCGAACAATATAATAATAACAAACTAAACAGCACTATATTAAAAGTCGGAAAAGCGCGCTTGTCTTTTGACTTTTAAAAAAAAAATAAAAAAAAAAAAATAAATAAAAAGAATCAACTCTGTATTAATATTTTTGCAACTTCTATTCTAGTTTGCAATTATAGACCTAGTCCATATTTTTTAATGTAAATAATATGTTCAATTTGGCCGATTTTATATTTATATATTTTTTAAAATAACTAATATAAAAAGCTAGTATTTTTAATAACATGTATTTCTAATTGTGAGAAAATTTGATTTAACGAACCATAAATTTTTTTGCAAACGGCCAGACGTTATCTAGTCAAGTCTAGTCAAAAATAGAAACACTCTCAAGGAATATACATTTTTTTAACATTATATGGTCTAAAACTAAAATACTAACACATTCAATTGTATGCTTTAAGCCGTGAAGTAATCATGTCTAACTTGCCTAGCGTCACATTATCTTAAACAGGGTGTAATGTTGATAACGCATCATACTCCTTGACAATATGTGCCGAAAGGACAGCCATTGTTAAGGCCGTGTCAGAAGGTTACACTAAGTTCAAAGCCATCGCAATCGCCTCGTAAGTAGCAATATACAATAAAGAAAAGAAGAAAAAACCTTGTCTTGATGAAAGTTATTTTTAAATTTTGCATACAAAAGAAAGCGAAATGAGAATAATAGGTTTACTATTGCTGTTATAATACAACATGTTAAATCATTAATAATTCATATCATGCTACTATTACATATCGAGGCCACGGTGGCTGGGAGGCAGCGCGTTCGGTTGGAGTTCTGAAGATCCCGGGTTCGAATCCTGGTGCAAGCTAGGATTTTTTCCCAGGTCTGAAGGGTATCCATGAGTCTACCAAACTCTGATGGAGACCTGACCTTAGCCGGGGTTAAGTCAATGCGGCTATGCATAGTGCTGGCCACACGATCGTCTAGTATACAATGGCCACAGAAACTAGTGAACGCTGCTTCACCGGCACCACGGATCGATTTGGTCCGACGGATACTTTAATTTTACTATTACAAATCAAGTTATTGTCATGTGACATCAATTGATTTTATAAAGGGGTAATGGCAAGTCATTATTTAAAACAAACGTGTCTATTCAGTTATTCGATTTGACACGAGATGGACCTAAAATCTAGACGAATACTCATTAAATGTCCATGTCACATTAGGTCATGTTTTTGTTTTAATGATCACATACCAATAATTTTTAATGTACTAAATGTACTAAATGATTTTGGGTAATTTAATCAAATGTCACCGTCTTCTGTTTCAGCAACATGAAGGATACATTCATCAGTCCATGTGGCTCATGCCGACAGGTTCTTCTTGAGGTATCTTATATAATACACATTTCACTATTTGATAATCTTTAGGAGTTTATATATAACTCGAATGTCCCCCTTGTTGTTATTGATTTAATTACGTGCATGTGTACATTGGCATTCGCTAATAACATAATTAATAATATGTATATATATATATATGACCGAATGAATCAATTTTGTCCGATAGAAACATTACTTTTACTATAAATATATTTGTATAGATAAATAACTTTTATTTATTATATACATTGTCATGTTTTCATTATATAAAATTAAACCCCAGTTTCATATTTATATTTTTTTCTTTACTATCAAGTTTGGCAGCCACTACATGGTATATATGACTAAACCGGATATGACTTACCAAAGCGCCACAACTGGAGAACTCTTGCCTCACGGCTTCTGTCCCTTGGATCTCACAACTTATCAAGCGGAACAGCACTTTTAAAATGGCCTCCCGAATTAAAAGGGACATTTTGAATACAATTGAGATGCACAACATGTATATTGTTATAATAATAGTTGAGTATCCTAATCAATTTCTGTTTAAATGTCAACACGCATTCATAGGAATTTATTACGTGTCATTTAAAATAAAAATAAAAAACAACTAAATTGATCTAGATTGGAAACATTGGACCCCAATAAGTGAAGCTGTCCACAACAACCAATTTTTCGTTTTCAATTATAATGGAAGAGAAGAAAACATGTTTTTTGTCCATTATATTTGTCCTACTTAGGATCACCTGCAGGCCAAACTCTTTGCAGGCGTTGGTGAAGTTTGACACAAGCTGTTGTAGGCCTGTCTCTGTGTGTGAGATCAGGGCCGCATCAACAGCAAAAAGCAGCTCGTGAATTAGGATCTCTGTCGTTTTGGTTTCGGCTCGGAGACGGGCAGTGTTGAAAAGTCATCCATCATTTATTTGTTTTTATGAACAAAGAGAAGTAACTGGGATTTGTCCTGTACAGTTCAAGTATTTACTTATTAACTCCCTTTGATAATTAATTTACAGTTTATCTCTTAATAAATCAAGTTTTGTTTCAAATAACATTATAATGTATTGCATTTTTATCACTAACGTTGTCCAATTTTGAATTTAAGGGCCATTAGACTGTTTAAATTAGACATACCCGGCCTTTAGAACCAGTAGTTAGAGTCGACTGGTATTATATATTAATATAAATTAGTTATTGATAATATTCACAACTGACAAGAGTAACACCAATAGTTAAATCACTACATCTAGAAATACAAAATGATAGAATGGCAAAAGGTGAATTAGTGGTACAATGTGGCATAACGGCATCATAGCCTTTAGTTAGACAAATGACATATAATTTATACATACATTTAAATAGGATGTCAATGTGCATTATGCAATACAATTCTATATTTATAAACTTTTACATGTAACAATTTAGTTGAAAATAAAGGCTCCAAATCCATTCAATTCAATGGGTAATGCACACAGCTTTAAGTTGTTTTTTTTATGAACTAAGAGAAGTAACTGGGAGATGCCAAGTACAGTTTAAGTATTTACTTATTAACTCCCTTTGATCTTTGATCATTAACTTACAGTTTATCTCGCAAAATATCGTCTTGTTTTAGATAGCTTTATATTGTTTTTGAATTTGTATATTACTAAAGTCAAGTTGTTTTTTTTATTTAAGGGGAATTAGACTATTTAAATTAATTATACAGATCGTTAGAATCAGTAGTTTGAATCGACTGGTATTACATATTATTATAAATTAGTTATCGATAATATTCACATCTGACAAGAGTAAGACCAATAGTTAAATCACTACACCTAGAAATACTAAATGATAGAAGGGCAAAAGGTAAAGTAGCATGCCTAATAATACACAAGACATTAAACTCTAATTTAGAAATACAACACAAAAACGATGTTACAATGCTCAGATAAACATAATGAAAAGAAAACACTTTCCTTTACTCTAATGCTAGAACAAATGCATGTAAGCACTCACTCTTACCGAGTGGCATCTTAGCATGAATGCAGTGGCGGGGGAGGGGGGCCCCAAAAGGAGTGTCCGAATTTTTTTTCTCATGTCATTATGTCGATTGTCAAAATGCAGGGGCCCTAAAGAGGCCAAGTCCCCCGGGCCCCCAAATCCCTAGCAACGGAAATGCATGGATGAAATTGCCTGAACAAACTAGGAAAATCATTAACCCATATTCTACTGAGTTCGTGAATTTTTATCATTTTGGATATTATTTGTTTCTTGAGCCACAATGGAAAAAACGGATTTTGGTTTTTCTTTAAATTAAAAATGTATATTGTTATGGACTGTAACTATTATGACTATTATTACGACTCGTTAAATCGGATTCAATGAATATAGTTGTATCTTTATTAGAAGTCTCTAGATTCTGCTAATGTGAAGTCCAAGCTAGGGGTTCCTTGACTGACAGGTCTATGCAGTAATGTAGTTATATTCGGTATAATTATCTTCAACACCTTTCTTTCAATAATGATAGATCAAACAACTCCAGTTGTTGAATAAACAATTTTATTTAAATTGTAGACTCAATATAAACTTTAAATAAATGCATCAACTGATGGCAACATAAGAGTTTCATAGAATTTCATATAATATACAAGTATCAATATAGCGACTTCTCTCTACAAACTTTCAAACTGAACTAACTTTAAGGAGGTAGGGACTTTACAAAGAAAACTATTATCGAAGATTCTACAGGGTCCTAATACGCATTTCAATCTGCGATCCAGAATCTAACCTTTAATTTCCACGGGGCTGGACGAATTATTTTATTTAAACTGCCCTCAGGGTAAAAAGGTCAAACCTCGGACTCTAATACGCACTTGTTAAGAGGTCATTGCCTTAGTACGTCATTCATCTATGACCGACATACGTAACAATATTTTATATACATTACATTTCTATGAAGAAAAATATTAGGTCCTCCCCTTACCCTTTAACCCACCATCCAGTAAATAACAAGTCTGCTAATATATGCATTTATCATATTATAAAAAAAAATATTAAACATAAGAAAGAAATTTAATGAGAAATATATATTAAGGGCCATACTGTTCTTGGTTTATAATTATGGAAAAAAACGTGTACAATGCGTTCATATACGAATATTGTTTTTTATGCTTTTTTAAAAGAATGTAAGAACACTAAGTGCTGATTGTATGCAATAACATAAGCTGTAACTTTAAAAATTAAATGTTTGACGATGATTAAAAGACTTTGTATAAACACCCTAAGTGTACCTTGTACTTCCACTTCACTTATTGTATATCTATCTTTGCATGACTGTCTACGTCAGCAGTGTTAGGCGGCGCTCTAGCTTGTCTTTTTTGATTAAATTACTTGCCCTAGACTGGATTAAAGTAATTGACCGTTTAGTCATTACATGACTTTTACACAATTAATGATAAAGAAACTAGGCACATAATGTCAGCTTTAGGCAATGGTTACCCTAACATGTACACGCCGTCTCTTTAAGTTAGGCAGGAGACTATCTTCCACACTTAAACTTAGGAAGCTAATGTATCGTTCTCCCGAAAGGCCCTTCAGGTATTTCGGAACTCTAAATTATAGGTTTTCTCCGAGTTTAAAGTAGGAGTGTAATCCGTAATAGACTCTAAAAATTTCCGGGATATTGGACAAACAGGTGTTTAATAAAAAAAAACTGTATTATTCATAAAAAGTCTTTTTTTTTTTGTTTGATGCTAAAAGCGGATACCTTTTTTCGTGAAATAGTTAAATAGCACAATTTTTTGATAGTTTTCAAGTTCCATTAAGACTTGCTTCAACTATCCTATCTCTCGTGAATGTGTCTTTCCATTGATAATTATTGTAATATCGCTAACCAGCTGTCATGGTCTTGTGGCGCCTTTAGGGAATCAATGAAGAACGTGGTTTCGAATTCTCAAATGACTAGTTTGTCGTATTTTGTAAGGCCAGATTGCGAGAAAAAAAAGGGAAAACATATAGTGGGCCTTCAATAGTTTGGTTTAATAATTGAGTCCTAGTTGGATAATTAGATTTTCACAATTGCGTGATACAGCGAAATTCGTTCTTCGAGCCCTAAGAGAGTAATCTCGGCGCAAATTCTCGTCGAGAAGTGTAGAAGTCAAGTTCAGGTCAATGACACTTTCGTAGAAATAAAGATGGCTTTGGTTTTGTTGTAAATGGCAAGAGCTAAGGAGGAACATAATTTAAAAATGCGCATTATAGTTTTAAGGTGCATCCCCCCGACCAATGTGGGATCTGTGCAGCGTGTGCTTTTCACCAAGTTACGTTGGTAACATTTTGAATCCAAAATGAGGCACACAAACATCTTGTCATTTTTTTTTCACTTTCAATATTTAAATTTTAAAATAAACGAAGAAAAGCGTAAATACATGATTATAATATTTGAAAATCTTAAATACTTTTTTTTAACAATAATTGATTAATAAAACTATTTCAAAGTTATGACAAGTATTAAAGTCTGTAGTTAGACTATTTTCTTGTTGTTAAACACCTTTACAAAGATATTAAAATATATGTGTACTTCTGTTTTAGTTTATTTATAAATTGTCACCTTTTATTTGAATCTTGATGACAACTACAATAAATATCGTATACATCGATACTATCGGGATACTGGTATTCGTAAAATATTTATACCCAAAATCACTGTTCTAATTTTAAAGAAACCGGTATCGCGACAGTAATTTAAACATCTCATCTGTTGAGTATCGTACATTTCTTTAGTTGAAAATGCTATTGTACTGGCCACAAAATATCTCTGAAAACCAATTTGCTTCACTTGATCGGCAAGCCACAAGTGATCAGCTGAAGATGGAGTACTCACTCTATGACGTCTTGCTAAGTATCAGAGGACTGTATGGGCAAAAGATAAATGTATACTTTTTAAATCATCAACTTCGAAATACTATGTTTCTGGCGACCGACTATTTTGTTTTCCACAGGCAAATCGACCCACTTTCTTGTCATGCAATCGAGCTTAAAATCGATACATTGACATGTTGTCGATGACAAAATTTTTGTCAAGCTTACAGTCACAACTCTTCTTCTACTTGGATGACACTTTATTAGTGGGTTTTTTTCTGTATTAAAAAGGACAAATGAAAAAAAGGGGCTGGGGATCTGTGCTTCATTTTACAGATTACATTACGTAGGTTCTAATGGACACAGCGCAACTTTCTGTACTCGTTCAAAGAGGACACTGTTTCGTGTTAAGTGGATAGACAAATGTGAAGTATCACACAGGAAGTACAAGGCTAACACTTTCGTAAAAACTGTTTTTTAAGTGTCGGAGTGAGTAGAAACTGTTGTATCGTTTGTGTCAACAACATTAGTCATTTGATCGCGTAGTATTGTAAACTTCCACATATCCCGTTCTTATACAGGGATAGTGTTGCCACTATCCATCTCTCTATCTCTCTATCTCTCTATCTTTCTATCTATCTATCTATCTATCTATCTATCTATTTATCTATCTATCTATCTATCTATATATCTATCTATCTGTCCATATATCTATCTACCTATTTATCAATCTACCTATCTATCTACCTATCTATCAATCTCCCTCTATCTCTATATATGTATCAGTGGCACACTCAGTCAATTAGGCAGGAAGGCGCACATAGTACAAAGTTGGGGAGGAAGAGGAAGTAGGACATAGTCTGAGTGAGTAATAGGTCATAGAGAAGGATATGTCTGTGTGTATATGTATTAAAGGATGATAGAAGACTACATACAAAACTGATACACTATTTTGGTCTATATTTTGAATAACTAACATTTGATGTAATTAGGACTGCCAATATTTATCAAAACAATGTTAGATAAGGGAAAAACAAATAAAAGCAAATAATCGGTTTTGACAAAAAATGTTGATTGGTGGCTTTGGACGTGGTTGAGATGAGGCCTAGGTATCTAAATATATCTTATTTTATCTTAACTATTGCAGACGCTCCTTGTATTGTTACATCCTGTGTCTTTTGAATCCGTCTATAGGGTCTGGTTTACTTTGAAATAATACATTTACGCACCTCGATAAACGTTCAAAGAAATGAAGAATGCTTGAACTTCTTTGCAAAAATTACAATAAATTTCACTGGTCCATAATAAGTAGCTTTTATACCATTATGTCAAGCAACACCTAGCTACACCTATCTAAGTCTTATATGTTTTTGTGCATAAGTGCTAGAATGGAAATTGAGTGAAAAAACAAACTCCAGTTAGAATCCCATTTTTGTATTACATCTAGGTCTTTTTATAAGATTTCACAATCCTTTTCTGACTTTATTGTTCTATAAAATATATAATTATCTGCAAATCACCTTACTTTTGTTCCTTTGCTGATGCAATCGGGTAAGTCATTAATATCCTAGATCAGTTCTTTGTGGAACTCCTGAGTTTACAGTTATTGGTGATGATTTAGAGTTTAGAGCCATTATTTATTACTGTTTGTTCTCTCAATATCAGAAAGTCTTGAAACCACTGATATTAGAAACCAGAGAATTATGTAGAGACTGTGAGAACAAATATTGATGTACGCAAATGATCTTTACGCTATATTAAATAACTCTAATTGAATTATCGATACAATTCTAAACCGCACTTTAATTTGAAATCCTTTTAAATTGAATATACACATATAATAGTGCATATGTATGAATATATAACAACCAATGTAAGGGTAGGACTAAACGTTTATAAACAAACATATCACAAATAAACATGCTTATTCGTGTAAAAATTATATAAATTTATATATATATTCTTTACATTAATAAAAAATTCTAATAAATAAGCTTTTCGAATTAGTAAGAAGAAGAAACATTTAAAAAAAGGTTAAACTTGAATTCCTTGATTACATTTGAAAGAAAAAAGTGAGAATTTGCCATTGTAAAAGTTTACCTCATTTTTCCATTTCTAGATCCTTGCTGCTTTTTTTTAAATGACCATTTTACTTACTTATTTAATAATATAGACCAACCTAGTCACATAACTACTTTGCTTTTTACCTACAAGTAACCCACCATTTCACCCACACACCCACATATACTTATTTACAATGTTGACTTTACTTTTTTAAATGAACATTTTTCTATCACCAGACGATGGACGTTCCAATAAGCGTCACCAACGCTCGTATATATATTCAACGGAAGCAGTTCTCTTATCTTGATAGCCATCGCAATGGATAGGTACATTCACAATAGATCGATAGAAATTCTCAAAGTCTTTAAGAAATTTCATCTAAACTCTGTTTAATCTATTTATGCCTTAAGTTTGCACTTACACACTATTATTATTTTTACTTCACAGATACTTCAAAGTATGTCGGCCTACACATCATGAAATTGACTTCGACAGAGCAAGGGTAGTGTGTTATGGGTCAATGCTCCTTGCAGCCTTACTCTCCGGCCCCACCCTCGTCATCTACGGCGACATGGTCATCCTAGTTCTGGTCAACGGCGACCGTGGTGAGCATGCTTCCGTTTGACACCGAACTGGTGAACAGATCTACGGAAGGTGGTTCTCAGGTTATTATTAGAGGCACCTTTTGCCTTTTGACCACCGATTACATAGACAGTCTTTTGCCGACGTTTTTCTACATCGGTATGATGTGCCTCTATCTTATCCTCATATTCTGTGTCATCTTCTTCTACAGCCAGGTGGATAAAACTATGTTTGTACTCACCCGAAAGTCAGATATTTACTTTATACAACCAACGCACAGTGTCCACCCCGAACTCAGCAGTACCAGAAGTCAACCCCGTTAGCTACAACTTAACAGCATGTAACGTTGTGATACGAGACGCCAGCACATTTGACGAAGACGGTCCGTACGAGCAGTGCGACCAGTTGGAACAAGTATGAACATCAGAAAATCCGCACATCTATGAACAGGACAGTCTTTCCCGGTTAAGAAAGCAAAATTCTAAAAGGACATTTTTATCCTGGCATCATTCACTCAGATCCAAAGAGAATATACAGTCTTCTATAAAAAGCAAGCAACATAGTTTTCACAACGACCTCAATACCAACACAGCTAAAAGTAAACATAATTTTAAGCCTGGTGAATTTATCCAAATAAATGGGAACGAATTGCTTCGTAGTGGCAACTCAGCCCCTTCAGACAGAGACACAGCCAAAAGCGTCATAATAAACTTACACTGCGACGTCAACTCGACTCAAAAAGTTGCTGCTGTTGGAAGCAAAACGTTTCGGAAATCGTATACATTACCAAAAATTAAGATCCAGGATACGAGCAAAAGCAATGATTTACAGCCAGAAAGCTCTAGCAGGAAACATAGAAGAGAATAGGCTGCGGAAATAGGTCATGTGACCAAAAGTTACTTTAATTTATATTTTGTGAGTGGTGAGGAGGATAAGGACAATCCCCAAAGGGTTTGCTCTGGAAAAAACACTGACGCTCACCTCGAAAACCTCCCCGCAGGGCAAAAAGAAGATATGCGTAATCCCACTCACTGGGCTTTCTTCCAAAACTGCCCTCATGGCGCAAGAGAGCCAGGGGGAGTTGAATAGTTCAAAGGGGAGTAATTCGATAAACTCTTCGCTAGGCGAAAAGTATAACAAATCACATCCAGTCAAAGGAAAATCCAAATAGATCCAAGCGAAGACAATTTGCACGTCACCATAAGACCAAAGAGCCCAGACGTTGTCTCTGCGGGGCGGAACTCTCACACATCTACGATCAGTAAGAAATCGCAAGAGGGTGCCAAGCATGCCCGCTCTCCCCGACAAGAGGTCGTAATCACCGCGGACATTTTCCAGGAACATCACAATCGAGGATCATTGCATCCTTTTAGGACCAGCAGAATGTTATTTACAATCTCACTTGTCTTCGTCATCAGCTTTCTCCCATTCTTTATCATCGCTCTGGTCCGATCCTCCGTTGGGTCCAGCTTTCTTTTGTCCCTCACAGACGTTTAGCTCGCTGCGGTCAGCATCTTTATCCGCTCCTCCCTCATCAGTAACGTAGTCAATCCGATAATCTACGGACTTTTGAGTAGCCACTTTCGCCGTGAGTGTACTGGACTAGTCAGCTGCCTGTTTGAGAAATAGAAGGTTCAGTTCAACGATTACTTTAAATAATCAGCAAGAGGGTGCCAAAGAAGGCTCAATTATAAGATTACTTTAAATAATGAGCTATGACATTGTAATATAAGTTACATAATCTGTACGTCTATTGTGTTTCAACTTATCTTATGCCTTCTTCCCGCCTACCATTACTAATGATGACCAAGACCTTGGATTTCATAGATTATTTCATCTACTTTGATCTAAAAGCAACTCTTAATATTGTTGGCGAGATAAATGGAAGGCTTTTTAAGCAGACTTATCTCTAACTTATCTCTTGCAGCATGACATCCATTTCTTTCATTTTTAGAATAGCTTAATAGCTTTTAGATATGGTAACTAGTATATGTGTCTCATTTTATGAATTATTCCTTTATGACAGGAAAAATTGCCAAATATTGAGATTTAATAAACGTGAGCTAACAGTCACACTTTGCTTCGATGGTTTAGGTACGAGTCTTATACTTCAGAATCTTATGGGAAGATGGTCATTGGAAAGCTAAAAACTGGCCAACAACTTTTAAACATTCTCAAAATAGAAATAAAAAAACAACAATCAAGTAGATTTTCTCTTCAATTATTGACGTCACTAATAGAAAAATGACATTGGGGACCGGGGGTAGGACAGAGGAATGGCGACAAAAAATAGCTAACCGTAAAGGAAAAACAAATACTGAAAGGCTGAAAAATTGAAACCCAGGTCAAACAAGTGCACAAAATACAGGAAAAAAAAGTAACGTACCCTTTGGACCAAATTGATCATAGGGCTAGTAAAGCAGCGTTAACTTTGACCAGGTCATACTAGGTGATTGTGGGGCCATCCCAATAGCCGCCTTTATGTTACCCTAACTATGGTCAGATACCCATCAGCGCTAGTTAGACTGAAGGACACACTCCAGACCCGGAAAAAAATCATAATCTTCACCAGCATTCGAACCCTCGACCCTCGGTACATGAGTCAAGCGCGCTTCCGCTCGGCCGCCGTGCCCCAAAACAAAATACAAGACTGACACCAAAAGTTTGGACAGTTCAGCCATGCACGAAGTAGAAACTGTACGTCATTGTCCCTTGCAGAAAGAAGGATATCGCCTTCAACTGAACTTGTTTCTTTAGAAAAAACAATATGTTTGCATTTCACGCATACATGATGCATTGTGCTATTATTTAAATACAATTTCAATGTGGATTTCTCCTTGCTGATTTATCAACCCATTCCATACCAGAATGTAACTTAAGAAGATATTATATCAGTTTGTCCATGCACAATAAAAAAGAAAACGCATGCTTATTAACTGTATGAATTTTTATTATCTCCATGAGTATATTGCTTTTACATCTTTGACTTATACTTTACAGCTAAAAAATATATTATTAAAAAATAATAATCTTGTGATTTGAGTAAGGATCTAACGTTTGTCAAATGTGATTGCTAATTAGCAATGAACTTTCATTTTTTTCTAATGTGTTTTATTGAAGGAAGATCCCTGGCAAAAGATGTATGATTTATTATAGATCAAATTTATGTTAGGTAGCATTTTAATTTTAAGTTTATGTTACATGATTTGTAGAATTTTGTGTAAGTTATTTTTGAAGTAAAATATGCGTTTTATAGTTTATAATATTATTCCCAGTTAATTACTATTTTTATTTTGAACAATATGTATTTCGAATTTATGTATTTTATTTTTAACTAATAGTTATTACTTTCTGGAGGAAATAAACAATAAAGTGAGTCAGACTTTCATACAATGTTGTTGCATTTTGTAATCCATTTATGTCTTTTTGCAATGTTTTAAAGTTTTATGTTTTGTGTTTGTTTTTCTTCTTTGTCTTATTAATCAAACATTCATCAATTGTATGTAAAACCCGAATGTTGAGTACTATGTTATTCAAGGCCAGAAATGGAAAAGAGGGTCATGCCTTCATTACGTTGAGGCCATTCTACAGGTCAACAGCCACGTCTGTCCGAAACAAATTACGAATAATCAACACGAACGTGAAGTCTCTATGGCTCAGAGACTTGGAGAATCACCAATACTCTGAACAATAAGCTCCAACAGTTAACGGCTGCCTTCGTAAAAAATATAAAAATTTGGTAGACAAAAAGTTCGTTCAAGAACAAAAACAAACCAGTACCACATTAAACAGCAGTTCGCCAGGCTAATGTGGCGGTGGATTGGGCACACCTTAAGAAAACTCCAGCAGGATATCACCCGACAGGCTATGCAATGGATCCTGCTGGGAAAGGGACGGGTTGGTCACCCTAAAACTACCTTGAGGCGCTCCTGGGAAGAGGAAATGACAAGCTGCAACCTCTCAAGGGTAAACTTTAAAAGGCTGCACATAATCGAGTGCGCTTGAGAGCTGTTGTGCAGGCGACGAACGACGAACCAAAGGAAAAAAGAAAAGTATGCAAGTATATGAATAAGTAGGTCAGCCTGTGCAAAAATTTTACTATGAACGCCAAGTTTATTTTTAGCTAGCGGGTTTTCACCAAATTACACATATTATTATTATAGTTCTTTTTGAGCTGTAAAATATTGTCTTCCAAATTGAAGGTCATTTAGAGTCTAACAAAAATACACATATACTATATTTACTATAATACACTCAAGTTTAAAACTAGTTAAATAAATAAGCCTCCATTTAGTATATTTCACTCATAGCCTACAATTACACTTATTATTTCATACGTCTATATGTTACATATTAAATTAAATAATTATTTAAGTAAGGCTATAAAAAAAGAAAAGACTAGAGAAAGTAATGATTAATAAAAGTTAATAAATTGGCTTCATTTCACTTTTGTTATTTAGTTTTTCATCAAGACATTAGATGATTGTATTTCATGTACACACTTAGAATATTTATAAAGCTAATTATAGGTAGGCAGGCTTACGCTAGTTGGCGTCATATTCTAAAAAGATAGCTGCTCAATGGACTATAATGACTGGCATACAATTTCTTTTGTGCATTACAGTAGTTTTATAACAGCTCTAATATTTATGTTGGAATATCAAAACATGTAGATAACCATATACAGTTAAAAAAGTTGTTTTTTTTTAATGGTATAGGATAGGCCTACAATAATTATTTATTTACAAACTGCTTTTCTCTTAGGCCTAAATAAATTTAGGTAAGTGGACGAAAAAGGCATTATGTTTTCTTAAACAATAGTAACCATATGTTACGAATATCGGTCATAAATGAATGACGTAGTAAAGCATTGACCTCTTAACAAGTGCGTATCAGAGTCCAAGGCGACCAAGGTTTGACCTTTGTGCCCTGAGGGAAGTTTAAATAAAATAATTCGTTCAAACCCGTGGAAATTGGAGGATAATTCTGGATCGTAGTAATTATAGAGAAAGAGGTTAAAATGCGTATTAAGACCCTGTAGAATCTTCGATGATAGTTTTCTTTGTAAAGTCCCCACCTCCTTAAAGTTAGTTCAGTTTGAAAGTTTGTAGTGTGAAGTCGCTATATCGACACTTGTATATTTCATGTCATTTTATTGATACTTATGTTGCCATCAGTTGATGCATTTATTGAAAGTTTATATTGAGTCTACAATTTAAATAAAATTGTTTATTCAACAACTGGAGTTGTTTGATCTATCGTTGTTGAGAAAGGTGTTGAAGATAATTATCACGAATATAACTACATTACTGCATAGACCTGTCAGTCAAGGAACCCCTAGCTTGGGCTACAGATTAGCAGAATCTAGAGACTTCTAATAAAGATACAACTATATTCATTGAATCCGATTTAACGAGTCGTAATAATATTCATAAAGAGGACCATAACACATAAAATGCATGTAACAAAGACATAACAATTAATTCAACATGTACTACATCCTGCATCTTCTGTATTGCTTTTGGAACAAAAAAAAATAATTATTTCTTCCACCAACGAAGCGCTATTCACTTTTTTTTGTGTATTTTACACAATATGGGATTAAGTTGTAACTTTATTTTAGTCTATACTTTAACAGTTTATACACATCGCTTCACAAACTTCTAGAACATATATTTTGTGTACTAGTACAATAATTCTGAATATTCTGTAAAATTGTAATACATTTGATTTAAGTCTTAAATCTGACCTAATTATAAACGCCGTTTTCCGAACTATGTACATAATGTATTGAATTAAAGGATCATTATTGACTAGTTTGTTTAGCTACAGAGGCCGAATGAAATTCGGTTTCGGCTGCGAAAAAAGGCGAACGGAATTTTCGGAGTAGTTTCGGTTTTGACCGAAGCCAAAAAGTTACCTTTCGATTTATTTTCCGTTTCGGCAGAAACTGATATTGACTTTCGGACATCAGCCAAATATCTATTTTTACCTTCAAAATTCAGACTGCAACGCTAGTGCGGCATCCATAACTCTACTTATTGGTAATTTTATTTAGTTAAACTGTTGCAAATTAATCTGTTGGAAGTAGAAAATGGAAGTTTATAATAAAGAAATTATTTAATCACCACAAAGAATGTCGAAATGTGTGGGATTACTGTCCAGTCTTTCAACATCGTTTAATTTGCAATTTCGGTTTATCTTTCGGTTTCGTTTTGAGGTGTAGTTAAACTTTCAGTTTAGGCTTCCGTTTCGCCCGAAATTCAATATATAACTTTCGGTATGGTTTTGATTTCGACCGAAAGCAAAAATGTTGTTTCGGTCGACCTCTACTTAGCTATACATTTGAGGCCTACTGTTGAAGGAAAGCAGTTGGTTTTCTTGTGACAGAGAATCAAGTAGTGGTAACATTGTCACAATTCTTGATTTAATCGTGACTATTAGCACTTAGATAGATAGCAGTGTATAATTAGAACCTTAGATTAGCTTAAGTTTAGCTAGAATAGAGAGAAGGTTAGTCTGACGTCACTATCTTCTCCCTCCCTTACGCAATTACATCTCCCCATCATTCTTTCTCACCTGTTTCTCTACCCTTCACTATACTCTTGTACTACGCCCAAATTCAGAGTCTACTGACTAATACGATCAACTTGGTACTACATCTTGGTTGAATGGGTACGAATGTGTTAGTTAGAATGTATATATTTTATCCTATGCTATATTAATGTAATCATATCATGTCTTAATGTATTTATATCTTGTACTATCTTAACGCATGTGTAGACAGTCATTACTCGATCCCTCACTCACCCCCTCATCTTCGCGCCCCCGCCACCCCCCCCTTTATATCCCCTCAGCTTGGCGGCACGTTATGCAATTGCTTTGAGACGGTCGTTCCCTGAGCGAGTCATTACTCAATCCCTCACTCACCCCCTCCTCTTCGCGTCCCCGCCACCCCCACCCCCTTTTATATCCCCTCAGCTTAGCGGCACGTTATGCAATTGCTTTGAGACGGTCGTTCCCTGAGCGTTGACCAGAGAACCCAGTTCGCACACATATAACTAATTCTCGTCCGAAACCCCCCCCCCCCCAGCCACTTGAGTTAACTACTTAAAATTCTACCAAAGGGAGATAAATTCCCCCACTCAGCATGACGTCTGTATCAATTGTCTTTCATCTAGACCTCTCCCCCCCCCTTTCCGCCCTCGCAACCCCGACCCCCAATCCATTTTTGGCTCCAATAAGCTTTTCTTATGCAAATGTATATTCAATCTAGCCAATGAGAATAGGATGTAATTAAATGTAAGCCAACCAAATTAACCTTGGGTCAGGTGACTAATGTTCACGAAAAAGCCCGCCCAACTAAACTAAAGCAGATCTCCCCCAGCTCCCGAGCTAGACACATCGTTTTGGTCTAGCTCCCGAATTGTTACTTGGACTTGCAGATACTTAGCCAGTAATCGTAATTCCCTCATTATAGTTACGTAGCCTAAACTTGGATTCCGCAACAACACAGTATATTGAGTGTTAGACGTTCCTGTGCATATATCTCAAGCATTATATCTCCCCTGCATGTTAGTATGTGTATTTCATCATTGGATATTGAATTTGAATTATAAATAAACACCTGAAACGTAACCAGAGACTTGCTTGCCTAACTTAGAACTGTCTGTTTGTGTGTGTTTAATAACATCTAAACGAGCCAGTAGAGAACAAATAAATATTCCAGGTCAACTACAGCATCGGCACCTCATACCTCTAAGACAACAAGCCATTATTACCCCCCTCTCAATTGCCACATCGTGACAAAGTGGGACCTCGTGTCCGGGATTATCTGAACTTCAAGCCGTTCAGCGCACTGTCAACAGCAACAACCCGAGGACTACGCCGATTCTGAAACCGACCCTGGATGGGGGCTCATCTCTCTACAACACAAAGACTCTAAGCCAGCAACCAGACCCGTCATCCCAACGCCAGCAACCAGATCCATCAACCCATCAAGCCAGGCTCGCCACTTTACGCAGCCTACGCCACCCCAGCCTACGCTTACGCCACCCCAGCCTACGCCTACGACACCCCAGCCTACGCTTACGCCACCCCAGCCTACGCCTACGACACCCCAGCCTACGCTTACGCCACCCCAGCCTACGCCTACGTCACCCCAGCCTACGCACCCCAGATACGCCAACCTAAGCCACCCCAGATTCGCCACTCCGAGCAATCTACGCCACCCCAGCCAACTCACCCCATTAAGCCAGGTTCGCCACACTACGCTAGCCTACGTCACCCCAGACACACCAGCAACCAAATTTGCCACCCCATTACGCCAGATTTGCCGCCCCAACCGCCAGGTCGCCACCCTCTGGCCCCGCATCAACGTACCGGCACCCGAGACGTCAGCAGAGAGACCCACCGCCGCCGCATCAGCCTGCCCGACAACTAGAGACCGCCGAGAACCCGACAACTGCCCTGTCAACCTCCCCGTAGGAACCCGCCGTAGTTCCCGGTATCCAAACCCGGGAAAATAGACACAAACATTAAACGCTAATCCAGTCCCGGCACGGGGAAAGAGAATTCCTAACCAGCCCGAGGTTATCTGCACCAACAGCGCCGAGCGATATATAAACGATAACTTTATGATTGGATATACGTGTGTTAGTGTATGTGTGTAAAATTCTGGAATTGCTGTCTGGTGAGTACCATTTTGAGTTGTATTACGTTAGCTAAACTCTGAACCCCAACACCCCTCCTATATTTTCCTTTGCTATCTCGCTATATCTCTGTCCGCCTCTAGTATCTTAATCTCGCCTCACTCTGTTACTATGGCGGAAGGTGTACTATTGCGTAAGCAGTTGAGAGAAGAGGCTATAGCTATAGGCTACATTGACTCAGACATCACTAAATACGTAGTAGAGCAGGTAGCGGCCCATGAGGCCAAGACAGAGAGACTTAGATTAGAACAGGTGGCTAGAGAGGAGAGAGCAGAACAGGTAGCTAGAGAGGAGAGAGCAAAGCAATTAGAAAGAGAAGATAGGCTTAGAGTAGAACAATTAGCTAGAGAGGAGAGAGAGAAACATAGGTTAGACGAGGAAGCACGCAGGGCACACGAATTCAGATTAGCTGAATTAGCAGCAAGTGTTAGGGCCCCCGATAACAACGACAACCCAAACTCCCCCTCATCATTTAGTTCAGCCACCCCCAACCATCCCCTCCCCAGACATGCTTCTCTATGGACCGACGTCCACGACCCCCGTTTAGAACAGTTTGACATTTACCTCCGGCGGTTTAGCGACTGCATGGAGTTGAATGAGGTCCCCCCAGAATTGCATTGTAGGATCCTCGTCTCCACTCTGAGGGGAGAGGACTACGAGGCTTACTGTAAACTGGCCCCAGAAGACAGGGAGTCATGCGCTGCACTGAAAAACGCGCTCTTAAACCGGCACCAGTTGCACGCGTCCCACTACCAGAAAAAGTTTCGGTCGTCCACGCTACGACCAGGGGAGAATTACACCCGATTCGCGGAACGAATACAATCCTACCTTCTTAAGTGGGTTGAGTTGGGAAATATCGAGCAGTCATTCGACGGTATGGTCACCCTCCTAATGACTGAGCAGGTAGAGTCACAAATGACACCTAAACTCAAGGCCTTCCTGATACAACACGGGATCGAAGGGTTACCCTCCTCCCTACAAAGCGCAGATAGATTTCTGCAAGCCAACAAGGTAGAATCGTCCCACCCCCGGGAGAAATCTCTCTCACATCCCGCTTCCCGACAGGAAAATGGGAGGTCGACACGGCCACCGGGCCATCTGTCCCGCCCGGGTCACCCACAGTCACCCTGGAATAACTGGGACAACCACCGCACCAACCCTCCCCCACTAATCAGTCAAACCAGCTTCCCGTCGTCCCGACCGGGTCCACCCCAACCCAGACCCCCCCCCCCCGCCCCCTCAAGACTCCCGACGTGCGGGCCAACCATACCAACCGACCAGGGCACAAACCGGCACCGGGCAAACCAAATCGACTCGACAAGGTAACTCCACTGGGCAACAGCCTAATGCACATACCGGCCCTAATCACTCCCAGAATCCCCCCCCCCCCCCGAGGAGTATACACCATCACCCTTTGCCCTGCGGACACCCCCCGGACGCAAGACCCAGAAACCGACACCCCCCCCCCCGCTTACACCCTCCGACAAACCGGAAACCAAGACAGAAAGAAATATAGAGATCAACTCTAAAAGAGCCAGGGCCCTTCTCGACTCAGGATGCCAGATCGATGGGCTCGCTAAGACCTCCTTCGTGAGTCCCTCCGATTACACCGGCGAGTCAATCCAATATAGAGTTCACATCAAGTCACAACCATACACTGGCACGGCTACCTTAGCAGTCCGAGCCAAATTACCCTATGACGTCATCCTGGGGGAACGATACGTCAACCTTGCCGATGTCCCCCTCCCTCCCCTAGCCTCAGTGGCCACACGCGCGCACCCTGACCCTGTTCCCCACCCTCTCGAGGAATCCCCCACGGCCCACGAATTCCTGCGGGCCCAACAGGAAGACTCGACCCTGGCCCCACTGTTCGCTAAGGTCGGTCAAAACCCAGACCCCCCGAAACCCCACTCGTTTATTCAAAAAGGGAAACGACTGTTCCGACGGTCCAGCCTCCCTGACGGATCGGTCAGAGACCAGCTCATCATTCCCGGTCCCTACCGTAGACAAGTAATGGAGGCGGCCCACGACTCAACCCTGGGTGGTCACCAAGGGCAAGGGTCCACAATCAACAAAATCACCCATTATTTCCACTGGCCCGGCATGCACAATGAGATCAAACGATTCGTAGCGTCATGCCACCAATGCCAGCTCATGTCCAAGGCCCACCACACTAAACCAGTACCGTTAGGTAAACACCCGGTGACCGACACACCCTTTCAGCGGGTGTCAGTAGACCTCGTCGGGCCACTTTCCATTACACGTAAGAAGAACAGGTTCATACTCTGCGTGATATGTCAGGCCACCAATTTGCCGGAAGCGGTAGCGTTGCCGAAAGGGGACGCGAAACACGTGGCCGAGGCACTGTTTACCATTTTCACGAGAGTGGGGTTTCCCGAAGTCCTACTCTCCGATAACGGGCCTCAATTCACCGGTACACTGATGAGAGAAGCGCTGCACATAATGAACACCACCCACATCCGATCCTCCCCCTACCACCCTCAATGCAATGGGCTAGTCGAACGTTTTAACCAAACTTTAATCGGGCTGTTAAAGAAAACCGTCGATGGCCCTCTGGATGAGTGGGACACACTCCTCCCCACAGCCTTATTCGCATATCGGTCCACCCCCCATTCTACTCTAGGCTACACCCCCTATGAGATGCTATTCGGTTCCCAACCCCGTGGGCCTCTAGAACTCCTCAAGCGCGCCTGGACTAATCCTTCCCCGCATCCCGAAGAACTCTCCGTCCACGCCTACATCAACAACTTAAAGGCTAGGCTTAACACTGTCCACACTATCGCCTCAAAACACTTAGCCAAGGAGAGGGAGAAACAGGAGAAACTATACAATCGGCGGGCCAAAGAACGCTCTCTGGCTCCGGGCGATAAGGCACTACTGCTCCTCCCCTCCTCTTACAACAAACTCCAGTTAGCATGGAGGGGCCCCTACCCAGTTACAAAAAAGCTCTCAGGCACTAACTACCTCATCAAAGTCGGAAACAAAGACAAACTGTTCCACATCAACCTGCTAAAACAATACCTCGAACGCCCACTCGACGATACGCCCCTTGTAGCAACCGCCATCGCGGAAGAAACAGAAGCCGATGTCTCACTGACCGCGTTTCCCTTACATAAGGGAGAAACCATGGATGACGTAGGAATCTGTCCCCTCTTAACCCCTGAACAGATCAAAACAGTCAAAAACTTACTTTCCTCACACTCAGATGTGCTAACTGACACCCCAGGACGTACTAACTTAGAGACGTTCACCATGAAAGTCACGGACCCGCGACCCATTACGGTCAAGCCATATGCTATGCCCCACGCCAAACTGGACGTCATTGAGAAAGAAATCAATTATCTGTTAGCCCATAACATCATCGCAAGTTCAACCTCCCCATACAATGCGCCGATAGTATTAGTAAAGAAATCAGACGGATCTCACCGCATGTGCGTAGATTTCCGCCGGTTAAACGCAGTCACTGAATTTCAAGTCGAGCCCATGCCAGACCCTGATTTACTATTTTCAAAACTGAGCAACGCTCAATACTTTTCCAAGTTTGACCTGAGCAAGGGGTTCTTCCAAATAGAAGTGGAAGAGAAGTGCCGCCCTTACCTCGCCTTTACCACCGACCAAGGCCACTTCGAATTCCAAACCGTCCCCTTTGGCCTAAACAATTCCCCCTCCGTGTTCACTCGCATGATGCGAAAACTGATCCAGCCAATTGACCGACCTGGGATCACCCACTTCGTGGATGACATCTTGATAGCCACGCCCACCTGGGCAGAACATGTGGAAACGATAACCGCGCTACTAGCTAGACTCCGCGAAACCGGCCTAACCGCCAGGCCGTCGAAATGCATGGTAGGTTTCAATAAACTGAAATTCTTAGGTCACATGATCGAAAAGAACAAAATAATGCCAGACGAAACCAAAGTAGAGAAAATTAAGATAGCCCCTCAGCCCACCACCAAATCAGGTATAAGGTCCCTCCTAGGATTAACAGGGTATTACCAAAAGTTCATACCGCAATACAATAGCATCGCGGCCCCTTTAACAGACTTGACGCGGAAAAACCTCCCGGAAAAAGTCACCTGGTCAACAGAATGCCAGCTAGCGTTCGACCAGCTGAAGGCTGCTCTCACTAGTAAACCCATACTCCGTCTGCCTGACCCGACCCGCCCCTACGTATTGAAGTGCGACGCTAGTGGACGCGCCGTCGGCGCGGCCCTGCTACAACCCGACCCGGAGCACGATAATATGCTGCTTCCCGTAGCATATGCCTCGCGTAAGCTCAACGCCACCCAGATGAATTACAGTACTTCTGAGCTAGAATGTTGGGCTCTTGTGTTTGGAATTGAGAAGTTCCACGTATACCTATACGGTCGCCATTTTATCCTCCAAACAGACCACCAACCCTTCACGTTTCTCGCATGCGCAAAAAACCTAAACAGAAGGTTAATGAGGTACTCCCTCATCCTGTCACAGTACAGCTTCCAGACCATCTACCAGTCCGGGAAGGAACACCATCTCGCAGATTTCCTGTCCCGGTACTCTGACTCAGATCCCGCCCCTGACTCAGGCCCCACCGACACCACTCAAACCCCGGCCTCAGACTCAGTAAATTAGGTATGAATCCACTCAACACGTGTATTCCAAGTTGGCCCGGAGGGATGTCACAATTCTGGATTTAATCGTGACTTTTAGCACTTAGATAGATAGCAGTGTATAATTAGAAACTTAGATTAGCTTAAGTTTAGCTAGAATAGAGAGAAGGTTAGTCTGACGTCACTATCTTCTCCCTCCCTTACGCAATTACATCTCCCCATCAATCTTTCTCACCTGTTTCTCTACCCTTCACTATACTCTTGTACTACGCCCAAATTCAGAGTCTACTGACTAATACGATCAACTTGGTACTACATCTTGGTTGAATGGGTACGAATGTGTTAGTTAGAATGTATATATTTTATCCTATGCTATATTAATGTATTCATATCATGTCTTTATGTATTTATATCTTGTACTATCTTAACGCATGTGTAGACAGTCATTACTCGATCCCTCACTCACCCCCTCCTCTTCGCGCCCCCGCCCCCCCTTTATATCCCCTCAGCTTGGCGGCACGTTATGCAATTGCTTTGAGACGGTCGTTCCCTGAGCGATTCATTACTCAATCCCTCACTCACCCCCTCCTCTTCGCGTCCCCGCCACCCCCACCCCCTTTTATATCCCCTCAGCTTAGCGGCACGTTATGCAATTGCTTTGAGACGGTCGTTCCCTGAGAGTTGACCAGAGAACCCAATTCGCTTACATATAACTAATTCTCGTCCGAAACCCCCCCCCCCAGCCACTTGAGTTAACTACTTAAAATTCTACCAAAGGGAGATAAATTCCCCCACTCAGCATGACGTCTGTATCAATTGTCTTTCATCTAGACCTCTCCCCCCCCCTTTCCGCCCTCGCAACCCCGACCCCCAATCCATTTTTGGCTCCAATAAGCTTTTCTTATGCAAATGTATATTCAATCTAGCCAATGAGAATAGGATGTAATTAAATGTAAGCCAACCAAATTAACCTTGGGTCAGGTGACTAATGTTCACGAAAAAGCCCGCCCAACTAAACTAAAGCAGATCTCCCCCAGCTCCCGAGCTAGACACATCGTTTTGGTCTAGCTCCCGAATTGTTTCTTGGACTTGCAGATACTTAGCCAGTAATCGTAATTCCCTCATTATAGTTACGTAGCCTAAACTTGGATTCCTCAACAACACAGTATATTGAGTGTTAGACGTTCCTGTGCATATATCTCAAGCATTATATCTCCCCTGCATGTTAGTATGTGTATTTCATCATTGGATATTGAATTTGAATCATAAATAAACACCTGAAACGAAACCAGAGACTTGCTTGCCTAACTTAGAACTGTCTGTTTGTGTGTGTTTAATAACATCTAAACGAGCCAGTAGAGAACAAATAAATATTCCAGGTCAACTACAGCATCGGCACCTCATACCTCTAAGACAACCAGCCATTATTACCCCCCTCTCAATTGCCACATCGTGACAAACATTACTATTTAACAATTTTAGGAACAAACATTCCATATCAATAGAAAATATTCGAAACTCCCCAAATCAATCCTTTAAGCAGTTATGTTAGCCGAAATTACCTTAGATATTGCTTGATCGTAATGATGTTTTTTTCGCTTTTTTTCTTATTAATATTATTTATGCTACTTATGTTTTTTTATGCATTATTTAATTCTTGTTTCAGTGTGATTTAGAATCTACTTAAATTAATTAATTTCTGCGACAGTTATGATAAATCTGAGTCTTAGTGCCTAATCTCAATCAAAATTACAACTAAACTAAACCTTCAACTCAACTTAACCTTTAGCTAAACTAAACATTCAACTAAACTAAGCCTTCAACTAAACTAAACCTTCATCTAAATTAAACCTTCAACTAAACTTTAAACTAAACTAAACCTTCAACTAAACTAAACTGTCAAAGAATGGTATTATTAATATGTATGTAATGTAGAAAGTGCGCATGATGTTATATAAGGGATAAGTAAGTTGTGAACGTTATTGTATGTACAAATGTGCGCTGTAGTTTGAAAGGAGAGAGAGTATGAAAAGACTGTATAGCAACAAGAAAAGCATAAGAGATTTAGTTGACGTTTTGGACTGAACACAAGCAAGTCGCAAGTTGTCTCAGTCTTCGTCCTAGATTGGAGTTGTAACACGACCAGTGCCAGTCATGACCAGGATGTATGATGTGTAAATGCATATTGAATCTAGTGTTACAGTGACTATGTATTAAAGGAATTACAAGTTGCATGAAGCAGCCTTCGTTGAGTTGATTATATAAATTTTTAATTATGTGGTCATAGTCCTGTGACATAAACCTTCAACTAAACTAAACTTTCAACTAAATTAAACCTACAACTAAACTAAACCTTCAACAAAGCTAAAACTACAGCTAAACTAAACCTTCAACTTAACTAAAACTACAACTAAACTAAAACTACAACTAAACTAAACCTACAACTAAACTAAACCTACAACTAAACTGAACCTTCAACTAAACTAAACCTTCAACAAAGCTAAAACTACAGCTAAACTAAACCTTCAACTTAACTAATACTACAACTAAACTAAAACTACAACTAAACTAAACCTTCAACAAAGCTAAAACTACAGCTAAACTAAACCTTCAACTTAACTAAACCTACAACTAAACTGAACCTTCAACTAAACTAAACCTTCAACAAAGCTAAAACTACAGCTAAACTAAACCTTCAACTTAACTAAAACTACAACTAAACTAAAACTACAACTAAACTAAACCTACAACTAAACTAAACCTACAACTAAACTGAACCTTCAACTAAACTAAACCTTCAACAAAGCTAAAACTACAGCTAAACTAAACCTTCAACTTAACTAATACTACAACTAAACTAAAACTACAACTAAACTAAACCTTCAACAAAGCTAAAACTACAGCTAAACTAAACCTTCAACTTAACTAAACCTACAACTAAACTGAACCTTCAACTAAACTAAACCTTCAACAAAGCTAAAACTACAGCTAAACTAAACCTTCAACTTAACTAATACTACAACTAAACTAAAACTACAACTAAACTAAACCTTCAACAAAGCTAAAACTACAGCTAAACTAAACCTTCAACTTAACTAAAACTACAACTAAACTAAAACTACAACTAAACTAAACCTACAACTAAACTGAACCTTCAACTAAACTAAACCTTCAACAAAGCTAAAACTACAGCTAAACTAAACCTTCAACTTAACTAATACTACAACTAAACTAAAACTACAACTAAACTAAACCTTCAACAAAGCTAAAACTACAGCTAAACTAAACCTTCAACTTAACTAATACTACAACTAAACTAAAACTACAACTAAACTAAACCTAAAACTAAACTAAACCTTCAACTAAACTAACCCTTCAACAAAGCTAAAACTACAGCTAAACTAAACCTTCAACATAACTAAAACTACAACTAAACTAAAACTACAACTAAACTAAGCCTTCAACTTAACTAATACTACGTACAACTAAACTAAACCTACAACTAAACTAAACCTTCAACAAAGCAAAAACTACAGCTAAACTAAACCTATAACTTTACTAAAACTACAACTAAACTAATATTACAACTAAACTAAAACTACAACTAAACTAAACCTATAACTTTACTAAAACTACAACTAAACTAATATTACAACTAAACTAAAACTACAACTAAACTAAACCTATAACTTTACTAAAACTACAACTAAACTAATATTACAACTAAACTAAAACTACAACTAAACTAAACCTATAACTTAACTAAAACTACAACTAAACTAATACTACAACTAAACTAAAACTAAAACTAATTCCGTAGCGTTGAGTAAAATTACTAAGGCCACGTTATATTGTTTGCCTTACTAATAAGACTAAGCGGCAAGCTTACACCAATCATAAATTTTTTCATACTGACAAAATAATAAATAATCTTAAGTTCAAAGTTCGCGACTACATGGGGATTTCCCCGTTGACAAAAATTCTGCTTACTAAGAAATGACTTTTACGTGGCAGTCGATGCTATAAATAGCACAGTACAAGCAACACGCCATTTTTCTTTCACTAGCTCTAGGCTCAAGTCTAAGTTACATTTACTCTTCTCTAGATTGTGTACATTAACTTAGTTGTTTATAAAATCAATGTAAGTATTTACAATATATTTTACTTATACGTAATTTCAGTTAATAACGTCATTATATATATAGCCTATATATAATTGGTAAAATCATATAATTTACGTTTTATAACAAAATTTGCTCCGTTGGGTGAATGACATTTATTTAGGGTTGCCAGATACATGGGTACAAAAAGGAGGACACAGAAAGACAAAAAGGAGGACAAAAGAGGACATTGGGTATCAAAAGGAGGACACCTTAAGTGTTTCATTTAAATCATTCAAAATGTTCAATTGAATGCGGATTTAACCAGCAATAAGTATAATTTTAATACAGTGGTTGGCAGGTTGGCAATAGTTATCTATTAGTAAATTTACCAAGAAAAAAGTATTGTAAAAAATAACATAAAAATTCAATTGACTTTTTTTTAGAAATGAAACAATTATTTAAAAATTAAACTGTCAATTCTACAATAAATATATTAATTTATTTCTTAATTATTCAACATATTTCTCTGTCGTGACTACTTTTTGCAGAAGATCCTCGTTAGCAAGCACAAATTCCTATTAGGGCCTAGTAGACGTAATAATCTTCTATATAAAAGGAACGTCTGTAAACTATAAGATAATTGAGCGTTTATTAACCCTTTCTGTCCTTAGTTTTATTCAGGTTCTGCCGGAGTTTTTTTTTTTTTTTAATGCATATGTCTTTAATATTTTAATATCGTTTTTTTTTAGAATTAAATGTACCAAGTGTTATACATCAAAATAAAGGTGAATAAATACTGAATCTAAATAAAAAAAATTGTTCTGAAATTCTTTGCGTAAATAATAGGAAAGAAAAAAAAAATATTTGTAAAAAAATAAAAAAATAGATGAAATTTTGCTATTAAAGAAATAATGTAAAAAAATTGCTTACAATAAAGTATTGCAATAAATCCACGTTTATATGAATTATATAATATTAGGCTACCAACAAAATTACAAAAATTGACAAGTAGGCCCTAATTCTTTTAATTAATGTCTGTAACGTTTGAAAAACATAGATAAATATGATATTTTAACATTTCTTATTAGTACTTGGCCAAGGAGTGGTTATGTTTTCAAAAATTTTTTTTTTTTTTAAATAGGTACATGTTATATATCAAATTAAAGATAGTAAAATATACATTTCAGATATAAAAGATTAAACAATGTACATAATAAATTAATGTTTAAAAAATCGGAAAGATTAGGTCTTAGTTGGACCTAGTTGATGACGCTCTTTCCAGATTGCCATTGTGTCCGTGGATACAGGAAAAAGTTCACACATTTTAGTAACTTTGTAAAGCAACTTTGAAAAAACAAACTCCACTGCTCATGCAAGAGTCTGTGAAAAAACTGTTAATTCTTTTTTTTTTTATAATGATTTGAGATTTCAATATTGATCAAACAATTTAACGACAAAAAATTACAAAGAAATGGAATAAACTTCTCAATGGTCAACGTAATTACCAGTAAATTGAATAAACTTCTCAATGGTTAACGTAATTACAAGGAAATTGAATAAACTTCTCAATGGTTAACGTAATTATCACCTTCTTAATTAATTGAACAATCTTACTTGTATAGTGAAGTAAGGTATTCCGTCAGACCAAATTGATCCATAGGGCCGGTGAAGTAACTAGGACAAAAGTTTCCCAATATTAATGTTTGAATAGTTCCTGAAATAAGACCTTCACCTTTACTCCAAATTGTGCATCCTTTATCTTAATATTATTGTGAGTCACTAACGTAGAATATATCCCCTGTTTTCATTTGTAACAATAAAGCTGTTTACATATATACATGTGAATCTATGTGTGCAAGGGGAGGTGAGGTGGGGAAAGAGAAGATCGGTGGACAATAATAATTAATTGAACTACACATTAGATAACATAATCGAATTCATTACACTTTTACTGCTAAATACTCCGGTGTTTTGCTTTACCCGACCCAGGCACTTATTGACAGTAAATAAGAACATAAAAATTTAAAAAAGGATTCTTAAAACCTTTGGCGTACAAAAGCCGGACATTTTAGCTTTGAATGCCGGACCGAGGACACAGGGCTAAAAAGGAGGACACGCCCTCCTTTTGCCGGACGTCTAGCAACCCTACATGTATTTGACCTACTGTGCGCAGTGCGCAGTGATTTCACAAAATAAATAAAAAAAAGTATTAGAAAGAGTAACGTTGCTAGAGAAGGGCGGACGGGGAAGCAGCTGCAAGGGTTAAAGTTCGAACTGCTGCAAAACTGTCATATTTTCTAAATAACTACGTACGATAGCGTACTCATAAATTACAAACTAAATAGGCGCCAATCTCGACATTCGTCAAAAGAGCATTTCACTGTTATATTTACCAGATATTCGAGTAAGAAATAAAGATACGTTTGTTGCACTTCAAGGGGAGGGTGATAATTAGAACAAAAAATCGCGTATACAATACTATTAATATAATTATTATATCTAAATAGGTCCAGGTTATATAAGATCTAGAGGTAATATTCCGTTTTTATTTAATGTTTCTTAAAATGTGAAATTGTATTTAATTCCTTTTCAGAGAGTTATAAAGCTAGGTAAACATAAATTTTGTTTTGTTTTCTACCTGTCGGTTTTCTAGCTGCATATCAAAAGCCTTAGCCTATTTATGTATTTACCTTTAACCAATCAATTAAATCCTCTAGATTTAGAAGTTAAAATTATTATTGAGAGTTGTTTGTTTGAGTAATAAGGTAGACTGTTTTTAAAAGATAACATACAATGGATTTTTTTTTATTATTATTAGCAATTTGATGTTGTTGTCTTCTTTTTTTTTAAAGTAGAAGGATACATAGTCTTAGAGTTAAGACATGTCTACATAATTATCACATATTATTTTATGATATATTAGCATATATTATTTTAAATATAAATATATAATATTCAACTTTTTTATTTTTTTATTTTTTGTCATATGGTTTGCTTATAATCAAAAGTAAATGTGTAATACTTACAAGACCGCTGTATTTACAAATAAAAAAAAATGTGTAATTTGCATTTAAAATTAATGGAATTTTTAATGTATAGACTGACAGAATGTAGAATAATATTTAAAATTTCATTCCAGAAACATTGTATCACAATGTCTACACAGAAGAGAAAAACTGATTCTGAGGAGGGATCTTCAAATAATCAAAAAACTGTCCCCCAATGTATGCCTATAGAGAATGTAAGTAAACATATATATATATATATTATTTTTATCTTGTATTTATTTATCTCCGTCTGATAAATGAGGACATTGATGAAGCACGTGTAACCGTTTTCTCTACTTACATTAAACAATTAAATAGCCAAAATGCAAATTCCACAAGGCAATCGCTCGTACTTTTCGATTTGTTTGTGAATGAAATAACGAAATAGTGATACAATAGCTGGGACAACACTGACAAGGGCAGAGACGTGTGGGAACAACTGAAACGACACAATCGAGTCGAGCAGCGGTGGATGCTCTGCAGAAAGGAATCATCTACAATAGCCTAAATTTGAACTGGACATTTACCGATATAGGCCTACTTCAGTAGTTTAAGCCCTAAGATGACTCGCGGTGTTGAAACTACATAGTGGATATGTGAATGTATCACAACTGCATTATACAGCGGAATTTGTTATCCATTTTCTAAGAGAGTAATCTCGGCTCGCATTCTCTGGTTGAGAATTGGAGTTAAGTTTGATTCCAGAGCTGGTCGGTGCCGATGAAGGTGAGGGGGGGGGGGGGGGGGGGGGGGCTCTGTAAATGTACACAATGTTTGATAACAACTGTAGAGCGTGCGGGAACTGAGGGGGGGGGGGAGGGCGGCAGTGACTGAATGCAACACAATGACCTAACTGTAACCAGAGGCGTAGTCGTAGGAGGGGGACTGTTTACCTTGTTTAGCCCCCCCCCCCCTGCCTTTTTAGGTTGGGTTACCATGTGTCTGGCTTTCCCCGGACATGTCCTCTTTTTAGGGCTTTCCAGACTTATGGCTTTTGTCCGGGTTTTTCCCGACCGTTCCCGATCGATCGATACATTCTTATTTACTTTTCTCTGTTATATACTATAATGCCTTAGTAACCTTACCATTGAGCTAAATATTTCTGGAATGCATGTTTAATTCATTATTCACGGAACAGAGATTACAAAATAGTATTATAATAATATTATTATTATTCAGGTCCGCGAACTTAATGCGCGCCCTAGCAATATTTAGCTCAGATTTGATGAACATTTTATGTGTCCTCTTTTTCATCTGAGCACTTATTATAACACTTTTTTAGGAAGTAATATATGTATATATATATATAATATATATATATATATATTTTGCGCAGAAATTTTTCAATCAATTGACTATTGAATCTCTCCTTGCTTATACATAATTTTAAAATCACATGTTCAGTGGCATTTAAACAGTTTTTAGAAAAGCAATATTGTAACCTACTTGGTTCAACAAATATGTTAGTCTGCAAATTGGCATAATTTTTATTGATAATTCTCGCTGTGCAGGCAAGAATTGGTAGATGGCTTAAATTTTTTGATAAGTTAATGTCAAAGTAATAATTCAGGAACGTTTCCACTGCAAGTTAAGGATACAGCTTCACAAACCATTTTGAAACTTATTTTGAAGCACAATTTTCACCCCAAACAATTCAGGGTCAAGGTTTTGATGGTGCATTAAACATATTATGTGAAAATTTTAATGGCCTTCTTACCTCTTAGCATATGCTGAGTAATACTGTATAACATGCTTGAAGCTGGTGAACATCAGAATGAAAATGGAATGAACCAAGAACATCTCTACAAACACTGTCTGGTACCCATTAGAAAAACAAGCTTTAATTAATTGATAATTGAGCATTCTCTTGAGAATTCAGATGTTATTTATGAAAATTTCATCTCGTAGCAGGGCAATCTAACCGAAATTGCTCAACCGTTACTTCTGCTTTTCCACAGTTTCGACATCTCTAATCAAGGTAGGGCCTAAACCTACTATGTAAGGCCTCTATTGGGCAATGCCCACTTCGAAACTGGGCTATCGTGAACTGTTCTCTTTTGCGAACTTCCACCTCGGGCCAGCTTGACTTGGCGCCCATACCAGTGTTTTGTTGTCCACATTATTATATATCTGTGGGCAGTCTCAAATAAGCACGAATCATTAAGAGTGGGACTCCTTTTTGGCTAAGGAGTCCGTTATCTCGTTTTCATGGGACAGCTTTATGACTCAACTGGACCTTCACTCCGTGCCTATATCACTGAAAGCGCATCATTGAAGATGATTATGTCGGCTGCTATTTCTGAATCAACCTCAAACCTGTTCCTGATTGCCTCAATGGAATGTCTGATGGCTTCCATCTCTGCCTCTTAGCTGCATTTTGCACCACAAGGTCCTGACAACTCTTTTCCTTGGGTACTCACCCCTAGGTAAAAAACAAGACATCCGTACCTGACACGCTTTCCGGCATCACTAGTAGCACTGCCATCAGTAATCGATTCGATGCACGCCGAATAGGAGTGTGCCGACTTGGGGCGGTAGCAAGCTTCTCAGCGAAGATGCTGTGTTTTTCGACTGCCGTTTATACCAATCGAATGCAGTGATAACCTGTTGTTTTCTGGGCTAGCGAGAGTCGGGGTATAATTGCCATGAATTAAATTGCAGTCGTTGCGCTGAACTGAAAGTGCTAAAAATCATCATGAGGGCTTGATTTTGTACACAAGAATAATGCGTTTCTAATGGTGTATTATGGTGGAAGTTTGGATTTATTTATGGGTCTGGAAGGTGTCTCATAGTCCACCTAGCTCTGATGGGGAAGCTTCCTGACATTAGCTGTGGAAAATCACCTAGTATGCAGTAGCCACAGACACTGGTAAATGCAGCTTCTCTGGCCCTATGTAGCGATTCGCGTAGAAAATTAGTCAAGTTTGTAATGCCAAACTCATGGTTTCGCTCATGACTGTAACACTGCCTTTGTCCATTTAACATTTAACGTAGTCAATTTAAAATTACTCTCCATTGACAGTTCCTGTAAACGTATCAAGATATGCTTTTATCTTGCTAGATTCCATATAAAAGGTCCCAAAATTGTAAACAATAGCTTGATAAAACATTATATTTTTATTAATTTTTCTACAATTAATCAAAATTAATACAAAACATGGCGACCTTACGGAAGAGCGATGAAAAAAACCCACTATATTATAAAAATACAACGGAAATTTAGTCTCGAAATAATCATGTCAAAATGTAGGGGAAATAACTACAATAAAGTAGATACATCTCAATTAAAATAAGATAAATATCATTATGTCCTATGTTCGTCACCTAGTCTATATATAAAATCACTAGGCTAATATCAGGGAAAACACATACCTTTCAAGCACAATGCAATGGTGTCTATGCATGGTATGTATGGGCAAAGCCAAGTGAGAACAAATTACAAGAGGTTTAAGACTCAAGCTATTTGACTACAAAGACAGATGTAACGTTGTCCAAAAAATGTTATTTTAGACAAAAAGCTATTTTATAAACAAAACTACAATTTAAAAAATGTACGAATACAGAATACAGTAGCAGAAAAATAAACAAATGCATATAAAAACAAATCCCAAACTCTTTAAGGTCATAGACGTAGACACCCTATCAAATTTAAAATAAGTAAACATCAGAAAATAATTATCTCAAAATAGTTATCAAATAAATACATACAGTCAATTCCTTGTATATTATGGTATTTTAGTATCCTGTGTGTAACATATTATATTATTTTAAGAATCAAATGAATATAAAATAATATTGTCGATATTTTAAATAAAGCAACTAATGTAATATACAGCCTGATATTAGATTATATCTTTCAAGATGAAAAAAAAAAGAGAGCCCTTCCTTCAATGGCATCTTCTTCTTCTTCTTCTTGTCCCTTAACCTTGGCGGTCGTTGAGGGGAGCTCTCTTGGGCTTGGTAGACTTGGCGGCGCCCATCTCCTCTCCAAGTCGGCGGTGGATTTATGGCTGAATGCACCGAGGGTCGAACCCCTGATGCGGCGCTTGGGAGTCGAGCTCGCTGTTGACTTTGCTAACCAGCCGCCAAGGGTATCTATACAAGTTTAATCACAAATGTTTACAAAATAAAGAAATTGACCCTTATAAAATATCTAGCCAACACTGCCTGAGTTAGCAGAAAAAACACTAAGACAATTATACGAAGAATATGTAATATATGTATATATATTAATATTACAGTAATTTTAACTAATACAATACACACAAAATGACATTAGATATCATACCGAAGAAAATCATCTCATCCGTGGAGGAATAATAATGACGCCTACATAAGTCTATCACATAGATCTATACATTGAGCCATTAAATTTAACACGAAATCTGACAAATATGGCAACAATACAATTAGTTGAATAACGGTATTTAAAAAACAACCCGAAATATTATCTGATCAAAGATGTCAAATTAAAAAAAAACATTAATATCAATTGCAATTAGTTAACAAACTAAATCATCATTATTCTTATTACACAAAAAGACAGACACAGAGAAACAGAGAGAAAAGATACAGGCGATCAAAAATCAAAATGCAACATAAATTTACTCAGAAACAACCTCTCGTTTCTACATAGTTGTCTCAGAAACTACAAATAGAATGTTGGCTAGGCGCGCACCTGACCTTTATTGAGGAAAAAGACTTGACATGTATGCAACATCTAAGCTTAGTATAACTGCATAATATGTTGACAACTACACTCATTTTCAAACATAAGTCGAAGCCGTGAATTTAAGCACTGGAATAATAAAAATATAAAAACAAGCAGCTTATCACAACAATATCAATTATTCAAAAACTTCTAACCAGCACTCCAAACAATAATTCACATATTATCACCAACGACATAAATATGTATAAGACCTCTTCCTACTTAAATGTCCAAAGATAACCATTCTGAGACGAGCATTAAGCATTGCCCCGTATATGATCATTACCGACATACAACATTATAGAACAGCTAAATATAACATATACGGTAGTTTTAGTTTTATATTATGTTATATTGGTATTGGCTGAAACATTGCAAACAATTCTGCAACCTTGTTTTAATAGAGAAAGAACTAAAGGAATAGCATAGTAGCATCGTAGAATCCAAATGGTTCATAGGGATTTTGTAGCCAGCATGAAGGCCTTATTACTCGAATAATGGCAGGTACACATCAAAACTGGGTAGACTCAAAGAATCCCATCAGTACTTGGTGCTTAAAGATACATTGAGTCTGAAACCTTAGCTATAGCAATAAAGCGTACATTTGGTTGCTCAGTCCCTTCAATTCTTTAATTTAACTCTTATTTACATTATTTCACACATTTAAACACTATTTAATATTTTATGTCAACTAAATCACTCCAGTAGGATAGGCCTATCGATTAAAAAAATATGCTAGAGAGTAATACAAAAAAAAAAGATGTAATAAAAAATAGTTTTATAAAAACACATAAAAAAATTAATGTATCTCATTAAACAAATAGAATATAATAGTATAGATCTAGATCGAAATAAAAAAGTTTTTGCTTCGATTTTATTTAAATAATTTATAGAATAGTCGCCCAATGTTTGTTTTTTTTTCTTCTAAGTTATCTTTTTTTAAAAGTCTGTATAAATAATAATGTAAATAGAAAACTTAGTACGAATATCCTTGATGTAACGATACTACTTAGATTATTTGTAAAGTAAATAAATAAATAAAATTTAAACAATAAAGCAAGATAAAACCATAAATAAGTACACGGTTTTAATATGAAAATAATATTTCTAAAATGTTATAAATAGTTTTATTAATTGTATTCATATCCAGTCTTTTTTATTACATTGGACATTTGTGTCATTGTAATCGATTAAAATAAATTTCTAAATCAAAACAAAAATATAACAGATGCTGCCAACTTTGCTAACTTCAGACTAAATTTTAGATCGAATGATGTAAAGGTGCTTAGAATTTTCTTTTCATAAATTAAAGTCTTACCTTGTTGAAAATATTTCTAAGTGTAAAATTAAAAATTTTTTTTTACATTTAAATCAATCATACAAATATTATAAAGTGTATATTGAAATGAATAGGCCTAGTAATTTGTAATTTTTGCAAGGTAGAATGTAACATGTAGAATTTAACTGAAAGTTTTTTTTTTCCATAAATAAAAGCATTTGTATTCCCTTGAGAACAAAACAATTCATATGGTCTACATTTTCTAGCTTTTCTATTAGCGCTTAAAAATTATTCGAATAGCAAAAGGATGTACAGGGAACTTATAACTTGAGATTATTTAAAAACATTTAAATGTGTGACGAAACCCTAGCCTTGCAAGAGCAACATAAACATAATATGTTAACAAAGTAAAGAAGACAATAAATACCTAATCTTCTATTTTTTCTTGGAATACATTCTATGTAAAATACTAATGATAAATCACAAAATATGGCGTACATTAACAAAATAATATAATAAAAATCTTAGTTTTTATGGAAAAAAAAAAACCTTACAGAAAACGACATTATAGTTTAAGAAACTAAATTGTATATAATGATCTGTCTCTATCTTTCTAATTATTGTATTATAATTTTTTTTATTATTTGTAAAAGGAATATAATATTAGCTTTTTGTTTACTGAAAATAACACGAACATATCGTATTGGAGTTGGCAAGAAAAAAGTGTTAATTTTATTTTTTATACAACCTTGACGTATTATCGTCTGCTTCATTTAGATCTAGTTAACGACTTGTGTTAGATCCAATCAGTCTTAGTTTATAATTTATTCTTAAATTCGATTAGCTTATTATTTAAAGCATCATTTTATTGAAATATACTTTCTAAACTATTTTTTTTTAAAATTTATTATTAAAGATAAAATAGTACGTTCTAATGGAGACAATTTTAATAATATTTTAATTTGTAGATAATGATTAGACTAGTCTAGTCATTAGGACTTAGGTCTTAGGACAACGATTTTTAAACAAATGTATTATAAACTTCGGTTAATATATTAGCCTCCAAAATAATAGCATAATAATTACATTTTCAGTTATTTTTCAGTGTTATGTTTGAAGTTCTCGTTAGTGTATAATTTCAATTCCTAGGAGGGTCATGGGAGTCATGGTTATCTATTATTTTTAAGTTTACTTTGCCGAACCATGCTAGTATTTGCTTAGTTAGGCCTATCCTATAATATATTTTAATTATTTTAATATGACATGATAATAGCTACATATACAAGGCGACTTAGACTTAGACATATATACATACGGTAACCATATATAGCGTCATAGCGTAATTCATATGATTATTATTATTATGATATGCCTAATAGGACTTAATTATTAATAATAAACTGTTATATAATTATTATTGAAGTTATAAGGGCCTTATTAAGTAATAAATGATATAATCTGGGCCCATTAAAAGGCCATAGCTTTTTAATATGTTATTATTTAAATTTTTATAATTCACTATTACATATATATAATTTGAACTTTATTTTCAAAATTGTTATTTATATTTTAAATGTATTAAAATTTAATGGTATACGATATATGGTTACTGGTTTGACGTTTACCATTTTCTAAAAAAAAAAAAAAAAAAAAAAAAAAAAATTCTGGTTAATATGTAGGCCTAAAAGCAAAGGCTAAACTAAGAGTAAGACAATCATCACAAATCTAAATGTCAATCGGCCTCAGTTAAATTAATATGGCTCATTCAATTCCTTTGAGAATTTGTATAATAAAGTTGTGTTGTTGTTGTTTTTAAAAACTTAATTATTTCCTTTTTGTTTTATTGTTACTTTTAAATGTTTGATGACAGTTGTCTCAGTTGTACATATTGATCTTTTTTATTTTGCTGGTGACATTTATTTATTTAGTTATCTTAATTTTTAAGTAATAAAAAAAATATTTTTAGAACAAATACAAAAAAGAAACAACATTAAAATACCCTAGGCTATTTATAAATATAAAATAAAGGGTCAATAAATTATAATGATTAAATAAATAGATAGATGTAAAATAGATTGTATGTATTTACCATTCTGCTAAATAAAATAAAACATGTACAATGGATTATTAAGAATAAGTCGATTTCATTGTATTAACCATAGACCTAAAAAGAAACTAGTACATTTAAATTTATTGTATAAACTGTAGAACTAAATAGAAACTAGTACATTTAATTTCACTAAATAGAAACTAGTACATTGCATTTCATTGTATTAACTGTAAAATTAAATATAAGCTATTACATTGCATTTCATTGTGTTAACTGTAAAATTAAATATAAACTAGTACATTGCATTTCATTGTATTAAACATAGAACTAAATAGAAACTAGTACATTAAATTTCATTGTATTAACTGTAAAATTAAATATAAGCTATTACATTGCATTTCATTGTGTTAACTGTAAAATGAAATATAAACTAGTACATTGCATTTCATTGTGTTGACTGTAAAATTAAATATCTACTAGTACATTGCATTTCATTGTATTAAACATAGAACTAAATAGAAACTAGTAGATTAAATTTCATTGTATTAACTGTAAAATTAAATATAACCTATTACATTGCATTTCATTGTGTTAACTGTTAAATTAAATATAAACTAGTACATTGCATTTTATTGTGTTAGGGGACGTCCATTAATTACGTCAACAATTTTTTGGCGATTTTTACCTCCCCCCCTCCCCCTTGTCAACAACTGTCAAACTTTCAGAGACCCCCCCCCCTATATAATTACGTCAACAATTCGTTATCCCCCCCCCCCCTATAACAAGTAAAAAAAAAATCAAACGCTGGCTTTTATGTTTAAAATAGATTTGAAACGGAAAGGTCTAGATCTTTACTATAATTAATTGTAATACATTTTAAGACTTGTTTTAAAGATTTTATATTGACTAGATAGAACTCTCATAGGCGTTTGCCACGAAAGGGGTATAACATGCTTACTATCCCCCATCGCCCCTCCCAATTTGTTTTTCCAATCCGAGGATTTTAACAATATTTCTTTCCCTTTGATTTACTATTGTTCTTTACATATAGAAATATTGAATACTTTCTGATTGTACGTTTCACTAATGAGCTTTTAGTACAATGTTAATTGTTAAATAGCTTAGGGGGAATCTGTGCACCAGTTGTAAATTAACCTGCTATTTTAACCATATGCTCACTATTTCTTCTTGCATTATTGCCCCCCTCCCCACACACACGCATTATACACACGGCAGTTGGCTTCCTTGCCCCTAACGCTCCTATCTTGCACTATTTGCCACCCACACCTTGCAATCTGGCTACGCCACTATAGGCCTACTAATACATTTTTATATCATAATTTTTTTTTTTACAAAATTAGACATTTAAACTAAAAAATTACTATATTTAGCCTAATCACCAAATTTTAATGTTTCACTTATTATAACGTGTCAGCAAAAATATATTAGTTTATATATCAGAATTAGGGATGTTAAAAGCAATGGTAGGCTAAGGGGACGTCCATTAATTACGTCAACAATTTTTTGGCGATTTTTACCTCCCCCCCTCCCCCTTGTCAACAACTGTCAAACTTTCAGAGACCCCCCCTATATAATTACGTCAACAATTCGTTACCCCCCCCCCCATAACAAGTAAAAAAAAAAAATTCAACACTGACTTTTATGTTTAAAATAGATTTGAAACGGAAAGGTCTAGATCTTTACTATAATAAATTGAAATACATTTTAAAACTTGTTTTAAAGATTTCATATTGACTAGATAGAACTCCCATAGGCGTTTGCCACGAAAGGGGTGTAACATGCTTACTATCCCCCATCGCCCCTCCCAATTTGTTTTTCCAATCCGAGGATTTTAACAATATTTCTTTCCTTTTTATTTACTATTGTTCTTTACATATAGAAATATTTAATACTTTCTGATTGTACGTTTCACTAATGAGCTTTTGGTACAATGTTAATTGTTAAATAGCTTAGGGGGAAATTGTGCACCAGTTGTAAATTAACCTGCTATTTTAACCATATGCTCACTATTCCTTCTTGCATTATTGCCCCCCCCCCCCTCCTCACACACACACATTATATGATTATACACACGGTAGTTGGCTTCCTTGCCCCTACCGCTCCTACCTTGCACTATTTGCCACCCACACCTTGCAATCCGGCTACGCCACTATAGGCCTACTAATACATTTTTATCTCATACATGTTTTTTTCAGAAAATTAGAAATTAAAACTAAAAAATTACTATATTTAGCCTAATCACCCAATTTTAATGTTTCACCTATTATAACGAAGTCAGCAAAAATATATTAGTTTATATATCAGAATTAGGGATGTTAAAAGGAAAGGTAGGCTAAGCATTTCGGACTTCATGGGCCACGAATTATTTTTCTGAAGGAAATATTTTAAAACCATGTTGGATTCACACAATATTTCATTTAATGCAATTCAAACATAGTCTCAGAGAGGGCCTATTGTTGTTTTTAGTTCTATTGCCAATCCCAGCTATCGCTTACATATATAACGAACGCCAGTCTATGACGCCTAATTTCACTTCTGTACCTATGACTATGAGCCCCAAAGCTGGCGAAGTGTGTAAACCGCCGATACGTTCCAATTAAGAATACAACAGCGGGCGCACGCAAGGGGGAGAGCTCCCGCAGCGGGTCCGGACAGAGCTGAGCTCAACCCTAAACGTTACGCCCTGGACACAAGACGGGCTCGTCCGGTTTTATTTTTTTGAGACCTTTTAACTTGGTTCCCCGAGTCTGACCAGTGAGCTAATGCATGGGACAAGCGGTCGCCGAGATACTTCCACTCCCATCTCTGTAAGTGACGGAGAGAGGCGTGGTATCCCGAGCTGCAAGTCTGGAGATTGATCGGCTTGTTCTGTTCTTTCATTTGAGGGGGCCTGTGAGGTACCCCACTGACCGATTTCTGGCGTCTCCCGGGTGGGAGCTGATGCGACCTACGGAGGTATACAAAACGTCCTGTAAAAACGGCTGCTTTCAAAGGTGGCCTTGAGGGGATGACATCCCGTGTCAGACAAAATCCGCTCGGCCAACACACCGTCAGCCCACATTACAGGAATACGATGCAAGCCATGGATGGCTCGAGCAAATGTACATTTGTGAAAGGGGAATCCGAACAGAGCAAGCCGACCTGTCGGAGTGCATGACCTGCTAACGCTGATCCAAACATGGTTTCAAGGGTTGGAACTTGGAAAAGACTCAACTATGGGCGTTGAATTAAAGCAGTCGACTCTCGGACGGTGTTCATAGTCCTTTCAGGACTCAATAACAGAACGGCGCCTAATTTAGATGTAGGCCTATTGAGCGGCAAAAAACTGGGTTTCTGTTTCTGAACGTACTCTACAGAATGTTGGTGTGTTTATGTTATTTTATTATTCTAGTCACAATGGCTCGCTAGACTTCAGCGAAGATGAAGTTTTTTACAATTGGTCGGTCACTTTGCCGTGCTAACAATTGCATTAGTTTCCACTTTCCACTCATACATAGAGCTACAAACTAACAAGAGGAACACAAAAAGGACATGTCAAATGTAGCGTCCGTAATTTTAATTAATATATTTGTATTAACGTAAAAACATGTTTATATATGTCTGCTATGTAAGTGGCACAGGGCAAATGTAGCCTAGAATTTTGTAACAAATTTTTATCATTTTTAAAAAGTAACATTGTTGACGTCAACTTTTCTTGACCTCCCCCCCTCCCCCTTGTCAACAATTGTCAACATTTTTCAGACCCCCCCTCCCCCCTATTTTGTTGACGTAATTAATGGACGTCCCCTTAACTGTAAAATTAAATAGAAACTAGTACATTGCATTTCATTGTATTAAACATAGAACTAAATAGAAACTAGTAGATTAAATTTCATTGTATTAACTGTAAAATTAAATATAACCTATTACATTGCATTTCATTGTGTTAACTGTTAAATTAAATATAAACTAGTACATTGCATTTCATTGTGTTAACTGTAAAATTAAATAGAAACTAGTACATTGCATTTTATTGTATTAAACATAGAATAAATTGTTTTGACTGTAAGACTAAATAGAAAGTTGTTGATTAAACTAGACAAAATATTAAGTTATAAAATATGTATGTATTGACTGTTTGACTTTATAGAAAGTGAAAGTGGTAACATTAATTTTATGACTTTTGGACAAAATGAAAGTTGTTTAATAAATTGTATGGCTTTAGGAAAAAAACAACTTTGCCGAATATATTTTTTAGACTAGGACTATAGAAAAGTAGATTACATTAGATTGACTAAACATAACTTTGTAGAATAAAGAATCTCACTTTTTAAATTTCCTAGGAAAGTTTAAGCTTGAAATCTTCATGTACAGCATGCAGGGACGTTAATTGTGAAGGTATTTATTAATATAATTATTATACAGCATATCATTAATATCATGTTACAAATAGTAATTAATAATAATTGTAATAGTGAATGTTGGTATAAAAATATGTTAATAAAACATTGAAATTATTTATTAAACATAAAATAAACATTTCAGATTGTGTTACTGACCACAACGATGACCAGTCAAATGAAAACTGCTTTCTGTTAATAGGTAATTTATTGGTAAAGTCATTCTTAATATAGGCCTACATATATTTAATATATATTGTTTTTTGATACATAAATGATAAAATATTTTTCTGTCAGTTAATAATGTTGATAAAGAAAAGTATGATTCAATTACATTAAATTAATTGATTTTTGTATTTACATGTACCTACAGGTGACCATGAAAACCAGTTGTCTGAGGGCGGGGAGGCAGATCTCCACAAACACAGGAAGAACTGTAAGAAGAATCCAGGTCATCCAGAGTATATCCCTATTGAATCATTCAGCTTAAAACATCTACCTGAAGGTTACCAGGACAGTGATTTGTATGAATGCATCAAAGCTACAGCTGACCTGACAGTTAAACTGAGTGTCCACATGACCAGTCCAGAGAGACCAGAGTTTTGGCCAAACACAAAGAAGCCATATTTGTTGTCTGACATGAGAGGAAAGAAAACATTGAGGACAGGAAGTGGGAGGATGTGGAGTGTGGTGAAGTTCACAGATAAAGATAAACATAGGAAGTATGGCCGTACAACATGTCTATGTGATAAATGTAAAGTTTCATACAAACCCAGCAAAGTTTGGTGGGAGATTTCTGTGGATACAGCTGCACATGTGGTTGTTGATGACATTGAGGCAAGCCACACGACCGTGACATTGTTTTATGATAGAGAAGATAGTGAAGTAGTTATTCTTAAAGATAAGGTACGTGTTGGTGATGTAAACATTGAGGCAGACTGGTGTCGGTTGTACTGTGTGACTTGTGATGAAAATTTGGCAAATAAATTGAAGAAAATAGAGAAACATTTTTATGATGTCTGGGAGAAAGTCATAAACATTCACAGTGAAACTTGGGAAACTAACGAGTTTAACTTTATAGTGTCACATCCTCATGGATGTAATAAACAGGTCAGTTTAGGTCAAGTGAAGGACAGAGTAAAGGTGAGGGATGATGAAGGTGTCTGTCAGTTGACCTACACAACATGTACATGTCCAGGAAGTAGTGGAGCCCATGTCCACTGTGTGGGGGGAGATTGGTTTGGCCATGTTCATAGTGGAAGTTCAAAGTCTGGAGTTAATTACAGTTCAGTTATTTGAATTCTTGTATTGAGTTGAATCAATTGTGTGTCAAAATGTTAACAAACAAAATATAGGATGTTTGATATCTTTATCTTATATCACTCTTACTTTATAAAATCACTTTATAAATATGAAGTTTCTTTATTGTTTGGATATAAAGCTATTTATAATATATTTCTATTTACTTAAATTTATATTTTACTTTGTTACATATTTTTTTTCAATTGTAAACATGTTAAAACAATTTCTTCTTCTGTTATTGAATAAACTTTATAAATTTATATCTTTAAATTTTCTTCTTGTTTACAATTATGATGTCAACCTGTTTATGTTGTTATTAATCTGTTTATTTAGTTTAGATTTATGAAATTTAAAATTTAAATAAAATAAAAATATAAACAAATGTATCGACATTAGGACATCTTGCGATCTACTGCAGACATTGCACTTGAATATATAAATAATCACAGGAAAAAAAATTGTATTTTCAAATATTTTAAAATCAACAGATACGATTTAATTAACATTAAACAATAAAAATATTTACAAACAACAAACAGTAACTTAAAGATATAGATTTACAATTACGTTTACAAAAGAAGATGAAAAAAAAAAATTTATACAAAGTATAATGTAAATAAAGACAGAAAATAATGAAAGGTTTCTGGCACGTTAATCAAAGGGAAATAACAATGAAAATACTTAAGAATCCTAAGCATTCCTTAGTTATCGTTATTACTTTTTTTTGTTTTCTATATTAAGAGATATTATAATCCTTTTGATTAAAATAAAAAAAATATTAATAAAATTTAACTAAAAATAATTTATTTTTAAATTAAAACTTGTTCTTTTGAGGTCACAATTTTATGTAATTTACTCTAATTCTACTTTCAATAACAATACAATAAAGGAATCACATTTTTGAAGTAAAATATGTGTTGCCTTGTTTCTATAATTTTCTCCTTATCAGATTAGTTAATACAAAAAAAAAATTACAAAAAAAGTGTTTTCTAGCACAGCTATTATATTCTAGCTTTGCCTGTTATCTTAAACTCAGCAAACATTGAAATATATATGAAAACAAACTCAACCACATCAGAGAACATCATTAGCCACATGATCTTCTCCACGCCACATGGTGAACATTGGAATCTATGAACATTTTATTTGACAACTAAGCTAACTTATGAGTAGTTTAGTGTGATTTTCCATAATTTTTTTTTCAATAACACAAAAATTAATTAATTTTGGACCTACAAAGTATGAATTACAAGAGCAATTAAAATGCCTACTAAAACTAATAATCGCCCCTATTGCACATAAATATAAACTATTTCTTCTCACAGACTAATAAAAGTGTATAAATCATCACATATTTATAAATAATATAAAAGCGTATATTAAACATGATTAAAACAGTTTGGTTTATATTAACAATTGTTCTTGTTAACTCTTCCTATTTGTTCCCAGCAGTCTGTCACTATTTTGTTACCTTCTTGTTGTTTTTAGCATTCTTAATGACACATCCTTGTTTGTTTTCTTAAAAAAAAAAAGAATTTATTTATCTAAGAAACTTGCCCACATAATCTTTGTGATGAAACATTAAATAAACTTTAAACTAATGTGAGATAAACTTAGAAGAAATGAAATAATTTTATTATTCTCAAGATTCTTAATGGAACTTGATGAAGTTATTTTAACAGGTATTTTAAAATTTGATAAACTCAAACTTTATATTCATGATATACCTGTATGTAATAAACACTAATCAACTAAACTAACTTTATCTACATTGTATACCTGAGTGTTATTATTATTTGGAAAATTCTTATAGGGCATTCAATAATTATTTTACCCCATTCAATCAAAGTAGGCTAAATCATATACATTGATTCATACAATTTTCATGGATGTTATATGTTTTATTTTATATATTCAATTGGTAAGCTTGAATGGAGGCAAATTTGAGATCTCACTTTTTAATGCAAACAATAAATTCGTCAATCTATACATGATTCAAAGAAAACAACACCTAAAGCATTCTTGATTTATAAGATAAGATATGATAATATAAGAATTGGCATTTTTTTTAAAGCGCTTCTATCCATGCTATTAAATTAGCATGCTCAGTGCGCTCTTGGTGTGATTTGCAGTGGCAGATGTATTAGCCAAAGAGAAAGGTCTGTTAAGTTCTTTTTGAAAGATTCTTTTGTCCCAGATTCTTTTAGTGACTGAGATAAACTGTTCCTTAGAGAAGGCGCCATTGATTCAAATGAGCGTACTCCCAGGTACATCTTTCTGTGTCTATCCTAACTGGGAAAATTGAAGAGTGACTGAGATGAAGAGCGCAGTTCTCTAGATGACTCATGCTTTGATATAAGTTCTCTAAGATAAGAAGGAGCAATGCTTTTTATGCATCCGTACGTAATGGACATAATTTTGTGCTCTATTCACTTTATCACCGGAGCCAGTGGAGATCCCTTGGTGTTGGGGAGATATGTTCTTGCCTCCATCGCCACGAAACAATGCGCACCGCGGTGTTCTGCACTCTCTGTTATCTCTCCAGCTGGTTCTGGGGGCAAACTCCACAGGCAACTATTGCAGTATTCCAACCTTGACTGGATAAGAGAGACTGCTACAGTATTGGCCGTCCTCCTATTGAGTCGAGGTCGCGGTTGACCAAAGGCACGTAGATGAGACGAACAAGCCTTAACCACAGCACTGTTTTGTGGAACCATTGATATTTTATTATCGATAAAAAGGTAAAGGTCTTTAACCGTGTTGGACAACGTTATCTCGGAAGCCCCAACTTTGATCGTAGTGATAGCGATTGTTCGAAGACTGTTATCAGAACCACATATATTTTCCTCTGTCTTGTCATCATTTAATTTAAGTCTGTTTGCAGCCATCCATGCCTTTATGTTTGACAGCACTACTCAACATCACCAACAGCAGCAGCGCAGGCAGACGAATCAGGAAGAAACCTCCTGTAAAGCGCCATGTCATTTGAAAAAAAAATGAGATACACAATGGCTCTCGATAAATTTGCCTAGCTGGCATGTGTACACGGAGAATAGGACGGGCCTTAAAACTGAACCCTGCGGGAGTTTCTTGTGAAGAGGCCAGATTGACTATAACTTTACTATAACTCTACATAAATGAAAATATCTATAAATAACGACAGAAACTGGTGAACGCCGATTCACCAGCCCTATGATCACTTTGTTCCGAGGGGTACTTTACTTATAAATAACTCGTGGGTCACCCGACAGCAAGAAACATGCAAATTAGGATGAATATAATTTTTTAACTTAACTTTATAACAAACAGAATGAGTGTAATACTAATAAATTGCTCCAAAAATATCTAGTGCAAACCTTCCACTGAAAACCAGTAAGTACATTATATAATATAAAACTATATAATGTTACAAACAAAATGAAGGGCGGCTGTTGGGTAAAGTTTCACTAATTTTAGAATATCTTTTGAAACTGGTAGATGGACATAAACTGAGCTGGAAGTCTCAGATTTTTAAATATGTCATCAAAATATTTAAAAATAAGAATGGTTGCTTTCCAATACTTTAATAATAGCCTGTAAGAAAAGTCCTTTATCACAGTCATGCAGGGCCTGCATCGTATTCTTGAGAAGTTGACTGGTATGGCGTTGGTCTAGCCTATTTCTTATGACACGGGAATGTTCCATCTAAAGCGGACACATATTATTCTTCTTCTTCTTTTTTTCTTCTTCTTCGTTCTCAAATGTTATGATTGGGAGGATTCAGACAACAAGTCCGTAAGTTGTAATGAACTGCTCCGTGGCTGTCAGTTGCTCTAGTCCACCGAACAGTTTGTCGTTGAAGGCAGCCCCCAGGGGCCAAATGGCTGACCGGGTAGAAAGATACAGAGAGCAGGTCTAAAGGACATGCTCCGCATTTTCGGGAGCTGTTTCGTAGGGGCACATTTCGCTTGCTCCGATTCGTAGTTTGCGGAACATTATTAGGTTGCTTTAGCCTGTTGTGACAAGTCCTTAGTTTGAAGATGATGTTTTGAAATTGGCGGGAGTTTGTAGTAAGCAACAATCTTTGAATTCTTTTGTTGCAGCTCAGACCATCTTTCGGATTCATTTCTTTTGAGTATTGCCTTTATTTCTTCTGGGTGTAGAGATGGGTCTGTCTGGTTTTGTCTGCCTCCAGCTTTAGCTAAGGTGTCGGCAGTGTCATTTCCTTCATTTTGTATATGCCCAGGGATCCATTGGAGAACCAGTTCTTTAGTTATTTTGTTCAGTTTTAAAAGTTCTGTACTGAGTGACTGGTTTATCGGGGCATTTGGGTTTTTTAGAGACTGGAGTACTGTTTTGGCGTCAGTGAAGATGACAATCCGGCTGTTGGGGGATTGAGTGTGGCTTGTTAGTATATTTGCAGCAAGCTCAATTGCTTTTCTTTCTGCTCTAGTGCTATCTGAGAGACTACCTGTGACAGTGGCTTTTTCTAGGAGTTCTCCATTTGGCCACTCTATGAAAAAGCCGGCTCCTTCATTTTTCAACTCTTTTCCAGTTGATCCGTCAGTATAGACTCTGGTCCATGCATTTTGGGGGTATTGTTCTCTAATGATGATGTTTACTGCTTCTTTTAGTATTTCGGGCGTGTAGTCAGATTTTTTCCCTATGTTGCTTAGTTCATCTCTGATTTTTAGAGTAGGGCTTGGGTCCCAGGGGGAGGGAGTGGCTGTGGGTTTGGGTAGGTTCAATTGCAATGTTTTCTATTTTATATTTACTTTTTAAATGTTTGGCTTCTTGTATAAAATTGGATCTTTGAGGTCTTTTTGTTGAGGAGGTTTTGAGTAGCTTGGGTTTTAGAGGGTGATGACCTGATGCTTCTAACTTGGTGAAGTGAGTATGGATTTTGGTTTCTCGTCTAGTTTCCATAGAGCTTAGGTTAGTTGCATCCTCCATGGCTCTGATCGGGGTAGTTTTCATTGCTCCTGTTATGATTCGAAGTTCTAGGTTTTGAACTATTTTTCGGTAGTTCGATATTTGTAGGAAAAAATGTAATGCCTGGTGCTATAATTTGTTAAAGTATAAACTATAAACCATCTCATTGTGAAACAATAGAATGCAAGTTAATTATTAAAAAAACAATGAAATATAATCATTTACTGTTTCTGGTTTAAATGTATACATATACACAATCGGCTCTATTTTATGATATTTTGTATGTTTTCGATCTACAAAGTTTATTATCATGAGAAATATAGCAGATAATTTCTTTTGAAGTAAATTTATATTCACATATAATATATCTGCGTTGTATGTTTTAAATCATTAACTAGTTTCCTGTTTCTTTAACCTAGAGATAATATTTGTGTTCCTAGTTATATGTTAAATGTGCTTTGGGCTTACATTTTGTTTGTTGGCAGTGCCATACAAATATTATAATTATAATATATATATATATATGTTTACACACACACAAAGGGTGCACTTAGTGACTGCAATAACTGGCGTTGCAATACGCTTCTGTCAATCCCAAGCAAAGTACTGGCCAAGGTGATCATCGGGAGACTTTACGAAGCTGTCGACATCATTTATAGGAAAGAGAAAGCAGGTTTTAGAAAAGGGAGGAACTGCACAGAACAGATCTTTGCTCTACAAAACATCATAGAACAATGTACAAAATGGCAACGACAACTTTATATCAACTTTATTGATTTCGAAAAGGCATTCGATTGTTTTCACCGAGACTGTCTGTGGCGCATTCTGAGAGCATATGGAATACCTGCTCATATGGTACAGCTGATCAAGAGCTTTTACAGCAACTTCAGTTGTTGCCTGAAAGGTAGCAACACATGGTTCGAAGTGAAGACAGGAGTGAGACAGGAATGCGTGATGTCCGCATTGCTGTTTAACATACTAACTGACTGGGTGATGAAAAACACAACAGAAGTGAGAAACAATGGCATCAGACGGACTTTGCTATCAACACGTGAGGATTTAGACTATGCTGATAACCTGGCACTTTTGTCTCACACCTATCAGCAAATGCAAGCCAAAACAGACAAACTAAATAATTTTAATTTACAAGTTGAACTAAAAATAAATCATAAGAAATCAGAAGTCATGGTGCTAAATACCACAACTATGATTCCAGTCAAAGTTGATAATAAAGATCTTCCTAACTCAGAAAAATGCACATACCCAGGAAGCTCACTCACACCAGATGGAGGAAGCAAAGAAGACATTCAGAATAGACTGAACAAAACAAGAATTGCCTTTTACAACATGACCAACATCTGGAAATCCTGTCAATATAGAACCAGAACGAAAATAAAACTATATAACAGCTGTGTGCTTCCTGTCCTTCTATATGGCGCAGAATGTTGGCGCATGACACAACAGGACCGTGTGAAGCTTTCCACTTTCCACACGAAAAACCTCAGGAAGATTTTGACATTTTTTTGCCAAAGAAAATAACCAACGAAGAATTAATGTCCCAATCCAACCACGAAGACATTGGCACTATCATAATGAAAAGCGTTGGCGATGGATTGGTCATGTGTTGAGAAGAGAGGAAGGGAACATCTGCAAGACAGCACTACACTGGACCCCAGAATGGAAAAGAAAGAGAGGTCGTCCAAAAGTAACCTGGTGCAGAACTGTGGAGCAGGAATTAAAAGAATTTGGTAACTCCTGGGGTACGATTGGAATTGTCGCACGTGACAGAGAAAGATGGATAGACTTTGTTGCTGCCCTATGCGCCCTCGGCGTTACGGGCAGTAAGTAAGTAAGTATATCTACACACTCGCGGTTATTGCAAAAAGCTAATAATTAAAAATAGGTTTGTCTAAAACTGAAGTCACCAAATGATTGTCCTAACAGTCAAAAACAGAAAATAATAATTCATTATATTAATAATTTCATAAGTATAATATGAAATTTAAAAAAAAAGATGACGCTTGTGCGCACTTTGCACACAGAATCAAAACAATTCAATGTTTACAAAGACCAAAGGAAATACACATATTTTTTTTTTAAAGACAAGACTTAAATTCCCTTATTTTCTTTCCATTTTGTCGTATGGGTGAATTTTATGGATTACTATTGTCTCCTTTTAAAATGTAATAGTAGATCGTAAGAAATTATTACTAAGTAGTTTGCAATGATTCACCTTTTTTTGCGAACACATTTGTTAACACACATACACAAAATGCTTAAAGCTATTGACTTCTATACATTTATACAATTATGACTCTAGATTATTTTTGTCTCTTCACTCATTTTATACGTGTTTAAACAGCAGTTTTCTCCAGACGCTAATGATTAGCTTTAATATTTGAGATTGTAATAACTTAAATAGAACTGAGAACAATTAAAGAAATACGTTTTAGAGTATAATTTGCTAAATAACTAGTCAAATATAGCTCGTATAATATATACACCATTGTTTTCCACTACTAGAAATGTGTATTATACAGAACAATTTCGAGCGATCAAACCTTGTTTGCATATAAATCAAACAAACCCCCAAATAAGTTATAAATAGTTTGAACTTACTTCAGTGAGGATAATCTGTTTGTCAGTTGAAGTCTGATATTCAGTGCAATTATGGGACAATAGAGGAACAAAAAGTCAAAATAATTATTTACTCTTCACCGCAAGATAATGGGAACTATAATCACGCTGGTTCTTTGAATAAAACATCAAAGGGAAATTAATGCGTGAAGCGCTAATCACTAAGTAAAGTAACCTTCAAACTGATGATAAGCCATAAAAGCTAAATGTAATGAAATATATTCCGTCTTTCATTTTTTTGTTAACTTTCAGGCAAGTTTCGATTGCGTTGTTCAAATAAGTCAAAGCGATATCTCAATTATAGTAATGATTTATTTGAACAGGCTGCTGTTAGGCAATTAGCCACCTATCTGAGGTTTTTCAACTTCTAAAGATGTTCCCATTTTAGTGCTCAACTCCTAATAATAGTTAAGGCAAATAGTTAAGGGTGGAAACTTTTACTTTGTAATGGGCTGCCATGTGTTCACGTTTTATTTCTGACTTTACTTGTGGCTTCAAAATCTTGAAATTGTGATGAAATTTTGTGCAAACTAAACAACGACAATTGATTTGAAGCTAAACCTTTTTAATAGGCAGTTTCTCTTTGTAATCTCATCATATTATTTTAGTCTTTGTAATTGGTTATAATTTTAAAAAAAGACCTATACAAACACGGATTAATGGTTTTAAATATAAGACTTTCAGTATATTCCAGTTTCAACAGTTGTCAACACCTGTGTTCTGTTGAGCTGTTTGGTGGTATCACACATTTTATTTTTACTCTATAGTTTAAACCGTAGGCCTATCTATCTGTATTTCATTAATCTATGTTAACTTCTTCTGAAGTTTTTCACATTTGCCTTATTTACTATTTACCGTATACATAATGTATTTTTAAATATGAATATCAATCAGCTTTTATGTGCACATTAACTGGCTTATTGTGTAGGCCTACATCAACTGGCTTATTGTGTACATCAACTAGCGTATTGTTTACACCAACTATCTTATTGTGTACACCAACTTTGTTATTGTGCACATAAACTGGGTTATTGTGTGCATCAACTATCTTATTGTGTACACCAACTTTCTTATTGTGTAAATGAACTGGCTTATTTTGTACATCAAATATCGTATTGTGTACATCAACTATCTTATTGTGTACATAACCTAATTTATTGTGCACATCAACTGGCTTATTTTGTGCATCAACTAGCTTACTGTGTGCATCAACTATCTTAGTGTGCACATCACCTAATTTATTGTGTACATGATCTGGTTTAATGTGTACCTCACCTAATTTATTGTCTACATCAAATATCTTTTTGTGCACATCACTTAATTTATTGTGTACATCAACTATCTTATTGTGTGTATGACCTAATGTATTGTGTACATCAACTTACTTGTTGTGTACACGATCTAGTGTAATATGTACTCCTAATTTATTGTGTACATCAACTCATAAATAAATACATTTTTAAACACATGCTACTGAATTATTCGTTGCTTTCAGATTTGGACCATCAATATTAATTGAGTAGGTTTACTCATTGTACCCTCTTAGTGCAACCAATGGACTTGTTCTAGCTTTATGCTTTCCCAATGGTGAATGGAAACTTAGTCGTATGCCTAAGAAAATAAGCCCATAGATAAATCAAAACTAAGGATTAGACATTCTACCTAAAACTACCGCAGCTTATATAATTTAAGTTATAGTCTATAGGCCTACGAAATAATTTAAAAGTATGTATTAAGAGGGATACAACCTCCTCAAGTAATTCATTGATTCCCTAATAATAATTTAATATATCTAGTGTGCCTATAAAAGAAATCAATACCAATGGTCTGCTTTCAAGTTTGAGTCGTAAAGTATGGGGTGTAAAAATAAACAACTAAAGTTACAGAGAATAATCTTTAAATGATCTTAAACAACTCTATATATCACATTTAATTATGCGTCAAATTATTTTATAATTTAGACGCTACAATTTTGTTTTTATAAGTCAACACTTGGAGTAAGAATGTGCTGAAAAAAAAAACTCAACCCAATAAAAATTCATATTTGTGAATAATCTCTTGAAAATATTGAGATGAATTGTCTTCCATATAATTGTATTTAAGCGACACAAGTTTCTAGTCAATGCACCTAATATGAGTTTAGTAGGGTTCATTGAATACCCTATTATGATGTGTTTAACATTTCATATTGCATTGGTATGTAATTTATAAAATATGTGCAGTAAGAGTGTTACAATTGGTTGCTCATTTGTTCCTAGTGAGATCTTTGTCTCATGCAGCAGTATAATAAAAATTATGCATCTGATTTCACATATTTAGTTAGCTGATTTTTTTTTTTTTTTTTTTTGGAAAATTTTCAATGTCCCTCTTTTTTTCGGCCCATATGGAACACCCGGATCTTTTTTTTTTTTTAAAGGTCTCAGATTCGACTGATTAAAAGGCCCCACGTGTATTGTTTTTTTCTTGATATGAAAAGCTCTTCTTTCTGAGTGTGTTTCCGAGTGTTCTTTTTAAAACTAACACCTTGAAATAATTAATAGTAAATCGGATCTACATAATTGTATATAAATTATCTGATTAAGGCATTTATAAATATATATTCTAAATATAAACAATATTACTTGTCAATAATAGTAACTAGCCTGTTAATGAAAAATTGATAGGTGTGTTTTTCCAAATGTAGTCATAAAGGCCTATAATTATTTATTCCTTTTGCTATTGTACAACTAAAACAGTGTAGTCGTAACTGTGATCAATAATCTTTAGGATTTGTGTGATTTGTATAGCCTTTTGAATATTTTTTACTTTCATCAAACGATCAATAAGTATAATGTCATTGTTTATTTAATTTCAAGAGCATAAATCACCGAAAAATTAATTGGTGATTAATATAGCTTAAGCCACTGTTTTATAATTTACTAAATAAATAACACTGATAAGGCATGTCGTGTAACAGTGTCGGCAGTAAATGCACTACTCTTCACTCTTCACGCTCATATACCTTCAATTGACAAGTCTTAACAAATATGCATGCATAAAAGGTCGCTAAGAAAGACATTTGCGATCTTATTCGATCATTTAATTAAACAAAAAACGTGTTATACCAAAAGCTGTAGGAGACTAAATTTTATTTCATTTCCAGAAAATGTTGCCAAAATAAAACGATGGATTGTGAAAATCACAAGTGAAATTTCCCCTTTTTTAAATATCAAACTTATTGCTTAATGGAAAATAGTGTGCCATAGTTTTGATAAATTCATCACATTTTGTATAATTGAGTAGGCTATATATGACAATTACTCACTCGTACAATTTATTTTGGATACCCTAAGTTATTTCTTGTGTAGCTTATAAGTAAATACTGCACTGTCCATACACAGATCTACAAACTAACAAGATGAACACAAAATTAACATGTCAAATCCATAATTGATATATTTGTATTAACGTAAAACCATGTTTTTACAAATTTACATGTTTGCTATGTAGGCCTAGGCTACGTGGCACAGGACACATGTAGAATTTTGTAATAAATTTGTATCACTTTTTACGTAATTAAAAGTAACATTGTTGACGTCAAATTTTCTTGACCTCCCCTCTCCCCTATGTCGACAATTGCCAAACTTTCTTAGACCCCCCTCCCACCTATTTAGTTGACGTAATTAGCGGACGTCCACTTAGTTACGCTTTTCAACTCATATAGATAAGTGATTATAGGCCGAAGAACTTATATTTCACAATAATATATAGATCAGTGCTTATAATGCATACATTGTTTTTACTCTATTTTAAAACATAATTTTAATTAAAATGGTAATTTCAAATTTTTCCTTATTTATAATTTTAACAAATCTTGTAAAAAAAATAATTGCAATGTTGTTAATGACGCATCGATAAAACTGAGCCAACAGTTTAAAAATGCACAGTGTCGGAAAACGGAACTATATGCTATTCTATTCCTCCTCGGAACCTCCGAGTTTCAGACTTTCCCACTTCATCGAATGCCACATTACACTTGAATATTAATTATCGTCTAGTCACTTTTGATGTTAAAAACGGATTCCTCATAACTAATCTTGTATCATTTGTATAATTCTAAAAGACTAAAACTGGCCGTCGAGGGTGAAATCAATTGTCAAACACCAGCAAAAGCATGCTTTTTCTATTTACTAATTTAAAAATAGAATCAAAAGTTGTGATCTCTTCCATTGGAAAAGTTCACGCCTAATTAAGACGTGTCAAAGTCTCCCGCTAGCACACATTTCTATGCAATATGTCGGGACATCCATGCACCAGGGCAGGGTTGAGGCGGACTTCTGAGCACATTGCTTCTTCTTTTGTTTCTTCTGTCTAGGCCCAAGGTAGGTTGAACGTCTTTCCTCCAACTACTTAATGCGATGAGTGACCATGTATGACACTAGCCTTGATAGGTGGGTGATACAGGGTCGATGTTGTAGTCGTCAGACTGTTTGATCTTCAGCTCGTTAAAGGCTCAATTACACGAGCATATTTACTTACTAGCTGATTGTCGGCTGGTTAAGTCGCCGGCGAGATGGCAAGTGCGCTAGTTGACGATCGCACTAAAAGCTTCCCAAACGCTCAATTACAAGGGCGAGTTTACTAGCTGCTAGTGGACACACTGCTAATTTCTCGCTCAAAAGCCGGCGAGTGGCGAGTAAAGTGGACAGGCTTTCTACTTTTCCTCCAGCTTTTTACAATCAGGTTTAGTAGCTGACTAACAGCTAGTCAACTCGCTCATGTAATTGAGCCTTAAGACTGAGTAGATCAGGTGGTTTTGGAAATATGTTGCTTTGCTCACTTGCATGAAAGAAAAGAGTTAGAGCGGGACAGTGGATTTAGAGAAACCAGATCCTTGCTATGGGCGACAGGGATGGAATAAAACGACGTGAAATGTTTTGTTTAAATTCCCCAATGACTATTCTAGATTCATTTAAATATGCTATACAATGGAAAGAATTAGCCTTAAACGTTTATTTCATAATGAACTCTACAAAATAAAATAACTCGTCTCTTGGTATAGTTGTCTGATGAAACATAATAATATATGCAAAATATTTCTCCAATAACAAAATAAAAATAAAATCTTGGGCCACCATATTTAAATGATAACTTCCTAATAAACAAATAAATCGGTTTTAAGCTTAAAAACCGATTTTAAGTTTTAAAATCCAAATATGTTTGTTTTTCGTTTAACATCCCTAGTAGAAATAATATTTTCAGCCAAAGATATCACTGGTGCCATTCTGATCAAAACGGTGACTTTCATCCGTATCGACTGGCCAAGCATGTGCTATCCCAAATTTTTAATAGTCTAGGTCGTCGACAATGGAACAACGTTGCACGAGCTTTCTGGTTGAACATGCCCACTTCTGTACCCATCAGCCTAAAAGACCGGTGAAGTGTGTAATCCGCCGATACGATCCCATTAAGATTACACAGGCGGGCGAACGCTTGGTGGACAGTTGCCGCTGCAGGTCCGAGATCCATTGCACTACCGAGAGGCTACGGGGTCTCGGCGGAGAGGAAGCATTGGACGCAGCAACCCCGTCTCAGAACCACCCGGTGCCTTAATGTCTGTACCTATAGTATAGGATTTGTGTTATCGGGTGACATTGCAGGTAAACGGGCAAGCCACCACGATAATGATCATTAAGGGAACCGCAGTGAACAATCGTTTGCTGTGGAATCATTACTGTTACATGGCACGCCACGCCTTCGGCGAGTCTTGGGTTCGCTGGAAGGTGGACAGAGCTTGGGAGTGCCCTCCTGAGCTCAACCCTAACGTTACGCCCTTCGGGCTCGTCCGGACTTTTTAATAATACCTTTAAACTCGATGGAACTTTCCAGTTGACATATGTTTGACTTAAAGGAGAAGACATTTATTTCTGAGTTCACACTGTTTAACTGTAAAACCACAAATAGCTCATAAATCAGTCGATTTTTATTAGATGAAACTTTCATACTTGTATAAAGAGGCATATCTACAGCCTATACGATTTTACCAAGCTCAAACACGTGTGCAAAAGGCTTTAACTTGTTAAAAAAACAATAAACAATAACGAGGTTCTGCGGCCCCTATTAGTGACTCTGCATACATTTTTAAATGTGACATTATAAAAGGGCTTTGTAAGATAAAAATGTTTAATTTAAAGGCTTGAATACTCAAAATTCTACATAAATGTGTTTTTTTTCTTTATATGAAAACTCGTAACCATAATGTTTGAATAATGTTTGTGACCTTTTGAAACAGCCCTGTTCAAATGAGTTATTGTTTTGAGTGCTCATAACCCATGGGGGTTATTCTTATTCTGGAATCATCCTATATTGAGTTTGTGTTTCTGTGAGCATAGGTGGGACTGATTTATTGTCCAGTCTATTTTATTAATAGAGTTTTCAAAATGGTTGTGACACTTAATAGTAATAATTGTATCCTTTTATTTGTAAAGATGTATTTCAATTTGTCACATTCTGGATTCAAGACACTTCAAGACATCTCTGTTTTCTTGTTTCCAACATATTTTATTGTTCATAAATCCATTGAAAGTTGTATGTATAAAAACATGATGAAAAGTTTAGGTATTCATACTTTCTTAGCTCGTTTATTTCATTCCGTTTGTTTTATATATTCATTTCACTATTCTCACTCTTGCACTCAAACTGTCAAATTGTAATTTTTTTTAAGGAAACATATTGATAAAAACATTGTTAATAATATACAGAGAGAAGGTATTAAATTATTTTTTTTTCAACATAAAGAAGGGGAAATAACAGCAGCTGGAAAAACAACTCTGTACATTTCATTTTTTTTACAAAGCTATGTCCCTTTTTCCGTGTACAGATTTATACAATTAAAACAATGACATAGTGGTTTGAGTGAATAAATAAAATACAGAGAGGGAGGAGAAGAATGAACAAGTGTGTTTTATTTAGTAAGGACCATTGAAAGGTAGTGTACATTTTTTTTAAATAGACTGTCAATTGGAATTGTCTTATAATTTGAAATATTATTTTGCCGTTCCCCATCGGCTGTGACTATTAAAATCAGAGTCGGTAGGATAGGAGGGGGGGGGGGGGGGAGAAATGAGGTACTGAGTTATTGATTGTTTTTCAACGTGGCATAAATAGTTTGAAAGGAATGATATTCCTGGCCTTGTCCCTTTTACCAGATTTGAACCTCACTTCAACGTAGTGAGTACGAACCGAGACTAATCTCTGTGGGTTCGGAGACACACAGACAGCGACGCCCGGAAACAACTGTGGCCCGCACATGTTAACATCTGGGCGGTCGTGACTGGGGAGCGGAGTGGGGCTGGTAGTGGATAATTGGTATAACACTCCTTTTTATTCTGTAATTGGCCTACGTTTAAATTTGTATAATGTTCATTAGCAGTACCTCGCATTGTAGAGAAATTCATTACGCTTGTCATTATAGAGAAAATGTACTATAATAAATGAAGGAAGGAGAAGTATAAAAGAAGAGTGGGAGAGAAAGGTGGGTTATAAATAGCTAACCAAGGCGAGAAAAAAAAAGGGGGTAAGCGAAAAGGAGATGAAGAGGGGGAGGGAAGTTATTTTGTACAGGCGAGAGCAGTGGACCGCGAAGCAACATTCCGTCGTTAAGACGTGTTATGACATTTATTTACAACCGTTTGAGATTTTACATTCACAGGATCCTTCATTTCCCATTGGTCTGAGTTAGAGTTTTTTTTTCGGGTGATAGAAATGGGAATGGTGGGCGGGTTATGGGGGCGATCAATACTCTTTGACTTGGGGCGCTTGTTGACGGAAGGTGGGCTGCTGTTGGAGAGTTTATTAGGGGCAGGAGGTTCTTGTGAGAAAGTCTGTAAAGAGTTACTGGGGAGTTTTAAGACGGAGGGGGCGTATGGGGTAGGGGGGTTGTTTTGACTTTTGACGCCTGCCTCTGTCTCTTGAGGGCCAGGGTCTGAATGGCCTTGCTGTGGGAGTGCTATTTATTTTGGAATTGGGGGTATGCCAGGTGCCACGTTTCACGTGCTCCTGTTAGGTTCCTGTGCCTCGTAGTGCCTCTCCCTGTGGGGTACGGTGCTGGGTGAATTGTCGGGATGGCTCTGGTGTCATAGATGAGGTGGGTTGGTTGGTATGTTGCCCGGCGGATTTTGTTTGGTGACTCTTCTGCACTGGTTTAGCCAGTGTTTGTCCTGCCTGCCTGGGACCGTTACCAATATTTTATACCGGCAGGAATACCCTTTTTTTTTTTTAAATGTAAATTATGAGCAATATGCATGGACAATAACAATTATACAACATTTTAATACACAATTTGAAACAATAACCCTTAGGCAACTAAGAAAGATTCGAAGACAATTATTTTGAATTTACAAAACTAAAAGGACAGAAAACATATCAAGAATGGTCCTTTCATATGTGTCTCCTTCCCGGTGTAGAATAATCAATTTAATGTGGAAGTTACAATATTACAGTAAGTATACAATTTATATAAATAAGCATTACTAAGGACTGATAGAAGACAATTATGATATTTTATAAAACCAGAAGAAAAGAAGACATAGCAAGAAAAATTATAGAAACATAATAAATAGGCCTATACAGATTTCCCCCTACCAGGGTTACAAAGGTCGTTACTTAAAATGATAAAGTATATAGTAATAATTATTTAATAAATGAGCTTAAGTTATTTTAAAATATTTATATTTCATGACAATCTCTTAATGGGCGTATGGAGTTATATTTGAGGAATTACTAATTACAAGGATTATTTTTATTTTTTTTAATTTTTTTTTTTATTTTTTTTATTTTTTTTTTTTTGGGGGGGGGGGGGGGGGGGTTTGTACGTAGTTTTGATTGAATGTGGCATGAAGTATGATGAAGGGTTTATATTGAGAACGCTTTGACAGTTGTTTTTTTTTTTTTTTAACTTCTGCTGTTCCCCACTTAGCAAGACTACAAACTGAAGTAAACATTCAAAGAAACAAAGGTTGTGCGCAGTGGTTTGTTAAGGATGCGTGTTGAAACTGATTTGAAAGAGCGTATTTTCTAGCTTACTTCTTTTCGAATGGGCGGGGGCTAATATTGTTATGTCGCTCCTTGCCAATACGACTTTTCTCACTTGCTTTTCGGTTGACAGGGGGCCGGGGTGTATGTGTGTATATCGTTGGACCCTGTAAAAATATCACAGTTTTGTAGTTTGAAGTATAACTACTTCATGAAGTAAAAAAAAAAATTACAAAGTGGTAACATTTTTAAAGCCGCATTTTAAATAGTGCTTGTCAAAGCGACTTCCCTCGTTTTAACCCGTGTCAGTATTCATATTCAACACTTAGGTAATGAGGGATCTATTTCTCTTTATTCGGTTTTATTTGGCCGGTCCATTTGTCATGCGGTCCGGTTGGTCACTCCATCCTCACCTCCGTCCCGGGGTCGGCAAAGTCCGAGAATATTTTTAAGGATTTTTTAATTGCGGCTGTTAAGCAGTGGAAAGAGACTCGGACGGTGTCCGCTTGGACAGTTCTTGGCTTCATGAAAAATTTACCTGGGGTTTCATAGCTTTTATTTATTATCCTTGTGTTAACTTCTGGTGTGGTTTTAGAAACCACACACCAGGGGAGGGGGGTCCGGTGATGTCCGTTTGGGGGCCGCCTGGCAAAGGGTGACGTCTGGACGGCGTGTCAACTGGCTCCAGTGGTAGGTGGAGGTCGCGCTTCCTGCGGCCCTGGGTGGCCAGTGGAGTTGGTTCTTTACGAGCGGGAGATCATGGGTTGTCTGGAGTTCAAGTGTTCAATAACTGGTACACAGAGACGGAAAGTTTAAGAAAGTAAAACGAAAATTAATGTTTTGACACTGCTGTAGCTGATCAATGAAACAGGTGACGTCAAACTGATTCTAAGCGAGAAAGATAAATATCGGTCTGAACTCTTCTACACGGAAGTCTTTAGACGAAAGATTTACACGTTGTGTAGAGAAACCAGACATTGTTTTTTTGTTGTTTTTTTTTGTTTTAAAACAAAGTTTTTTTTAATCAAATTTACATGAACAATGTGTATATAATATGCAAAAAAAGTATATCATGAGCGTGTAATGAATTAACATGTAACGAATTTATTCGTCTGCCATTCGTTTTGTACATTTATCCGTTTATTTAAATTTTGCATTGTGTCTAGCTAACACTCATTGTATTTTGTATATATGGTTGTGCTTACAAAACAAATATTATACATCATAATAACATTGGGGAGGGGGGATGTTAGTTATAGTATGTAGGTTTATATTCTAAATTTAACTAGTTTAGTCCCAAAGGGAGAGAAACAAAAATAACAATTGTAAGTACATTATATTTACACAGTTCTGTCCCTTTTTGGGTCTAGAGGTTATGATTCAACCTAGTTAACATTAAAATTAAAACAACTAAAGGGATGGCCTAGTCAAATGTTCATTAAACGAACAGATCATGTACAAAATCATTACAAATGAACTAGCGTATGTGTTTGTTTTAACATTTGTAACATCAAGGGATGGAGAGCAAATGATAGTTTTTCTGTACGTATTTTGTATGGGGTTCATTCCCTTTTTCTTCAGTAAGGACAGTATAGGAAGTGGGAATATGTAACAAGGAGTTTGGAGCAAAGTTAAAGAAAAGCGTGACTTTGTTGAGGTTTAAGTTTAAACAAATCGACATTCCTGCTCCAACTCCCCACCCAGTCAGCGATGCCCTGAGTCAACTTGCATTCACTTGTTGATATACGGACAATCGTGACCGGGGTGAAGGAAGGGCTGATATTTGATATTATTACAGACCTCCTGTAGTATTAAATTTAAATTAAGTGGTCTCGTTAAAGAGGTTGTAATAAATAACAAACAATATTAATTATTTGTAGCTAACTTAATTAATAAAAATTTAAATAATTTATTTAATAAAACAACCCTTCAGACGATACCAATTTTAAAACAATTTATTTACTAAGTCCAATTAATATCAAAAGAAAAATAGGAAAGAAAAATCAACTCACGAATATCCTTACAACAGAATAAAACAACAATGTAATAATGCGTACAGGTACATAAAAGATACAATACAGCTCTGCCACTGATGCGCTTACAATATGCTTAAACCAAGACTCAAGAATACTACATCGATGTAAAAACTTCCCTTCCATCACGCGAATCTCCTATATTTATACTATACATGTTAGAGATTTCTGGAATAAAAGTAGGCTAAGAATAACTCACAAAAACTGTCAACATCTCTTTCTAACATGTTCCAGAGGGTGAAAGAATGATCTAGGTACACTCTAGTAAACAACAATTCTTGACGCGACAGTAGCAGAGTTCAACTAGAGGTCAGGACTAAGGCCCTGGCAGTGGTGCAGTTAATTACATAGGAGGGAAACAAAATATAATATAAACACATAACACCTCCCTCCTAAAAATAAAAAGTTTACATTTAGTAAGAAATGTAAATCTTTTTACAGCTTAATTAAAAATGTATAAGATACACTAAATATACTGTAGTAGTACATTAAACAGGATGTTACCGGATGTACAATAATAAACATAATAATAATAATTTAATTTTTTTTTTTCTAACAGCGGGATAATGTGTCAGCAATAACATTATCAATGCCTTTGATATGTTGAATATTTAGATTATATTCCTGTAAAAATAAACTCCATCTTAACAATCGTTGATTTTTACAACTCATTTTGTGTAAAAATGTTAAAGGATTATGGTCTGTGAAAACCAGTACAGGTATATTTGAGCCCTTAACATAGAATTCAAATTGTTGAAGGGATAGGATAAGTCCTAAACATTCTTTTTCTACAGTAGAGTAATTTCTTTGATGAGTATTAAACTTCTTAGAAAAGAAACATATTGGATGGTCTATATGAAGATTGTCTTCCTGAAAAAGAACAGCACCTATCCCAATGTCACTGGCATCTACTGCTAATTTAAATTGTTTTTGAAAATTAGGAGCCAATAGAATGGGAGATTGAGATAATACAACTTTAAGTTGTTCAAAGGCTTTTTGACAAGAATCTGTCCATAGAAATTTAACATTCTTTTTCAACAGATTTGTTAAAGGATTGGCAATTATGGAAAAGTTTTGGCAAAACTTTCTATAATAACCAGCCATTCCCAAAAATCTTCTGAGTTGTTTTCTATCAGTGGGAGTAGGGAGTGCTTTAATAGCTTCAACTTTAGCAGTAACAGGTTTTATATGACCCTGTCACACAACATGACCCAAGTATTCTACATGAGCATGACAAAATTCACTCTTATTCAAATTAACAGTTAAATTGGCTTTTGACAATTTTTCAAAAAGAGATCCTAACTGCTTAACATGATGTAAAAAATCTTTGCTGTAAATAATTACATCATCAATGTAGGCATTGCAATTCTCCTGGTCAGCAATGAGGTTATTAATCATTCTTTGAAAAGTAGCAGGGGCATTTTTCATCCCAAAAGGCATAACCTTATATTGATACAACCCATCTGGTGTAACAAATGCTGATATTTCTTTGGCACGGTCTGATAGAGGTACCTGCCAATATCCTGATAATAAATCAATCTTGGTAATGTAGGTGGCATCACCAATACGATCAATAAGATCATCAATTCTAGGAATTGGAAAGGAATCAGATTTTGTAAAAGTATTTACTTTCCTATAATCTGTACAGAATCTAAATGTTTTGTCTGGTTTAGGGATCAAAACACAAGGTGAGCTCCAATTGCTTGAGCTTGGTTCAATAATGTCATTATCAAGCATATACTTTATTTCAGATCTAAGAACTTCTAACTTTTCAGGATTAACTCTATATGGGTGTTGCTTGACCGGAGTTGCATCACCAACATCAACATCATGTACAATTAAATTAGTCTTATTTGGCACATCAGGAAATATATTACAAAAATCCTTAATTACATTTTCAATTACAATCTTCTCTTTCAGTGGCAGATGTGACAGCTTTTGATCCAAATTTTTAATTATAAAAGAATTTGGCAATTTGTACTGACCAAATTTCTCCTTTACAATATCAGGAGGAACAACAGGGGTTACATTTAAATTACACTGTACCTGGTCAGATACATTCTTGCTATCTGTTTCTGAATTTCTACTGACATACTTCTTTAACATATTTACATGGCAAAGTTGCCTTTTCTTTCTCCTGTCTGGAGTTTTTATAATATAATTTAAATCATTGACTTTTGATTCTATCTCATATGGACCAAAGTATCTAGCTTGTAATGGTTGACCAGGTAAAGGTAAAAATACCAAAACCTTGTCCCCTGGGGCAAACAATCTAAATCTGGCCTTTTTATCATACCAGTTTTTCATTTTAGACTGGCTTTCCTTTAAATTTGTTTTGGCTAAATTACAGGCATCATAAAGTCTACTTTTAATTTTTAAGACATGGTCTAAAAGTCCCTCAGTGGGTGTCGGAGACATCCACATTTCTTTGAGATATTTTAAAGGACCGCGAACCGTATGGCCAAACACCAATTCAAACGGACTGAAGCCTAAAGACTCCTGGACGGCTTCACGGGCTGCAAACAGTAGCATGTGTATTCCCTCATCCCAGTCCTTCTCATGTTTATGGCAATAGGTTCTTATCATGCTCTTCAGGGTCTGATGGAAGCGTTCAAGGGCTCCCTGCGACTCAGGATGATATGCACTTGACATGCAGTGTTTAATGCCCAATTGGTCCATTACTTGTTTGAAAAGAGTGGCTTTGAAATTAGATCCTTGATCCGACTGTATGGACTTAGGTAGACCAAATAGAGTGAAGAATTTTGTGAGTGCCCTGACAACGTTAGGAGCTTTAATGTTTCTCAAAGGAACTGCCTCCGGAAATCTTGTCGAAGCACACATAATGGTTAGTAGGTATTGATGACCTGCTTTAGTTTTTGGAAGAGGTCCAACGCAGTCAATGATGACTCGACTGAAAGGTTCTTCGAATGCTGGAATCGGCTTGAGAGGAGCTACAGGAATCGTTTGATTTGGCTTGCCAACCATTTGACAAGGGTGACACGATCTGCAGTATTCAATGACGTGCTTCTTTAATCCAGGCCAAAAGAAGTGACTTGTTATCTTCTGATACGTCTTGTTGACGCCTAGATGACCCGACAGTGGAGAATCGTGTGCCATATTCAGAATGTCAGCACGATATTTCTCAGGCACAACAATTTGATGGACAACTCTCCAGTCTTCATCTGCAGATGCGTCTGGTGGTCGAAACTTTCTTAGAAGTACATCATCTTTGACGTAGTAACATATAGGTACTTCTTCAGCTTCTTGTGGTGACAAAGCGTTTTCTCGGAGTTTGTCTAACTCAGGATCCCTTTTCTGTTCCTCGATCAACTGTTCTCGAGTTGATACCGGCTTTTCTGAGATTGATATCGGATCTTCGTCGAGTTTGGAGAAGAATGTGGTCTCAAGGTCCACTTCAATGTTTGATTTATTTTTGGAAGTACTCCTTTCTTTGGAGATTTGTGAACTCATGGCTCTAGTTACCGCACATGCTGGATATAATTCTGGATCATCTTCTTCTTCAGGTGCAGATAGTTGAGGTTCATGAGTGACAATGGGTTCGGCGATAACCTTCCCACCAGCTAAGTCATTGCCTAGCAACAACGAGATGCCTTCCAATGGTAATGTTGGTCGGACACCTACAACCACAGGTCCAGAAACAAGATCTGACTTGAGATCAATGAGATGGAGAGGTACATCTAGGCAACCCAGTTCTACGCCTCTTAAGAGTATGCTTTTCCCCGTTGCAGTTGCGTTTGAAAAGGGAAGAATACCTTCAAGCAGTAGCGATTGCGAGGCACCTGTGTCTCTCAAAATTGTTACAGGTCGTAGACTGGTATGATCACCTGGTAGTGATATAAATCCTTCCGAAATGAAAGGCTTGAACTCCTCTAAAACATCAGGGGTGACTGATGTAGACATCTGGACTTTGTTAGAACTCTCGATGGAGTCTTGAGAACATCTTGGTGATGTAGTTGACAAACTTGTGTTGTAGTCTTGTGAACATCTGGGTGATGTAGTTGATAAACTCGATTCGGAGTCATGAGAACATCTTGATGATGTAGTTGATAAACTCTCTTTGGAGTCGTGAGAACATCTTGATGATGTAGTAGAACACTTTGACGTGTATTGAGGACATCTTGACGATGTAGTGGAACACTCGGATGAGTGTGGAGAACATCTTGACGATGTAGTAGAACACTTTGATGTGTATTGAGGACATCTTGACGATGTAGTAGAACTCTTTGATGAGTATGTTGACGATGTAGTAGAGTCAGTAGAGCTTGGTGTGGCAGGCTTAGTATCATTAGCTTGAGTGTGTAAAAATTGTTCTGTTGTATAGGACACGGCACATAAAGTAGGTTTCGGAGAAGCCTTTTCGTTTTTCCTTTTCAATTTATAGCATTCTTCCACTTTATGTCCTTCTTTCTTGCAGTATGTGCATGAGGTTTTTGGTTGTGTCACCTTCTTGTCATGAGTGTTTTTCATTGAAGTGCTGTTTGTTTCTTCGGGCAGTTTCGGCTGCTTCGGCCTAACATCGGCTGTGGACTTTGCGAACTGATGGGAGATGACGAAGTCGTCGGCCAACACTGCTGCCTTGTACACATCATCTTCGCCACGGTCTGCCATATGTGTTCGGACGTCCAGCCGGACACAATTCTTAAACTCCTCCATCAGAATCAAGTTCTTGAGCTTTGCATAGTCAGAACCAATCTCTTTAGATGTCAGCCAGCGATCTAGCCTTCTCTGCTTTTCTCGTAAGAACTGAACATGGGTCTGGCCATCCAGTTTACGTAGTTCACGGAACTGTTTTCGATAAGCCTCAGGGACAAGTTCAAAAGATTTCAAAATTAGTTGCTTAGCAACTTGGTAGTCCCTTTGTTGTTCCCCAGTGAGTGAGCAGAACACCTCTGCAGCCCTACCAGTCAGAACAGTTTGTAACAGCGAGGACCACAGCGTTTCAGGAATAGCAAAATTTTTGGCAACAAGTTCAAATTGAACAAAATAATTATCCACATTTCCCACAAAACGTGGAATAAGTTTTAAGTATTTAGCTGGGTCCACATTCTGATTGGTGGTAGGAAGATCTGTTGGAGTTTTAGAGCTTATCTCTAATTTCTTTAATTCTATTTCTTTCTCACAACTCATCCGTTCTATTTCTTTTTGTGCTAAGTGTGCTTCTTTTTGTGCTTCAATTTCCAACTGCTTAATTTTTAGCTGTATTTCTAAATCTACAACATTGGGTGTTTTTTCGTTTCCTTCTCTACTAATTGTGGATAACGCCTCTTCTGGCAAAAATTCTTCGTTGACAAAATGTAGGACTATACTATCTCTAAAAACTTGTTTTACAGCACTAGATTTGATTTTGAGTCCTAAAAGTTTAGAAATAGCCAACAGATCCTTTCTGCTGCATTGGTCGAGTTCTTGCAAAGATGGATTAGCAATGAAAGCCTGATAATCCATGTTAATGTATAACCTTAATTTAAACAATCAACTAAGAGAGAAAAGTTTTTGGTCAGCACTTACAATGTATAAAACTTGGTATCGTCTAAAGAAAAGTTAAAGAAAATTTTAAATTTCTTTTCTATGAATAAATATTATATAATATTTATATCCGTAGGAAGAGCCCCCAATTTTATTACAGACCTCCTGTAGTATTAAATTTAAATTAAGTGGTCTCGTTAAAGAGGTTGTAATAAATAACAAACAATATTAATTATTTGTAGCTAACTTAATTAATAAAAATTTAAATAATTTATTTAATAAAACAACCCTTCAGACGATACCAATTTTAAAACAATTTATTTACTAAGTCCAATTAATATCAAAAGAAAAATAGGAAAGAAAAATCAACTCACGAATATCCTTACAACAGAATAAAACAACAATGTAATAATGCGTACAGGTACATAAAAGATACAATACAGCTCTGCCACTGATGCGCTTACAATATGCTTAAACCAAGACTCAAGAATACTACATCGATGTAAAAACTTCCCTTCCATCACGCGAATCTCCTATATTTATACTATACATGTTAGAGATTTCTGGAATAAAAGTAGGCTAAGAATAACTCACAAAAACTGTCAACATCTCTTTCTAACATGTTCCAGAGGGTGAAAGAATGATCTAGGTACACTCTAGTAAACAACAATTCTTGACGCGACAGTAGCAGAGTTCAACTAGAGGTCAGGACTAAGGCCCTGGCAGTGGTGCAGTTAATTACATAGGAGGGAAACAAAATATAATCTAAACACATAACAATATTCTGATATTCTTTAGCAACGACTTTCCTCAGACTTCTCTCCACTGCCGTGTCAAGGGGACGGGGTGGGTATATATATATCGTTTCGTTTAATAGTTGTGCTAAAATAGCCTACACTCAGGGATTATGTAACTCCCTAACATTTCATAGTAAAATATTGTAGGTTGTACATTATGTTGTTAGATGTTACAGATATGCATTCTCATAGACGTGCCGTACAGTGTAAATGTATTGGAGATTTAGTTTATTTAAGTTTCCGTGTTAGAAAGAAAGAAAGATGGACAACAACAGTAAGGGAGAGTGGGGGAGAAAGGTGGGTTATAGCGAGGTTCAGCGAACCATAGCAGGAAGTGAAACAGTAGAGCGAGTTGAACAAAAAATAAGGAGGGGGAGGGAAGCCGTCTAAGCCTCGTCATTGCACATAGGTGGGCAGTAGACCGTGAAACAGAGTATCAGTCGCCTGCACATTACTTTTCAAAACGCATTGTATGCAGACCCGCACGTACATACAGGCTTAGGCAATTTAATTAGAACAGTTTAGATAAATCGTTCATAGTAATTTAAGTTTTTATCTTAGTAGGGGTTTAAAATAGCAGAAAATACGTTTTTGTGTTACATTCATTTTGTTTTTATAAAACACAATTAAATTAGAACATTTTATTCAAATCGTACATCATAGACACCGATGTTTGGTGTTTATAATAGTAGAAAATAAACAGATACACTTTTTAAAAATTTAAAATTACTGAATGTTTACAATTTAGCGTATTTATAAAATGTTAATAATGTCTGCTGTTTCCTTTCGAGGAAGACAATAAAAGAAAAATACGTTAAAAAAAAGTAACACTGCATGTTTGAAGTACATTTTATGTTTTTAACAACAAGAAGTGAAAACATACAGTGATATAATAATATGATAAACCATAGACTATAATATACATGGACCGCTTGCTTTAGTATTTCTGCTATATGATGACTCGAAACACTGATGATCGGAATTCCCGATTCTAAATAACGTAATTGCTATACGGGAAATAAAGTTATTGATATACAAGTTCCGTTTTATTTAATCGCTATGATTTTCTCAATGAAAAATTAAAATCGAAAGTAGTACAGAGCGGAAACATTTATAGATGTTGTGTGCGCACGGAAAAAATAAAATAATCTCTAAAAATAGAGCAGGCGGTCCATCTTATTATAGTCAATGATATATTAATAGGCCTACAAGTATTCATTTAAAGTCGAAAAAAAAATGCGATTTAATACAACGGAACGTATAACAATTACTTCATTTAGAATCGGGAATTGCAAAAAAAACAGAAGATAATAGCATAAAAAATTAAAGCAAGCAGTCCATGTATAGTCTATGGTTAAACTATAGTAATTTGAAAATTGACAATGCTTCCTGTGTCGTTTTTAAATAAAATTCAAAATTGTGGTGAGAGGGGAGGGGGGACTCAATGTGCTCAAGATTCCCTCCCCCCCCGGCGCAACGACCTGGCAACGGGTCACTTCTCTCGCGGCGTTAAAGAACCAGTCAAACGATAAATATTTGGTGGATGCGCTTATTTAGGGGAGCGTTTTATAGTGCAACAGCGTCATGGGTCATAGTCATGTCAATACTATGTTCGTTTTATTAGGCGATGACTAGTGTAGGGAAATTTTGAAAGTGTTGTCTATAAATAGCTCATTTACAATTTTTGTATCTTTCGTTTGGAGTCTGTCCGTGTTGTTTTCTTTTTAGATATGGTTTGTACAATTTTGTTTTATTATTTTTATTTGAAGGTTTTTTAAGCTATTATTTTAAGACATACTGTTGAAGAAAAGTTCATTGATTTTCTTGTGACAGAGTCTTGAAGTGGTGACACTACTAATTCATCTTAATTCATTTTTTTTAAGAACAAACATTCTACATCAGCAGAAAATATCCGAAACTCAAAGTAAAAGTTGTTGAACGAGGCAGTCTGATCCTCAAATTACGTCTTCAAGCAGTTATGTCAAACCGAAAATATTTTAAGAGATTGCTAGATTGTAATGATCCTTTTCACTTTTTTTTCTTCTTTTTATTCATGCAACATATGCTTTTTTTTATGAGAAATTTAGATTTATTTAGATTTAGTATTTTCAGCGACAGTTAAGTTATTTCTGAATCGTGGCACCTAATGTCAATAAAAATATTCGAGTAGGAAATACAGAAACGTTTGTGACATTTAAAGGGAAGGAAAAGGTGATAATTATCACGAAATTAGCTTATTTAAACAATACTAAAAGGTTACCTATTGCATTACATATATATTTAAATAAGATGTATATTCTGTTATTTTTTTATATTTCATTAACATGACTTTTTACTAGTTATTAAAGTGAAAAAAATGCGTTTGTTTTCTACTTGGCTGTTTTCTAGCTGAGTATCAAAACTTTATGTTTTTACCCGATATAAATCCATTAAATCCCTTACATTTAGAAGTTCACATTTTTATTAAAAGTATTTTTGTTATAATGTAGATTGTTTTTAAAAGACCACTCAGTCGTTTTAGCAAGTTGTTGATGTCGTCTTTTTTTAAAGTAGGCTATATAGAAACATAGTCTTAGAGTTAAGACATATATACATAATTATTTCATATTTATAGGTCTATATTATTATAAATATTGTTAATATTTAACTTCGATTTTTTTTAGTCACATGGTTTGCTTATAATCAAATGTTAAATTGCAATACCTATAAGACCGCCGTATTTAAAAATTAAAATAATGTTTAAACTGCTCTTAATATTATTGGATTTAGAAATATATAGACGGACATAATAAAAAAAAGAAATATTTCACTTTTATCACAGAAAAATTTCATCACAATGTCTACACATAAAAGAAATATTGAATCTGAGGAAGAATCTGTTATGAAACAAAAAACTGAATTATCTGTCCCACAATGTATGCCTATAGAGAATGTAAGTAAACATATTATACATTAAATTTTAATTTTGTTTCTATTTCAAATATAAGACTTAAGATCAAAGTAACAATTCAGGAACGTTTTCCCTGAAAGTTAATGGTAGCGACGGCAGTGAAATTGATCTAAATGTAAGAAAATTCAATTTATAGGCTTTTGCCTAAGTTGTATACTTTAATTATTCCTGGATCTAAAACATTTAGTTCGGAGATATAGCTACACAAACCTTTTGAGACTTTTTTGAAGCACAATTTTTACCCCAATCAATTCAGGGTCAAGGTTTAGATGGGGCATAAAACATATTATGTGGAAATTTGTAATGGTCTTCCTTAGTCTGGTACATAACAATAAAATGATGTGATAACGGCATGGTTTCTGCGCGAGAGAGAGTCAGAGTCTGTTTGCCATGTATTCAACTGCAGTCGTGGGACTGTTCTGAAAGAGCTACAAATTAGTCTGAGAGCTTGATTTTGTACACAGAGACCAGCGCTTTTAATGATTTTTTATGGTGAAAGATAGGATGTAATTATGGGTCTGGAAGTTGTAGGCAACCTGACATTAGTTGGGTAAAAGAAAAGGCTAGTGGGCATTGTACTGATCACACAATAACCTAGTATGCAGTGGCCACAGGCACTGGTAAATGCAAATGTAGCGATTAGCGTAGAAAATTAGTAAAGTTTGTAATGCTAAATTTTAGGCCGCCATCGACGAAACACATGGCTTCGCTCATGACTGTAACACTCCCTTTGTCCATTTAACATTTAACGTAGTCAATTTAAAATTACTCTCCATTGACTGTTCCTGTACACGTATTAAGACATGCTTTTAACTTTGGCTAGTTCCATATAAAAGCTAAAAAAATTGCAGGATGTTAAATGAGTTTATTTAGGCTGTAAACAATAGCTTGATAAAACAGTATATTTTTTTCCCTTTTTTTCTACAATTAATCAAAATTAATACAAAACATTGCGATCTTCAGTTTGAGAGATGGAAAGAAACAAAACTATATTATAAAAATACAACGGAAATTTAGTCTCGAAACAATCATGTCAAAATGTAGGGGAAATAACGTCAATAAAGTAGGCCTAGATACATCTCAATTAAAATAAGAGAAATGACATTATGTCCTATGTACGTCACCTAGTCTATATATAAAATCACTAGGCTAATATCAGGGAAAACACATACCTTTATAGCACAATGCAATGGTGTCTATGTATGGTATGTACGGGCAAAGCCAAGTGAGAACAAATTACAAGAGCTTTACGACTCAAACTTAAATAGAGAATAAAGATAAAGGCAATCAAAAATCAAAATACAACATACATTTTTTTAGAAACAATTTCACGTTTCCACATAGATGTCTCAGAAAATAACAAATAGAATGTAGGCTAGGCGCTTACCTGACCTTTATTGAGGAAAAAGACATGTATGCAACATCTATTATAACAGCATAATATGTCGACAACTACACTCATTTTCAAACATAAGTCAAAGCCGTGAATTCAGGCACTGGAGACGAATAAAAATATAACAATAAGCAGCTTATCACAAAAATATCAAATACTCAAGAACTTCTAGCAAGTAATCCAAACAATAATTCGCATATTATCACCAACGACATGAATATGTATACGACCTCTTCCTACTTAAATGTCCAAATATAACCAATCTGAGACGAGCATTAGGCCTATTGCCCCGTATACGTATCATTACCGACATACAACAATATAGAACAGCAAAATAAAACATAGGCCTATACGGTAGTTTTAGTTTTATATTATGTTATATTGGTATTGGCTGAAACATTGCAAACAATTCTGCAACCTTGTTTTAATAGAGAAAGAACTAACGGAATAGCATAGTAGCATGAAGGCCTTATTAGCCTACTCGAATTACGGCAGGTACACATCAAAACTGGGTAGACTCAAAGACTCCCATCAGTACTTGGTGCTTAAAGATACATTGAGCCTGAAACCTTAGCTATAGCAATAAAGCGTACATTTGGTTGCTCAGGCCCTTCAATTCTTTAATTTAACTATCATTTACATTATTTCACACATTTAAACACTCTTTAATATTTTATTTCAACTAATTCACTCCAGTAGGATAGGCCTATCGATTAAAAAAAATATGATAGAGAGTAATAAAAAAACATTTAATAAAAAATAGTTTTATAAAAACACATTAAAAAAGTAATGTATCTTTTTTAAACAAATAGTATTTAATAGTATAGATCTGATCGAAATAAAAAAAGTTTGTCCTTCGATTTTATTTAAATAATTTATAGAATATTCGCCCAATGTTTTTTTATTCCTCTAAGTTCTCTTTTTTAAAAAGTCTGTACAAATAATAATGTAAATAGAAAACTTAGTACGAATATCCTTAATGTAACGATACTACTTAGATTATTTGTAAAGTAAAAAAAAATAAAAAAATTTAAACAATAAAGCAAGATAAAACGATAAATAAGTACACAGTTTTAATATGAAAATAATATTTCTAAAATGTTATAAATAGTTTTATTAATTGTATTCATATCCAGTTTTTTCTATTGCATTGGACATTTGTGTCATTGTAATCGATTAAAAGAAATTTCTAAATCAAAACAAAAATATAACAGATGCTGCCAACTTTGCTAACTTCAGACTAAATTTTAGATCGAATTATGTAAAGGTGCTTAGAATTTTCTTTTCATAAATTAAAGTCTTACCTTGTTGAAAATATTTTTAAGTGTGAAATTAAATATTTTTTTTACATTTTGAATCAATCATACAAATATCATAAAGTGTATATTAAAATGAATAGGCCTAGTAATTTTTGCAAGGTGGAATGTAACATGTAGAATTTAACTGAAAGTTATTTTTTTATATAAAAAAAAGCATTTGTATTTCCATGAGAACAAAACAATTCATATGGTCTACATTTTCTAGTATTTCTATTAGCGCTTAGAAATTATTCGAATAGCAAAAGGATGTACAGGGAACTTATAACTTGAGATTATATAAAAACATTTAAATGTGTGACGAAACCCTAGCCTTGCAAGAGCATCATAAACATACTATGTTAACAAAGTAAAGAAGACAATAAATACCTAATCTTCTATTTATTCTTGGAATACATTTTATGTAAAATACGAATGATAAATCACAAAATATGGCGTACATTAACAAAATAATATAAAAAAAATCTTAGTTTTTATGAAAGAAAAACCTTACAGAAAACGACATTCTAGTTTAAGAAACTAAACTGTATATAATGATCTGTCTCTATCTTTCTAATTATTGTATTATAACAATTTTTATGTATTTGTAAGAAAGAAATATAATATTAGCTTTTTGATTACAGAAAATAACACATATAGTATTGGAGTTGGCAAGAAAAAAAAAGTGTTAATTTTATTTTTTTACAACCTTGACGTATTATCGTAGGCATCATTTAGCCTAGATCTAGTTAACGACTTGTGTTAGTTCCAATCAGTCTTAGTTTATAATTTATTATTAAATTCGATTAGCTTATTATTTAAAGCATCATTTTATTGAAGTATACTTTCTACAGTGTTAGACACTTAACTAGTTTTTTTTTAAATTTATTATTAAAGATAAAATAGATCTAGTAGTTCTAATGGAGACAATTTTAATTAATAGTGGAGAACACGGACCCCACGAGATATTTTCGTGTGTCATATATCAAATTAAAGGTCTACTTGCCCTGATTACAAAACAGTTGGTTTCATTTAACGATTGCATTTCTGTATTTTTTTATTTAATTTAGAAATTTTGTTAATTTTGAGTGTTTTGTGAAATTTTTTGTTGTAAATAAAACTTTGTTACGTCCCCTTGTGTTTTTGTTAATATCCCATGATGCTATACTTATCCCATGATGCTATGCTGTGCACGAGGTCCTAAAAAAAGTGAACCGCCATTTTGTGGCCAAAAAAATATTTTGCGCTTTTTTTTTTAATTCTTTATTTGGCTATACCTTAGGTTTAGTAGGTTCAGTAGGAATTAGTAGGGGGTCAGTAGGGGTCAGGGTTAGGGTTAGGGGTCAGTAGGGGTTAGGGATCGGGGTTAGGGGTCAGGGTTAGGGTTAGGGGTCAGTAGGGGTCAGTAGTGGTTAGGGATCAGGGTTAGGGTTAGGGGTCTCTAGATATAGGGTTTAGGGATCAGTAGGGTCAGGGTTAGTTTCTAGGTTAAGGATGGATATGTAGTATTTTTATTTTTGAAAAAAAAATATTTTGGCTTTTTTTTGGCCAACATGGCATATTGCACGTCACATCGCAAATGCGATATTGTATCCCATAATGCATCATCGAAGGCGACAAGAAATGGCGACATGTCTGTAAAGATGTAGACGATTTTTTGTTTTATTTCATATTAAAAAGGTATGAAAGTGATCTTTTAATGCTTTTTTAGGTTTTTAAATACATTTTTATATCGGTTCTAAAGAAATTTTACTGAAAATTTAAACTGCTGGAGCTATTTTAGGTTCGATTAAAAGTGATAGTATTAAAACTCTAGTGACGTCACATTACTAAAAAAAAAAAATGGCGGGTGTCGTTTTAATATTTCATATAAAATCTTCGTATTTTTGTCGTAAATTTTTTTTTTTCAAAAAATTTATTGTGAAAAGTATCTTCCGTTGTTCATTAGACACTAAGCAATAGCTCCAGGCAAAAATTTTCAGTAAAATTTCTTTAGAACACTTAGTTCTGCGTGGGGCCGCTGTTCTCCACTATTACCCAATTTTAATTATATTTTAAATTGTAGATAGGCCTAATGATTAGACTAGTCATTAGGACTTAGGTCTTAGGACAACGATTTTTAAACAAATGTATTATAAACTTCGGTTAATATATTAGCCTCCAAAATAATAGCATAATAATTATATTTTCAGTTATTTTTCAGTGTTATGTTATAAGTTCTCTTTAGTGTTTAATTGAAATGGCTATGGCTAAGGTCATGGGAGTCATGGTTATCTATTATTTTTAAGTTTACTTTGCCGAACCATGCTAGTATTTGCTTAGTTAGGCCTATCCTATAATATATTTTAATTATTTTAATATGACATGAACATAGCTACAAGGCGACTTAGTCATATATACATACGGTAGTCGATAGCGTCATAGCGTAATTCATATGATATGCCTAGTAGGACTTAATTATTAATAATAAACTGTTAATATATAATTATTATTGAAGTTATAAGGGCCTTATTAAGTAATAATTGATATAATCTGGGCCCATTTAAAGGTCATAGCTTTTTAATATGTTATTATTTAAATTATTATAATTCACTATTATATATATATAATTTGAACTTTAATTTCAACATTGTTATTTAGATTTTAAATGTATTAAAATGTAATGGTATATGATATATGCTTACTGGTTTGACGTTTACCATTTTCTAAAAAAAAAAAAACTTCTGGTTAATATGTAGCCTAGGCCTAAAAGCAAATTAAGGCTAAACTAAGAGTAAGACAATCATCACAAATCTAAATGTCAATCGACCTCAATTAAATTAATATGGCTCATTCAATTACTTTGAGAATTTGGATAATAAAGTTGTGTTGTTGTTGTTTTTAAAAACTTAATTATTTCATTTTTGTTTTATTGTTACTTTTAAATGTTTGATGACAGTTGTCTCAGTTGTACATATTGATTTTTTTTTATTTTGCTGGTGACATTTATTTAGTTATCTTAATTTTTAAGTAAAAAAAAATATTTTTAAAACAAATACAAAAAAGAAACAACATTAAAATACCCTAGGCTATTTATAAATATAAAATAAAGGTTCAATAAATTATAATGATTAAATAAATAGATAGATGTAAAATAGATTGTATGTCTTTACCATTCTGCTAAATAAAATAAAACATGTACAATGGATTATTAAGAATAAGTAGATTTCATTGTATTAACCATAGACCTAAAAAGAAACTAGTACATTTAATTTTATTGTATAAACTGTAGAACTAAAGAGAAACTAGTACATTTAATTTTATTGTATAAACTGTAGAACTAAAGAGAAACTAGTACATTTAATTTTATTGTATAGACCGTAGAACTAAGTAAAAACAAGTACATTTAATTTCACTAAAAAGAAACTAGTAGGCCTACATTGCATTTCATTGTGTTTACCATAGAACTAAATAGAAATTAGTACATTGCATTTCATTGCATTAACTGTAAAATTAAATAGAAACTAGTACATTGCATTTCATTGCATTAACTGTAAAATTAAATAGAAATTAGTACATTGCATTTCATTGCATTAACTGTAAAATTAAATAGAAACTAGTACATTGCATTTCATTGCATTAACTGTAAAATTAAATAGAAACTAGTACATTGCATTTCATTGCATTAACTGTAAAATTAAATAGAAACTAGTACATTGCATTTCATTGCATTAACTAAAAATTAAATAGAAACTAGTACATTGCATTTTATTTTATTAACTGTAAAATTAAATAGAAACTAGTACATTGCATTTCATTGCATTAACTGTAAAATTAAATAGAAACTAGTACATTGCATTTTATTTTATTAACTGTAAAATTAAATAGAAACTAGTACATTGCATTTCATTGCATTAACTGTAAAATTAAATAGAAACTAGTACATTGCATTTCATTGTATTAACCGTATAATAAATTGTTTTGACTGTAAGACTAAATAGAAAGATGTTGATTAAAACTGTACAAAATAGTAAATTATAAAATATTAAGGTATTGACTGTTTGACTTTATAGAAAGTGAAAGTGGTAACATGAATTTGTTTGACTTTTGGACAAAATGAAAGTTGTTGGATAAATTGTATGGCTTTAGTAAAAAAAAAACTTTGCCAAATATATTTTTTAGACTCTAGGACTATAGAAAGGTAGATTACATTAGATTGTAGAATAAAGAATCTCAATTTTTAAATTTCCTAGGAAAGTTTAAGCTTGAAATCTTCATGTACAGAATGCAGGGGCATTAATTGTGAAGGTATTTATTAATATAAATATTATACAGCATATTATGTTACAAATAGTAATTAATAATAATTGTAATATTGAATGTTGGTATAAAAATATGTTAATAAAACTTTGAAATTATTTCTTAAACATAAAATAAACATTTCAGATTGTGTTACTGACCACAACGATGACCAGTCAAATGAAAACAGCTTTCTGTTAATAGGTAATTTATTGGTAAAGCCATTCTTAATATAGGCCTACATAGATTTAATATATATTGTTTTTTGATACATAAATGATAAAATATTTTTCTGTAAGTTAATAATGTTGATAAAGAAAAGTATTATAAACAATTACATTAAATTAATAGATTTTTGTATTTACATGTACCTACAGGTGACCATGAAAACCAGGTGTCTGAGGGCGGGGAGGCAGATCTCCACAAACACAGGAAGAACTGTAAGAAGAATCCAGGTCATCCAGAGTTTACACCTATTGAATCATTCAGCTTAAAACATCTACCTGAAGGTCATCAGGACAGTGATTTGTATGAATACATCAAAGCTACAGCTGACGTGACAGTTAAACTAAGTGTCCACATGACCAGTCCAGTCAGACCAGAGTTTTGGCCAAACACAAAGATTCCATATTTTTTGTCTGACATGAGAGGGAAGAAAACATTGAGGACAGGAAGTGGGATTGTGTGGTATGTGGAGAAGTACACAGATGAAGATAAACATAGGAAGTATGGCTGTACAACATGTCCATGTGATAAATGTAAAGCTTCAGACAAACCCAGCAAAATTTGGTGGGAGATTGGTGTGGATACAGCTGCACATATGGTTGTTGATGACATTGAGGCAAGCCACACGACCTTGAGATTGTTTTATGATAGAGAAGATAGTGAAGTGGTTATTCTTAAAGATAAGGTATGTGTTCATTATGTAAACATTGAGCTAGACAGGTGTGACTTGTACTGTGTGACTTGTGATGAAAATTTGGCAAATACTTTGAAGAAAATGGTGGAACATTTGAATGATGTCAGGAAGAAAGTCTGTGACAAATACAGTAAATCTTGGTATACTGACAAGTTTAACTTTATAGTGTCACATCCTCATGGATGTAATAAACAGGTCAGTGTAGGTCAATTGAAGGGCTTAGTACAGGTGGGGGATGATGAAGATGAGTATAAGTTGACCTACACAACATGTACATGTCCAGGAAGTAGTGGCGCCTTTGTCCACTGTGTGGGGTATACTGGTTGGTATGACTATGTCCATAGTGGAAGTTTAAAGTCTGGACTTAATTACAGTTCAGTTTATTATTGAATTCTTGTATTGAGTTTAATCACTTGTGTGTCAAAATGTAAACAAACAAAATTGAGGATGTTTGATATCTTTATTTTATATCATTCTTACTTTATGAAATCACTTTATAAATCTGAAGTTTCTTTATTGTTAGGATATAAAGCTATTTATAATATATTTTATTTTATTAAATTTATATTTTTACTTTGTTACATATTTTTTGTCAATTGTAAACATGTTAAAACAATTTATTTTTATGTTATTGAATAAACTTTATAAATTTATATCATGATATCATCTTCTTGTTTGCATCTATTTATGGCATGTTTATGTTGTTATAAAGCTGTTTATTTAGTTTAGATTGATGAAATTTGAAAAAAATTAAAATATAAACAAATGTATCGACATTAGGACATCATGCGATCTACTCCAGACATTGCACTTGAATATATAACTAATCACATGAATATTAATAGTATTTTAACATATTTTAAAATCTAAGAATACGATTTGATTATTATTAAACAATAAAAATATTTACAAACAACATACATTAATTTAAAGATATAGATTTACAATTACGTTTACAAAAGAAGATGAAAAAAATTAATATAAAGTATAATGTAAATAAAGACAGAAAATAATGATAGATTTCTAGCACGTTAATCAAAGGGAAATAACACTGAAAATACTTAAGAAACGTAAGCATCTCTTAGTTATCGTTATTACTTTTTTGTTTTCTATATTAACAGATATTATTCTTTTGATTGAAAATATTAATACAATTTAACTAAAATGAATTTATTTTAAAATAAAAACCTGTTCATTTGAGGTCACAATTTTATGTAATTTACTCTAATTCTACTTTCAATAACAATACAATAAAGGAATCACATTTTTGAAGTAAAATATGTGTTGCGTTTATTCTATATTTTTTTCCTTATCAAATAAGTTAATACAAAAAAACATAAAAAAATAAGTATTTTCAAGCACAGCTATTATATTCTAGCTTTGCTTGTTATCTTAAACTCGGCAAACATTTAAATATATATGAAAACAAACTCAACCACATCAGAGAACATCATTAGCATCATCATACTCCACGCCACATGGTGAACATTGGAACCTATGAACATTTTATTTGACAACTGAGCTAATTTATTTGTAGTTTAGTGTGATTTTCCATACATTTTTTTTCAATAACACAAAAATTAATTAATTTTGGACCAACAAAGTATGAATTACAAGAGCAATTAAAATGCCTACTATAACTAATAATCGTCCCTATTGCACATAAATATAAATTATTTCTTCTTACAGACTAATAAAAGTGTATAAATCATCACATATTTATAAATAATATAAAAAGCGTATATTAAACATGATTAAAACACTTTGGTTTATATTAACAATTGTTCTTGATAACTCTTCCTTTTTGTTCCCACCAGTCTCTCAATATTTTGTTAACGTTTTGTTGTAGTTAACATTCTTAATGACACATCCTTGTTTGTTTTCTTTAAAAAAAAGAATTTATTTATCTAAGAAACTTGCCCACAGAAGCTATGTGATAAGACATTAAATAAACTTTCAACTAATGTGAGATAAACTTAGAAGAAATGAAATAATTTCATTATTCTCAAGATTCTTAATGGAACTTGATGGAGTTATTTTAACTGGTATTTTAAAATTTGATAAACTCAAACTTTATATTCATGATATACCTGTATGTGATAAACACTAATCAACTAAACTAACTTTATCTACATTGTATACCTAAGTGTTATTATTATTTGGAAAATTCTTATAGTGCATTCAATAATTATTTTACCCAATTCAATCATAGCATGCTAAATCATATACATTGATTCATAAAATTTGCATTGATGTTATATGTTTTATTTTATATATTCAATTGGTAGGCTTGAATGGAGGCAAATTTGAGATCTCACTTTTTAATGCAAATAAAAAATTCTTCTATATATACACGGTTCAAAGAAAACAACACTTAAAGCTTTCTTGATTTTTAAGATAAGATAAGGTAATATAAGAATGGGCATTTTTTTAAAGCGCTTCTATTCATGCTATTAAATTAGCATGCTCAGTGCGCTCTTGGTGTGATTTGCAGTGGCAGATGTATGAGCCAAAGAGAAAGGTCTTTAAGTTCTTTTTGAAAGATTCTTTTGTCCCAGATTTACTCAGTGTCTGAGATAAACTGTTCCTTGGAGAAGGCGCCATTGATTCAAATGAGCGTAATCCCAGGTACATCTTTCTGTGTCTATCCTAACTGGGAAATTTGAGAAGTAACTGAGATGAAGAGCGCAGTTCTCTAGATGGCTCATGCCGTGATATAAATTTTCAAAGATAGGAAGGTGCGATGCCCTTGATGCATCCGTACGTAATGGACATAATTGTGTGCTCTATTCACTTTATCACCGGGAACCAGCGGAGATCCCTTGGTGTTGGGGAGATATGTTCTTGCCTCTTTCGCCCCGAAACAATGCGCACCGCGGTGTTCTGCACTCTTTGTAATCTCTCCAGCTGGTTCTGGGGGCAACTATTGCAGTATTCCAACCTTGACTGGATAAGAGAGACTGCTACGGTATTGGCCGCCTCCTATTGAATCGAGGTCGCGATTGACCAAGGGCGCGTAGATGAGACGAACAAGCCTTAACCACAGCACGGATATGTGGAACCATTGATATTTTATTATCAATAAAAGGTAAAGATCTTTAACCGCGTTGGACAACGTTATCTCGGAAGCCCCAACTTTGATCGTAGTTATAGCGATTGTTCGAAGACTGACATCAGAACCACAATATATTTTCGTCTGTCTTGTCATCATTTAATTTAAGTCTGCTTGCAGCCATCCATGCCTTAATGTTTGACAGCACTCCTCCACGTCACCAACAGCAGTGGATGGTATCTGAGCCTATCCAGCTCTGAAAGATACCTGACATTCGTTAGGGAAAAGTAAAGTCGGCTGGGCATTGTGGATCTTTTGCTGGCAATGCAATCTCTTAGTATGCCGTGGTCAAAGAAACTTGTAAATGCTGCTTTACGGTTCCTATGGATCAAATTGGTCTAACGGGGGTACTTTAATTACTACTACTTTTGTGGAGCCAAATATTATAACCATAGTGGTAGCCACCGGGAAGATATAATATATATTATATATAGGCTAAAATGTGTAGATGAAAAACAATATTCATTTTTATTCCAAGTTATTGTTCTTAAACTGATGTGTTTCCTTTTAATGTTTTTAATATCTGTCCTTTTCCTTCAATAAACCTTTTTATTCAAAATCAAAGTTTGATTCATGTTAGGATGGGGAATTAATGATATTAATATTATATGCAGATTATTCTTAATACAGTTAGTTCTAAAGAGTTTAACTTTATTAAATTGTGCTTGCGTTATATTCTACTCTGAATTAAGAATACTTTCATGTTACTCATTCTAATTAGATCTACTTTTGTACGTTATAAAACAAAATAAAACCTTAATGTATTAGCCTAAGGTTTTAATTTCTGAAAAAAATAAATTCTAAAGAATGAAGTCAATAAACACAAAGAAAAGAATGGGTGAAAGGAAAACATTATAAATTGATTATATAAAGACCGGCATGTGTTCACAATATAGAGTTAGTTTTATATGAAGACCGGCATGTGTTCACAATATAGAGTTAGTTTTATATGAAGACCGACATGTGTTCACAATATAGAGTTAGTTTTATATGAAGACCGGCATGTGTTCACAATATAGAGTTAGTTTTATATGAAGACCGGCATGTGTTCACAATATAGAGTTAGTTTTATATGAAGACCGGCATGTGTTCACAATATAGAGTTAGTTTTATATGAAGAACGACATGTGTTCACAATATAGAGTTAGTTTTATATGAAGACCGGCATGTGTTCACAATATAGAGTTAGTTTTATATGAAGACCGGCATGTGTTCACAATATAGAGTTAGTTTTATATGAAGAACGACATGTGTTCACAATATAGAGTTAGTTTTATATGAAGACCGACATGTGTTCACAATATAGAGTTAGTTTTATATGAAGACCGACATGTGTTCACAATATAGAGTTATTTTTATATGAAGACCGACATGTGTTCACAATATAGAGTTAGTTTTACATGAAGACCGACATGTGTTCACAATATAGAGTTAGTTTTATATGAAGACCGACATGTGTTCACAATATAGAGTTAGTTTTATATAAAGACCTACATGTGTTCACAATATAGAGTTAGTTTTATATGAAGACCGACATGTGTTCACAATGTAGAGTTATTTTTATATGATAACCGACATGTGTTCACAATATAGAGTTAGTTTTATATAAAGACCGGCATGTGTTCACAATATAGAGTTAGTTTTATATGAAGAACGACATGTGTTCACAATATAGAGTTAGTTTTATATGAAGACCGACATGTGTTCACAATATAGAGTTAGTTTTATATGAAGACCGACATGTGTTCACAATATAGAGTTATTTTTATATGAAGACCGACATGTGTTCACAATATAGAGTTAGTTTTATATGAAGACCGACATGTGTTCACAATATAGAGTTAGTTTTATATGAAGACCGACATGTGTTCACAATATAGAGTTAGTTTTATATAAAGACCTACATGTGTTCACAATATAGAGTTAGTTTTATATGAAGACCGACATGTATTCACAATGTAGAGTTATTTTTATATGAAGACCGACTTGTGTTCACAATATAGAGTTAGTTTTATATAAAGACCGGCATGTGTTCACAATATAGAGTTAGTTTTATATGAAGACCGACATGTGTTCACAAAATAGAGTTAGTTTTATATGAAGACCGACATGTGTTCACAAAATAGAGTTCGTTTTATACGAAGACCGACATGTGTTCACAAAATGTAGTTAGTTTTATATGAAGACCGACATGTGTTCACAAAATAGAGTTAGTTTTATACGAAGACCGACATGTGTTCACAATATAGAGTTAGTTTTATATGAAGACCGACATGTGTTCACAATATAGAGTTAGTTTTATATGAAGACCGACATGTGTTCACAATATAGAGTTATTTTTATATGAAGACCGACATGTGTTCACAATATAGAGTTAGTTTTATATGAAGACCGACATGTGTTCACAATATAGAGTTAGTTTTATATGAAGACCGACATGTGTTCACAATATAGAGTTAGTTTTATATAAAGACCTACATGTGTTCACAATATAGAGTTAGTTTTATATGAAGACCGACATGTGTTCACAATGTAGAGTTATTTTTATATGAAGACCGACATGTGTTCACAATATAGAGTTAGTTTTATATAAAGACCGGCATGTGTTCACAATATAGAGTTAGTTTTATATGAAGAACGACATGTGTTCACAATATAGAGTTAGTTTTATATGAAGACCGACATGTGTTCACAATATAGAGTTAGTTTTATATGAAGACCGACATGTGTTCACAATATAGAGTTAGTTTTATATGAAGAACGACATGTGTTCACAATATAGAGTTAGTTTTATATGAAGACCGACATGTGTTCACAATATAGAGTTAGTTTTATATGAAGACCGACATGTGTTCACAATATAGAGTTAGTTTTATATAAAGACCTACATGTGTTCACAATATAGAGTTAGTTTTATATGAAGACCGACATGTATTCACAATGTAGAGTTATTTTTATATGAAGACCGACATGTGTTCACAATATAGAGTTAGTTTTATATAAAGACCGGCATGTGTTCACAATATAGAGTTAGTTTTATATGAAGACCGACATGTGTTCACAAATTATAGTTAGTTTTATATGAAGACCGACATGTGTTCACAAAATAGAGTTCGTTTTATACGAAGAACGACATGTGTTCACAAAATGTAGTTAGTTTTATATGAAGACCGACATGTGTTCACAAAATAGAGTTAGTTTTATACGAAGACCGACATGTGTTCACAATATAGAGTTAGTTATATATGAAGACCGACATGTGTTCACAATATAGATTTAGTTATATATGAAGACCGACATGTGTTCACAAAATAGAGTTAGTTTTATACGAAGACCGACATGTGTTCACAATATAGAGTTAGTTTTATATGAAGACCGACATGTGTTCACAAAATAGAGTTAGTTTTATACGAAGACCGACATGTGTTCACAATATAGAGTTAGTTTTATACGAAGACCGGCATGTGTTCACAATATAGAGTTAGTTTTATATGAAGACCGACATGTGTTCACAAAATATAGTTAGTTTTATATAAAGACCGACATGTGTTCACAAAATAGAGTTAGTTTTATACGAAGACCGACTTGTGTTCACAAAATAGAGTTAGTTTTATACGAAGACCGACATGTGTTCACAAAATATAGTTAGTTTTATATGAAGACCGACATGTGTTCACAAAATATAGTTAGTTTTATATGAAGACCGACATGTGTTCACAAAATATAGTTAGTTTTATATGAAGACCGACATGTGTTCACAAAATAGAGTTAGTTTTATATAAAGACCGACATGTGTTCACAAAATAGAGTTAGTTTTATATGAAGACCGACATGTGTTCACAAAATAGAGTTAGTTTTATACGAAGACCGACATGTGTTCACAAAATAGAGTTAGTTTTATATGAAGACCGACATGTGTTCACAAAATATAGTTAGTTTTATATGAAGACCGACATGTGTTCACAAAATAGAGTTAGTTTTATACGAAGACCGACATGTGTTCACAATATAGAGTTAGTTTTATACGAAGACCGACATGTGTTCACAATATAGAGTTAGTTTTATATGAAGACCGACATGTGTGCACAATATAGAGTTAGTTTTATACGAAGACCGACATGTGTTCACAATATAGAGTTCGTTTTATATGAAGACCGACATGTGTTCACAAAATAGAGTTAGTTTTATACGAAGACCGACATGTGTTCACAAAATAGCGTTAGTTTTATATGAAGACCGACATGTGTTCACAAAAAAGAGTTAGTTTTATATGAAGACCGACATGTGTGCACAATATAGAGTTAGTTTTATATGAAGACCGACATGTGTTCACAAAATAGAGTTAGTTTTATATGAAGACCAACATGTGTTCACAATATAGAATTAGTTTTATATGAAGACCGACATGTGTTCACAAAATAGAGTTAGTTTTATATGAACACCGACATGTGTTCACAAAATAGAGTTAGTTTTATATGAAGACCGACATGTGTTCACAAAATAGAGTTAGTTTTATATGAAGACCGACATGTGTTCACAATATAGAGTTAGTTTTATATGAAGACCGACATGTGTTCACAATATAGAGTTAGTTTTATATAAAGACCGACATGTGTTCACAACATAGAGTTAGTTTTATATAAAGACCGACATGTGTTCTCAATATAGAGTTAGTTTTAAATGAAGACCGACATGTGTTCACAATATAGAGTTAGTTTTATAAAAAGACCGACATGTGTTCACAACATAGAGTTAGTTTTATATGAAGACCGACATGTGTTCACAATATAGAGTTAGTTTTATATGAAGACCGACATGTGTTCACAATATAGAGTTAGTTTTATATGAAGACCGACATGTGTTCACAATATAGAGTTAGTTTTATATGAAGACCGACATGTGTTCACAAAATAGAGTTAGTTTTATACGAAGACCGACATGTGTTCACAATATAGAGTTAGTTTTATACGAAGACCGACATGTGTTCACAATATAGAGTTAGTTTTATATGAAGACCGACATGTGTTCACAAAATATAGTTAGTTTTATATAAAGACCGACATGTGTTCACAAAATAGAGTTAGTTTTATACGAAGACCGACATGTGTTCACAAAATAGAGTTAGTTTTATACGAAGACCGACATGTGTTCACAAAATATAGTTAGTTTTATATGAAGACCGACATGTGTTCACAAAATATAGTTAGTTTTATATGAAGACCGACATGTGTTCACAAAATAGAGTTAGTTTTATATGAAGACCGACATGTGTTCACAAAATAGAGTTAGTTTTATATGAAGACCGACATGTGTTCACAATATAGAGTTAGTTTTATATGAAGACCGACATGTGTTCACAATATAGAGTTAGTTTTATATAAAGACCGACATGTGTTCACAACATAGAGTTAGTTTTATATAAAGACCGACATGTGTTCTCAATATAGAGTTAGTTTTAAATGAAGACCGACATGTGTTCACAATATAGAGTTAGTTTTATAAAAAGACCGACATGTGTTCACAACATAGAGTTAGTTTTATATGAAGACCGACATGTGTTCACAATATAGAGTTAGTTTTATATGAAGACCGACATGTGTTCACAATATAGAGTTAGTTTTATATGAAGACCGACATGTGTTCACAATATAGAGTTAGTTTTATATGAAGACCGACATGTGTTCACAAAATAGAGTTAGTTTTATACGAAGACCGACATGTGTTCACAATATAGAGTTAGTTTTATACGAAGACCGACATGTGTTCACAATATAGAGTTAGTTTTATATGAAGACCGACATGTGTTCACAAAATATAGTTAGTTTTATATAAAGACCGACATGTGTTCACAAAATAGAGTTAGTTTTATACGAAGACCGACATGTGTTCACAAAATAGAGTTAGTTTTATACGAAGACCGACATGTGTTCACAAAATATAGTTAGTTTTATATGAAGACCGACATGTGTTCACAAAATATAGTTAGTTTTATATGAAGACCGACATGTGTTCACAAAATAGAGTTAGTTTTATATGAAGACCGACATGTGTTCACAAAATAGAGTTAGTTTTATATAAAGACCGACATGTGTTCACAAAATAGAGTTAGTTTTATACGAAGACCGAAATGTGTTCACAAAATAGAGTTAGTTTTATACGAAGACCGACATGTGTTCACAAAATAGAGTTAGTTTTATATGAAGACCGACATGTGTTCACAAAATATAGTTAGTTTTATATGAAGACCGACATGTGTTCACAAAATAGAGTTAGTTTTATACGAAGACCGACATGTGTTCACAATATAGAGTTAGTTTTATACGAAGACCGACATGTGTTCACAATATAGAGTTAATTTTATATGAAGACCGACATGTGTGCACAATATAGAGTTAGTTTTATACGAAGACCGACATGTGTTCACAATATAGAATTAGTTTTATATGAAGACCGACATGTGTTCACAAAATAGAGTTAGTTTTATACGAAGACCGACATGTGTTCACAAAATAGAGTTAGTTTTATATGAAGACCGACATGTGTTCACAAAATAGAGTTAGTTTTATACGAAGACCGACATGTGTTCACAAAATAGAGTTCGTTTTATACGAAGACCGACATGTGTTCACAAAATGTAGTTAGTTTTATATGAAGACCGACATGTGTTCACAAAATAGAGTTAGTTTTATACGAAGAGCGACATGTGTTCACAATATAGAGTTAGTTATATATGAAGACCGACATGTGTTCACAATATAGAGTTAGTTATATATGAAGACCGACATGTGTTCACAAAATAGAGTTAGTTTTATATGAAGACCGACATGTGTTCACAAAAAAGAGTTAGTTTTATATGAAGACCGACATGTGTGCACAATATAGAGTTAGTTTTATATGAAGACCGACATGTGTTCACAAAATAGAGTTAGTTTTATATGAAGACCAACATGTGTTCACAATATAGAATTAGTTTTATATGAAGACCGACATGTGTTCACAAAATAGAGTTAGTTTTATATGAACACCGACATGTGTTCACAAAATAGAGTTAGTTTTATATGAAGACCGACATGTGTTCACAAAATAGAGTTAGTTTTATATGAAGACCGACATGTGTTCACAATATAGAGTTAGTTTTATATGAAGACCGACATGTGTTCACAATATAGAGTTAGTTTTATATAAAGACCGACATGTGTTCACAACATAGAGTTAGTTTTATATAAAGACCGACATGTGTTCTCAATATAGAGTTAGTTTTAAATGAAGACCGACATGTGTTCACAATATAGAGTTAGTTTTATAAAAAGACCGACATGTGTTCACAACATAGAGTTAGTTTTATATGAAGACCGACATGTGTTCACAATATAGAGTTAGTTTTATATGAAGACCGACATGTGTTCACAATATAGAGTTAGTTTTATATGAAGACCGACATGTGTTCACAATATAGAGTTAGTTTTATATGAAGACCGACATGTGTTCACAAAATAGAGTTAGTTTTATACGAAGACCGACATGTGTTCACAATATAGAGTTAGTTTTATACGAAGACCGACATGTGTTCACAATATAGAGTTAGTTTTATATGAAGACCGACATGTGTTCACAAAATATAGTTAGTTTTATATAAAGACCGACATGTGTTCACAAAATAGAGTTAGTTTTATACGAAGACCGACATGTGTTCACAAAATAGAGTTAGTTTTATACGAAGACCGACATGTGTTCACAAAATATAGTTAGTTTTATATGAAGACCGACATGTGTTCACAAAATATAGTTAGTTTTATATGAAGACCGACATGTGTTCACAAAATAGAGTTAGTTTTATATGAAGACCGACATGTGTTCACAAAATAGAGTTAGTTTTATATAAAGACCGACATGTGTTCACAAAATAGAGTTAGTTTTATACGAAGACCGAAATGTGTTCACAAAATAGAGTTAGTTTTATACGAAGACCGACATGTGTTCACAAAATAGAGTTAGTTTTATATGAAGACCGACATGTGTTCACAAAATATAGTTAGTTTTATATGAAGACCGACATGTGTTCACAAAATAGAGTTAGTTTTATACGAAGACCGACATGTGTTCACAATATAGAGTTAGTTTTATACGAAGACCGACATGTGTTCACAATATAGAGTTAATTTTATATGAAGACCGACATGTGTGCACAATATAGAGTTAGTTTTATACGAAGACCGACATGTGTTCACAATATAGAATTAGTTTTATATGAAGACCGACATGTGTTCACAAAATAGAGTTAGTTTTATACGAAGACCGACATGTGTTCACAAAATAGAGTTAGTTTTATATGAAGACCGACATGTGTTCACAAAATAGAGTTAGTTTTATACGAAGACCGACATGTGTTCACAAAATAGAGTTCGTTTTATACGAAGACCGACATGTGTTCACAAAATGTAGTTAGTTTTATATGAAGACCGACATGTGTTCACAAAATAGAGTTAGTTTTATACGAAGAGCGACATGTGTTCACAATATAGAGTTAGTTATATATGAAGACCGACATGTGTTCACAATATAGAGTTAGTTATATATGAAGACCGACATGTGTTCACAAAATAGAGTTAGTTTTATACGAAGACCGACATGTGTTCACAATATAGAGTTAGTTTTATATGAAGACCGACATGTGTTCACAAAATAGAGTTAGTTTTATACGAAGACCGACATGTGTTCACAATATAGAGTTAGTTTTATACGAAGACCGACATGTGTTCACAATATAGAGTTAGTTTTATATGAAGACCGACATGTGTTCACAAAATATAGTTAGTTTTATATAAAGACCGACATGTGTTCACAAAATAGAGTTAGTTTTATACGAAGACCGACATGTGTTCACAAAATAGAGTTAGTTTTATACGAAGACCGACATGTGTTCACAAAATATAGTTAGTTTTATATGAAGACCGACATGTGTTCACAAAATATAGTTAGTTTTATATGAAGACCGACATGTGTTCACAAAATTTAGTTAGTTTTATATGAAGACCGACATGTGTTCACAAAATAGAGTTAGTTTTATATAAAGACCGACATGTGTTCACAAAATAGAGTTAGTTTTATACGAAGACCGACATGTGTTCACAAAATAGAGTTAGTTTTATACGAAGACCGACATGTGTTCACAAAATAGAGTTAGTTTTATATGAAGACCGACATGTGTTCACAAAATATAGTTAGTTTTATATGAAGACCGACATGTGTTCACAAAATAGAGTTAGTTTTATACGAAGACCGACATGTGTTCACAATATAGAGTTAGTTTTATACGAAGACCGACATGTGTTCACAATATAGAGTTAGTTTTATATGAAGACCGACATGTGTGCACAATATAGAGTTAGTTTTATACGAAGACCGACATGTGTTCACAATATAGAGTTAGTTTTATATGAAGACCGACATGTGTTCACAAAATAGAGTTAGTTTTATACGAAGACCGACATGTGTTCACAAAATAGAGTTAGTTTTATATGAAGACCGACATGTGTTCACAAAAAAGAGTTAGTTTTATATGAAGACCGACATGTGTGCACAATATAGAGTTAGTTTTATATGAAGACCGACATGTGTTCACAAAATAGAGTTAGTTTTATATGAAGACCGACATGTGTTCACAAAATAGAGTTAGTTTTATATGAAGACCGACATGTGTTCACAAAATAGAGTTAGTTTTATATAAAGACCGACATGTGTTCACAAAATAGAGTTAGTTTTATACGAAGACCGAAATGTGTTCACAAAATAGAGTTAGTTTTATACGAAGACCGACATGTGTTCACAAAATAGAGTTAGTTTTATATGAAGACCGACATGTGTTCACAAAATATAGTTAGTTTTATATGAAGACCGACATGTGTTCACAAAATAGAGTTAGTTTTATACGAAGACCGACATGTGTTCACAATATAGAGTTAGTTTTATACGAAGACCGACATGTGTTCACAATATAGAGTTAATTTTATATGAAGACCGACATGTGTGCACAATATAGAGTTAGTTTTATACGAAGACCGACATGTGTTCACAATATAGAATTAGTTTTATATGAAGACCGACATGTGTTCACAAAATAGAGTTAGTTTTATACGAAGACCGACATGTGTTCACAAAATAGAGTTAGTTTTATATGAAGACCGACATGTGTTCACAAAATAGAGTTAGTTTTATACGAAGACCGACATGTGTTCACAAAATAGAGTTCGTTTTATACGAAGACCGACATGTGTTCACAAAATGTAGTTAGTTTTATATGAAGACCGACATGTGTTCACAAAATAGAGTTAGTTTTATACGAAGAGCGACATGTGTTCACAATATAGAGTTAGTTATATATGAAGACCGACATGTGTTCACAATATAGAGTTAGTTATATATGAAGACCGACATGTGTTCACAAAATAGAGTTAGTTTTATACGAAGACCGACATGTGTTCACAATATAGAGTTAGTTTTATATGAAGACCGACATGTGTTCACAAAATAGAGTTAGTTTTATACGAAGACCGACATGTGTTCACAATATAGAGTTAGTTTTATACGAAGACCGACATGTGTTCACAATATAGAGTTAGTTTTATATGAAGACCGACATGTGTTCACAAAATATAGTTAGTTTTATATAAAGACCGACATGTGTTCACAAAATAGAGTTAGTTTTATACGAAGACCGACATGTGTTCACAAAATAGAGTTAGTTTTATACGAAGACCGACATGTGTTCACAAAATATAGTTAGTTTTATATGAAGACCGACATGTGTTCACAAAATATAGTTAGTTTTATATGAAGACCGACATGTGTTCACAAAATTTAGTTAGTTTTATATGAAGACCGACATGTGTTCACAAAATAGAGTTAGTTTTATATAAAGACCGACATGTGTTCACAAAATAGAGTTAGTTTTATACGAAGACCGACATGTGTTCACAAAATAGAGTTAGTTTTATACGAAGACCGACATGTGTTCACAAAATAGAGTTAGTTTTATATGAAGACCGACATGTGTTCACAAAATATAGTTAGTTTTATATGAAGACCGACATGTGTTCACAAAATAGAGTTAGTTTTATACGAAGACCGACATGTGTTCACAATATAGAGTTAGTTTTATACGAAGACCGACATGTGTTCACAATATAGAGTTAGTTTTATATGAAGACCGACATGTGTGCACAATATAGAGTTAGTTTTATACGAAGACCGACATGTGTTCACAATATAGAGTTAGTTTTATATGAAGACCGACATGTGTTCACAAAATAGAGTTAGTTTTATACGAAGACCGACATGTGTTCACAAAATAGAGTTAGTTTTATATGAAGACCGACATGTGTTCACAAAAAAGAGTTAGTTTTATATGAAGACCGACATGTGTGCACAATATAGAGTTAGTTTTATATGAAGACCGACATGTGTTCACAAAATAGAGTTAGTTTTATATGAAGACCAACATGTGTTCACAATATAGAATTAGTTTTATATGAAGACCGACATGTGTTCACAAAATAGAGTTAGTTTTATATGAACACCGACATGTGTTCACAAAATAGAGTTAGTTTTATATGAAGACCGACATGTGTTCACAAAATAGAGTTAGTTTTATATGAAGACCGACATGTGTTCACAATATAGAGTTAGTTTTATATGAAGACCGACATGTGTTCACAATATAGAGTTAGTTTTATATAAAGACCGACATGTGTTCACAACATAGAGTTAGTTTTATATAAAGACCGACATGTGTTCTCAATATAGAGTTAGTTTTAAATGAAGACCGACATGTGTTCACAATATAGAGTTAGTTTTATAAAAAGACCGACATGTGTTCACAACATAGAGTTAGTTTTATATGAAGACCGACATGTGTTCACAATATAGAGTTAGTTTTATATGAAGACCGACATGTGTTCACAATATAGAGTTAGTTTTATATGAAGACCGACATGTGTTCACAATATAGAGTTAGTTTTATATGAAGACCGACATGTGTTCACAAAATAGAGTTAGTTTTATACGAAGACCGACATGTGTTCACAATATAGAGTTAGTTTTATACGAAGACCGACATGTGTTCACAATATAGAGTTAGTTTTATATGAAGACCGACATGTGTTCACAAAATATAGTTAGTTTTATATAAAGACCGACATGTGTTCACAAAATAGAGTTAGTTTTATACGAAGACCGACATGTGTTCACAAAATAGAGTTAGTTTTATACGAAGACCGACATGTGTTCACAAAATATAGTTAGTTTTATATGAAGACCGACATGTGTTCACAAAATAGAGTTAGTTTTATACGAAGACCGACATGTGTTCACAAAATAGAGTTAGTTTTATACGAAGACCGACATGTGTTCACAAAATAGAGTTAGTTTTATATGAAGACCGACATGTGTTCACAAAATATAGTTAGTTTTATATGAAGACCGACATGTGTTCACAAAATAGAGTTAGTTTTATACGAAGACCGACATGTGTTCACAATATAGAGTTAGTTTTATACGAAGACCGACATGTGTTCACAATATAGAGTTAGTTTTATATGAAGACCGACATGTGTGCACAATATAGAGTTAGTTTTATACGAAGACCGACATGTGTTCACAATATAGAGTTAGTTTTATATGAAGACCGACATGTGTTCACAAAATAGAGTTAGTTTTATACGAAGACCGACATGTGTTCACAAAATAGAGTTAGTTTTATATGAAGACCGACATGTGTTCACAAAAAAGAGTTAGTTTTATATGAAGACCGACATGTGTGCACAATATAGAGTTAGTTTTATATGAAGACCGACATGTGTTCACAAAATAGAGTTAGTTTTATATGAAGACCAACATGTGTTCACAATATAGAATTAGTTTTATATGAAGACCGACATGTGTTCACAAAATAGAGTTAGTTTTATATGAACACCGACATGTGTTCACAATATAGAGTTAGTTTTATATGAAGACCGACATGTGTTCACAAAATAGAGTTAGTTTTATATGAAGACCGACATGTGTTCACAATATAGAGTTAGTTTTATATGAAGACCGACATGTGTTCACAATATAGAGTTAGTTTTATATAAAGACCGACATGTGTTCTCAATATAGAGTTAGTTTTAAATGAAGACCGACATGTGTTCACAATATAGAGTTAGTTTTATAAAAAGACCGACATGTGTTCACAACATAGAGTTAGTTTTATATGAAGACCGACATGTGTTCACAATATAGAGTTAGTTTTATATGAAGACCGACATGTGTTCACAATATAGAGTTAGTTTTATATGAAGACCGACATGTGTTCACAATATAGAGTTAGTTTTATATGAAGACAGACATGTGTTCACAATATAGAGTTAGTTTTATATGAAGACCGACATGTGTTCACAACATAGAGTTAGTTTTATATGAAGACCGACATGTGTACAATATAGATTTAGTTTTATATGAAGACCGACATGTGTTCACAATATAGATTTAGTTTTATATGAAGACCGACATGTGTTCACAATATAGAGTTAGTTTTATATGAAGACCGACATGTGTTCACAATATAGAGTTAGTTTTATATGAAGACCGACATGTGTTCACAATATAGAGTTAGTTTTATATGAAGACCGACATGTGTTCACAATATAGAGTTAGTTTTATATGAAGACCGACATGTGTTCACAAAATAGAGTTAGTTTTATATGAAGACCGACATGTGTTCACAATATAGATTTAGTTTTATATGAAGACCGACATGTGTTCACAATATAGATTTAGTTTTATATGAAGACCGACATGTGTTCACAATATAGAGTTAGTTTTATATGAAGACCGACATGTGTTCACAATATAGAGTTAGTTTTATATGAAGACCGACATGTGTTCACAAAATAGAGTTAGTTTTATATGAAGACCGACATGTGTTCACAATATAGAGTTAGTTTTATATGGAGACCGACATGTGTTCACAACATAGAGTTAGTTTTATATGAAGACCGACATGTGTACAATATAGATTTAGTTTTATATGAAGACCGACATGTGTTCACAATATAGAGTTTGTTTTATATGAAGACCGGCATGTGTTCACAATATAGAGTTAGTTTTATATAAAGACCGGCATGTGTTCACAATATAGAGTTAGTTTTATATGAAGACTGACATGTGTTCACAATATAGAGTTAGTTTTATATGAAGACCGACATGTGTTCACAATATAGAGTTAGTTTTATATGAAGACCGACATGTGTTCACAATATAGAGTTAGTTTTATATGAAGACCGACATGTGTTCACAATATAGAGTTAGTTTTATATGAAGACCGACATGTGTTCACAATATAGAGTTAGTTTTATATGAAGACCGACATGTGTTCACAATATAGAGTTAGTTTTATAATTTTGAAATTGATGGAGAAAAGAATAACAGAATAAAATGGTAGGTCTATACAGTAAGAGATCGAGCTTTAGATATTTTTGCACACATATATCAATAAGACTTTTTTTAAATTTCTAAAAAGTATGTTTTGTTTTAATCTTGCTTAGTTGTGTGTGTATGACTAAGTGTATTGTGTGTGAGTGAGGCAGACAGACAGGGAGAGAGAAGATCTATAATCTTCGCCCACACACAGGTTTATGTAGAGACCTATTTAAAATGCTAAGATTGAACTTCATCTGCTATAACTTTAGCCATAGACACTAATACACATGGACCGCTTGCTTTAGTATTTCTGCTATATGATGACTCGAAAGACTGCTTTTCGGAATTTCCGATTAGTTGTTTTCTTTGCACTTCCGTTTTATTGAATCCTTGCGATTTTCTCATTGAAAAATTAAAAATTAAAATCGAAAGTTCTGTACAGCGGAAACATTTAAGAAACAACGAGGAGCGTAGAAGTAATTTAAAACAGACTTATTGGTATATTATAGCTATAAAAATAGAGCAAGCAGTCCATCTTATTATAGTCTATGCTTTAGCAAAGAAGGATTTACATACTCTTAAAACCCGATCGCTAAGCAGTAAAAAAAAAATATCAGAAATAGCCACATTTAGGGGCTTTATTTAAAACTGTGTAGACATACACATGTATTTGTAAAAGTATATGTTTAAATTTTTTTAGTTTCTTCGTTTCATTACTTCTCATGTAGAAATTGTAGAATAATACCTTATAGAATATTAAGAATTGAATTGAATTGTTGTATTTCCGACCCATCAACATCGAACGTTACATAAGGCATTTTGTGTTAAAGTTGGTGTCTGGTTTTTCTTGTATACATTTTATTTTTCTTATATCTGTATATTCTGCAGTACAGTGTGATGTCGTTAATATAGTTTATTATATATTTTGGTTTAATTTTGCTGAAAAGTTCATGAAGAGTTCTACAGTAATGGTATTTACGTCGAATTTCACTAAATTTATTGCATTCCAACAAAATGTGAGAAACTGTTAAGTTGACATTGCAGAAAGCACGTCATATTGGGGCCGTTTCTCGTTTTAAGAGAAAATAATTTGTTAGTATTGTATGTAATGTATGTAATCTGCATATAATAACTTAGTACTTTCGAATTAAGATTAAAATCGAAAGTTGCATAGAGCGGAAGTATTTTGCAGTACGTGTTATTTGGTGTGCACCGAAAACACGATTTTTGAGCTATAAAAATAGCGCAAGCGGTCCTCTTATTATAGTCTTTCTTACTACGTCATATGTCTATACTCTCAAAACCAAGTCATTAAGCGTTCCAATACATACATACATACACAGATTTCTTCGGGTAATTATTATGTAGATATATATATTTTTTTACAAACTCGCGGTTATTACAAAAAGCTAATAATTAAAAATAGGTTTGTCTAAAACTGTTAAATAAATTCACCAAATGATTGTCCTAACAGTCAATAACAGAAAATAACGTATTCATTATATTAATAATTAAAGCGTTACATCAGTATAACATGAAATTAAAAAAAAAAGATGGAGGCTGTGCGCAGCTTGCACACACAAGCAAAAGAATTCAATGTTTACAAAGACAAAAGGCGAGACTATAGTTTCTGTACTTTCTTTCTATTTTGTATTACCGGTGAATTTTATGAATAAATATTGACTCCTTTTAAAATGTAATAGGAGATCGCAAGTGTAAATGAATGACTACATATTAATATAACTAGATTTGGTTTGTCTCAGTCAAGGAAACTGTTTTTTTTTTTTTCATGAATAAGTATTGAAAAAAATAATCTGAAAGAGAAACTTGGATTTTTTTAAACATTTGACTTTACCATTAAAAACAAAAAAAACTAATTTCATTTTTAAATAATGTGTATGTAAATTGGTAGATAGACTTATAATAATTATTTCATTATAAAAGCATATATGTGTTAGAAATTTTTTTTTCATCTCTAACATTTAACGATTTTCTGAAACTTGTTTTTAAATTGTGTGCTTATAGCTACATCATATCATATCATTTATATATCATATATATATATATATATATATATATATATATATATAAATCTCAAAAGGAATATGTATGTGGCTGGCTGGCTGGCTGGCTGGCTGGCTGGCTGGCTGGCTGGCTGGCTGGCTGGCTGGCTGGCTGGCTGGCTGGCTGGCTGGCTGGCTGGCTGGGTATGTACATACCGCATAATCTTTTTAAATACTGGACATAAAAACGTGAAATTTGCTACAAATATTCTTTGCGTTACGGCGGTGAACACTGTCAAGGTTTAAAAAAAATTAAAATGACCGCAGTGGTCAGTTTGGTCAAAAAACGTGAAAAAAACACAACTTTTGATTCACATTGTCTTTGCCAGTTCAACTTTTTATAGTTTTTCGTCACAAAGTTAGAAAAAAAAAGGATGCGCTGAGATTATTTTTATGACGTCATCAATCTTTGCGCATGGATTTTATAGCAATGAAGGGACATTTTTCATTCATGTTTAAATTGACGTCATCAAACTATGTGCATGGATTTTATTATCTCAACTCAATGACGGGAACAAATTTTTTTTCATGTTTAAATTGTCTACGTGCCGTAAACAACATAAATTCTTTACACTACCAATACTGTAGTTGATTTTCTTAATCTATCACTACTTTGATACTTTACACTATGAATACATGACTTAAAGCTAATTAATAATTTAAAACTTTACAAACATAGGACAAAGCAAATAGATTTAGCATTTTTTTTCTGTTTTCGGAAGTAATACCGACGCATTACTAAGCTTATTTAAACGCAGTGGTCCTGGTTACACTCTATATTTAAGCTTATAATTATATGGCGTCATCAAATTTTGCGTATTTATGCGTTTAAGAAGTTTTGTTTTAATTTGCGTCGTAATTTGTAGAATGCAATATTTAAATGGTTTAATATACCGGAAAATACTTTATCCCCGCTTAACACTATTGCTTATAACTCCATGGGTTATTTTATCCAGTTCCGAGAACTGGGCACCTTTAGGCTTTTCGCCTTGGTAACGGCCATTGGTTAAATTACCGGGCACTGTTTAAATTACCGGGCAATGTTTATAATACCGGGCAATGTTTAAATTACCGGGCAATGTTTAAATTACCGGGCAATTTTTAAATTACCGGGCAATGTTTATAATACCGGGCAATGTTTAAATTACCGGGCAATGTTTAAATTACCGGGCAATGTTTATATTACCGGGCAATGTTTAATTTGCCGGGCAATGTTCAAATTGCCGGAACTAACTTTTTAAAGTTTTAATTCGTGTCGTATACGTTTTATAAACATTATTTCATATGGGTTTCATTTGTTATTGTTTTACATGTTGTATAGAAAATTTAATTCTAAGTTTGCTTCCAAAGCAACAATAAATAAATAAATAGCAAATAAACAAAAACAATACAACATAGGTCTGCGACTTAATGTTTGTCGTAAAAAAATATATCAAACAATCATTAAAAAAAATTAAAGTACTGTCGAATGTTCTTTATCAATGAATAGAACAAAATATATTCACGTTTTAATTTGCGTCATAATTTATAGCGGGCAATTTTTAAATTGTTATAATGGGTAATGATTTTAACGGGTAATTTATGTTGTAGCGGGCAAATAAAAAATTACCTCACGTTTAAATTCGTGTCGTAGGTCATGCGGGCAATCTCATTATAACTGCCTGAGTAGTTAGAGTGTATGTAAACATAACTTTTAGCCGGTTCAAAGGACCGGGCACATAACGGCTTGTATAGATATAAATCTCAAAAGGAATATGTATGTGGCTGGCTGGCTGGCTGGCTGGCTGGCTGGGTATGTACATACCGCATAATCTTTTTTAATTCTGGACATAAAAACGTGAAATTTGCTACAAATATTCTTTGCGTTACGGCGGTGAACACTGTCAAGGTTTTAAAAAAATTAAAATGACCGCAGTGGTCAGTTTGGTCAAAAAACGCGAATAAAACACAACTTTTGATTCACATTGTCTTTGCCAGTACAACTTTTTATAGTTTTTCGTCACAAGGTTAGAAAAAAAAGGATGCGCTGAGATTATTTTTATGACGTCATCAATCTTTGCGCATGGATTTTATAGCAATGAAGGGACATTTTTCATTCATGTTTAAATTGACGTCATCAAACTATGTGCATGGATTTTTATCTCAATTCAATGACGGGAACAAATTTTCTTCATGTTTAAATTGTCTACGTGCCGTAAACAACATAAATTCTTTACACTACCAATACTGTAGTTGATTTTCTTAATCTATCACTACTTTAATACTTTACACTGTGAATACATGACTTAAAGCTAATTAATAATTTAAAACTTTACAAACATAGGACAAAGCAAATAGATATAGTATTTTTTTTTCTGTATCGGGAAGTAATACCGACGCCTTATTAAGCATATTTAAACGCAGTGGTCCTGGTTACACTCTATATTTAAGCTTATAATTATATGGCGTCATCAAATTTTGCGTATTTATGCGTTTAAGAAGTTGTTTTAATTTGCGTCGTAATTTGTAGAATGCAATATTTAAATGGAAGACTATTGTTTATAACTCCATGGGTTACTTTATCCAGTTCCGAGAACTGGGCACCTTTAGGCTTATCGCCTTGGTAACGGCCATTGTTTAAATTACCGGGCAGTGTTTAAATTACCGGGCAATGTTTATAATACTGGGCAATGTTTAAATTACCGGGCAATGTTTAAATTACCGGGCAATGTTTAAATTACCGGGCAATGTTTAAATTACCGGGCAATGTTTATAATACCGGGCAATGTTTAAATTGCCGGGTAATGTTTAAATTACCGGGCAATGTTTAAATTACCGGGCAATGTTTAAATTACCGGGCAATGTTTAAATTACCGGGCAATGTTTAAAATACCGGGCAATGTTTATATAACCGGGCAATGTTTAATTTGCCGGGCAATGTTCGAATTGCCGGAACTAACTTTTTAAAGTTTTAATTCGTGTCGTATACGTTTTATAAACATTATTTCATATGGGTTTCATTTGTTATTGTTTTACATGTTGAATAGAAAATTTAATTCTAAGTTTGCTTCCAAAGCAACAATAAATAAATAAATAGCAAATAAACAAAAACAACACAACATAGGTCTGCGACTTAATGTTTGTCGTAAAAAAAATATATCAAACAATCATTAAAAAAAAAAAAAAAGTACTGTCGAATGTTCTTTATCAATGAATAGAACAAAATATATTCATGTTTTAATTTGCGTCGTAATTTATAGCGGGCAATTTTGTAATTGTTATAATGGGTGATGAGTAATGATTTGAACGGGTAATTCATGTTGTAGCGGGCAAATAAAAAATTACCTCACGTTTAAATTCGTGTCGTAGGTCATGCGGGCAATCTCATTATAACTGCCTGAGTAGTTAGAGTGTATGTAAACATAACTTTTAGCCGGTTCGGAGGACCGGGCACATAACGGCTTGTATATATATAAATCTCAAAAGGAATATGTATGTATGTGGCTGGGTATGTACATACCGCATAATCTTTTTAAATACTGGACATAAAAACGTGAAATTTGCTACAAATATTCTTTACGTTACGGCGGTGAACACTGTCAAGGTTTTAAAAAAATTAAAATGACCGCAGTGGTCAGTTTGGTCAAAAAACGCGAAAAAAACACAACTTTTGATTCACATTGTCTTTGCCAGTACAACATTTTATAGTTTTTCGTCACAAAGTTAGAAAAAAAAGGATGCGCTGAGATTATTTTTATGACGTCATCAATCTTTGCGCATGGATTTTATAGCAATGAAAGGACATTTTTCATTCATGTTTAAATTGACGTCATCAAACTATGTGCATGGATTTTTATCTCAACTCAATGAGGGGAACAAATTTTCTTCATGTTTAAATTGTCTACGTGCCGTAAACAACACTGTAGTTGATTTTCTTAATCTATCACTACTTTAATACTTTACACTGTGAATACATGACTTAAAGCTAATTAATAATTTAAAACTTTACAAACATAGGACAAAAGCAAATATATATAGTATTTTTTTTTCTGTTTCGGGAAGTAATACCGACGCCTTAGTAAGCTTTTTTAAACGCAGTGGTCCTGGTTACACTCTATATTTAAGCTTATAATTATATGGCGTCATCAAATTTTGCGTATTTATGCGTTTAAGAAGTTTTGTTTTAATTTGCGTCGTAATTTGTAGAATGCAATATTTAAATGGTTTAAGATACCGGAAAATACTTTATCCCCGCTTAAGACTATTGTTTATAATTCCATGGGTTATTTTATCCAGTTCCGAGAACTGGGCACCTTTAGGCTTATCGCCTTGGTAACGGCCATTGTTTAAATTACCGGGCAATGTTAAAATTACCGGGCAATGTTTATAATACCGGGCAATGTTTAAATTACCAGGCAAAGTTTAAATTACCGGGCAATGTTTAAATTAACGGGCAATGTTTATATTACCGGGCAATGTTTAATTTGCCGGGCAATGTTCAAATTGCTGGAACTAACTTTTTAAAGTTTTAATTCGTGTCTTATACGTTTTATAAACATTATTTCATATGGGTTTCATTTGTTATTGTTTTACATGTTGAATAGAAAATTTAATTCTAAGTTTGCTTCCAAAGCAACAATAAATAAATAAATAGCAAATAAACAAAAACATAACAACATAGGTCTGCGACTTAATGTTTGTCGTAAAAAAAATATATCAAACAATCATTAAAAAAAAATAAAAGTACTGTCGAATGTTCTTAATCAATGAATAGAACAAAATATATTCATGTTTTAATTTGCGTCGTAATTTATAGCGGGCAATTTTGTAATTGTTATAATGGGTTATGAGTAATGATTTTAACGGGTAATTCATGTTGTAGCGGGCAAATAAAAAATTGCCTCACGTTTAAATTCGTGTCGTAGGTCATGCGGGCAATCTCATTATAACTGCTTGAGTAGTTAGAGTGTATGTAAACATAACTTTTGGCCGGTTCGAAGGACCGGGCACATTCCGGCTAGTATATAATAAAATTACTCGATGCACTGAGATTCTCTATTAATAGTACATCCATGGCAGTAAGAGTACGACTATTCACAGCTTGAATATTGCTATGATCGGTGTAATCAACAATATATTTCATGATATTAGCAAATTTGTTAACTGAATACACAGCACAGACTGTCAATAGCGTTTTTGTGGTTTTATGTGTCTTTGAGGCTGTCTAAGATTTTGCTGAAACTATTTGTTGACGTTTTAACGTTGATAGTTTGACTCGAAGAACGATAAGTAATGATCCACAAGTTACTATGATAAATGGAATGTGTTCCATTTAAGGGTTCACAATCTGTGCGATTAAGAAAAATTATTCCCCGGTAGGTAGGAATTCAATATATCCAGCATATAAATCCCACATACTAAAGTAGATATAACTAAAGTGGTAAAATGTTGCTATGTAAATAGGATACGGAAACCACAATAAAAAGACTAAAGCCACAGCCATCCATGTTCTTCTCCGTGTCACTATTGACTTAAAATGGAGTGGATAAAACACAGCCAATAGTCGCTCCAATGCAATCAAAGCCACAAGACTTGAACTTAATGGGAGACCAGAAAAATAAAACATTAGAATTGTTATAGCCAAGACAAAGAGAACGTAACAAACGTCTTCTGGATATTCCCACATTTTATAATCAGCTGGTCTTTTTCCAGGAATAAAATAAATAATGTTTGGCAGATTTAAAGATGACATCAAAGTGCACGAGTCTGCGACACATAGAGAAGTTAAAAGTATATTTGAAGGTTTCTTTAAACCTGACTTTATTAAAACATAAATACTAAGTACGTTTCCTGTTAGTCCAAATATGGCTATAATGGGATATACCAAAACTTTCGTGTATAGAATCATCTTCTTAACGAAATCATAAAAATATTTTTGCTCTCCACCTAATATACTTGATACCGTAGTGTTGTTCAAACTTTTGAGTCTAAAGTACTGTTTCCATTCATTATTGTATGTTCCATTTGTATTGTACTTTTGGGGAGATCTGGATAGTGTTACGAATATCGGTCATAGAAGGAATGACGTAGTAAGGCATTGACCTCTTACCAAGTGCGTATTAGAGTCCAAGATTCGACCTTTGTGCCCTGAGGGCAGTTTAAATAAAATAATTCGTCCAACCCCGCGGAATATGAAGGTTATAATCTGGATCGCAGTATCCTATAGACCAGTGAGATTGAAATGCGTATTAAGACCCTGTAGAACCTTCGATAATAGTTTTCTTTGGAAAGTCCCTACCTCCTTAAAGTTAGTTCAGTTTGAAAGTTTTTAGAGTGAAGTCGCTATATTGATACTTGTATATTATATGCCATTTATTGAAATACTTATGTTGCTATCAGTTGATGCATTTATTGATCGTTTATATTCAGTCTACAATTTAAATACAATTGTTTATTCAACAACTGGAGTTGTTTAATCTATCATTGTTGAGAAAGGTGTTGAAGATAATTATCCCCAATATAACTACATTGCTGCATAGACTTGTTAGTCAAGGAACCCCTAGCTTGGGCTACAGATTAGCAGAATCTAGAGACTTCTAATAAAGATACAACTATATACATTGAATCCGATTTAACGAGTCGTAATAATAGTCATCATAGAGATAGTCCATAACAATAGTAACTGAATTGAAAAAAATTAATTGTTAATATAGAAAATATAAAATAATCAACAAAGCATAATTTCTCTTTGTAAACATTATTTTGAATTATTTTTATAAGCCACTTTTGAAGATGAAAGGTTTAGTAAAATTAAAAACACGAATTATAGAAAATCCCTACATGATTTTGTTTTAAAGTCTTAAACATAAAGAAGAGTAACTTCTAGATTTCCAGGTTTCTGATATTTATGAACTGAATGTTCCAGCTAACCGACAAACGCTGATAATACATATATTTTTATTTGTTGATTTAAAGTGTAATATTGAAATATACCTGAAAAGGCAGCTATCTATTTTATGTTTTCTCAGATTGTCTCCCTGCACATGCTTATAAATAAAGGTGAAAACGAAGTATTTATAATCATAAGAGCATAGTCAAATGGGTCAATGAAACTATTATTATCATTGAGTCCTTGTGATTGACAGAGTCTGTTTGAGTGTCTGACTGTCTTAATGGGTGTGCCAAACGAAAATCAATAGACCGGCGCTCGCATCTTATTGGAAGATATTTGAATTTCACCTAAAGAAATTGTTACTAAATAGTTTGCAATGATTCACCTATTTTTGCGAACACATTTGTTAACACACATACACAAAACGCTTAAAGCTATTGACTTCTATACATTTATAAAATTATGACTCTAGATTATTTTTGTCTCTTCACTCATTTTATACGTGTTTAAACAGCAGTTTTCTCCAGACGCTAATGATTAGCTTTAATATTTGAGATTGTAATAACTTAAATACAACTAAGATCATTTAATGAAATACGTTTAGAGTATAATTTGCTAAATAACTAGTCAAATAGAGCTCGTATAATATATACACCATTGTTTTCCACTACTAGAAATGTGTATTATACAGAACATTTTCGAGCGATCAAACCTAGTTTGCATACAAATAAAAAAAAAACCCACATAGGTTATAAATAGTTTGCACTTACTTCAGTGAGGATAATCTATTTGTAAGTTGAAGCCTTATATTCAGTGCAATTATGGGACAATTGAGGAACAAAAAGTCAAAAAATGTATTTCCTCTTCACCGCAAGATAATGGGAACTATATTCACGCTGGTTCTTTGTATAAAACATCAAAGGGAAAAAAATGCGTAAAGCGCTAATCACCAAGTAAAGTAACCTTTAAACTGATGATAAGCCATAAAAGCTATTTGTAAGTAAATATATTCCGTCTTTCATTTTTGTGTTAACTTTCAAGCAAGCTTAGATTTTGTTGTTTAAATAAGTCAAAGCGATGTCTCGATTATAGTAAGGATTTATTTGAACAGTTGTTAGTCAATTCACTACCTATCTGAGGTTTTTCCACTTATAAGGATGTTCTTATTTAAGTGCACAACTCCTAATAGTAGTGGCAAATAGTTAAGGGTGGAAACGTTTACTTTGTTTTGGGCTGCCATTTGTTCACGTTTTATTTCCGACTTTACTTGTGGCTTCAAAATCTTGAAATTGTGATGAAATTTTGTGCAAACTAAACAACGACAATTGATTTGAAGCTAAACCTTTTTAGTAGGTAGTTTCTCTTTGTAATTTAATCATATTATTCTGGTCTTCGTAATTGGTTATAATTTTACAAAGAGACCTATAAGATTCAAGGCTTTAAATATAAGACTCTCAGTATGTTCCAGTTGCAACAGTTGTCAACACCTTTTGTTCTGTTGTGCTGTTTGGTGGTATCACACATTTTTTTTTCCTATAGTTTAAACCGCATGCCTATCTATCTGTAACTCATTATTCTATGTTAACTTCTTCTGAAGTTTTTCACAATTGCCTTATAACTATTTACAATGTACATAATGTATTTTTATTATGAATATCAATCAGCTTTTATGTGCACATTATCTGGCTTATTGTGTAGGCCTACATCAACAGGCTTATTGTGTACATCAACTAGTTATTGTGTAGGCCTACATCAACTGGCTTATTGTGTACATCAACTAGTTATTGTGTACACCAACTATCTTATTGTGTACACCAATTTTCTTATTGTGCACATAAACAGGGTTATTCTGTGAATCAAATAGCTTATTGTGTACATCAACTTTCTTATTGTGTACATTAACTGGATTATTTCGTACATCAAATATCGTATTGTTTACATCAACTATCTTATTGTATACATAAACTAATTTATTGTGCACATCAACGGGCTTTTTGTGTGCATCAACTAGCATATTGTGTTCATCAACTATCTTATTGTGTACATCAACTATCTTAGTGTGCATATCACCTAATTTATTATGTACATGATCTGGTTTAATGTGTACTCACCTAATTTATTGTGTAAATCAAATATCTTTTTGTGCACATCACTTAATTTATTGTGTACATCAACTATCTTATTGTGTATATGACCTAATTTATTGTGTACATCAACTAACTTGTTGTGTACACGATCTAGTGTAATATGTACTCACCTAATTTTTTGTGTACATCAACTCATAAATAAATACATTTTTAAACACATACTACTGAACTATTCGTTGCTTTCAGATTTGGACCATCAATATTAATTGAGTAGGTTTGCTCATTTTACCCTCTTAGTGCAACCAATGGACTTGTTCTAGCTTTATGCTTTCCCAATGGTGAATGGAAACTAAGTCTTATGCCTAAGAAAATAAGCCAATAGATAAATCGAAACTATGGATTGGACTTTCTACCTAAAACTACCGCAGCTTATATAAGTTAAGTTATAGTCTACAGGCCTACGAAATAATTTAAAAGTATGTATTAAGAGTGATACAACCTCCTCAAGTAATTCAGTGTTTCCCTAATAATAGTTTAATAAATCTAGTGTGCCTATAAAAGAAATCAATACCAATGGTCTGCTTTCAAGTTTGAGTCGTAAAGTATGGGGTGTAAAAATAAACAACTAAAGTTACAGAGAATAATCTTTAAATTATCTTAAACAACTCTATAGATCACATTTAATTCTGCTTCAAATTATTTCATAATTTAGACGCTACAAATTTTAAAGATAGCAAGCAAAGACTTTTTTTTGTGTAAGTCAACTCTTTGAGTAAAAAGTTGCTGAAACAATACAACCCATTTAAAGATTCATGTTTGTGAATAATCTCTTGAAAATATTGAGATTATTGTCTTCTATATAAATGTATTTAAGCGACAAAAGTTTCTAGTCAATGCACCTAATATGAGTTTAGTAGGGATCATTTAATACCCTATTATGATGTGTTTAACATTTCATACTGCATTGGTATGTAATTTATAAAATATGTGCAGCCAGAGTGTTGCAATTGGTTGCTCTTATGTTCCTAGTGAGATCTTTGTCTCATGCAGCAGTATAATAAAAAGTATGCATCTGATTTCACATATTTATTTAGCTGATTTTTTTAATATTTATTTTGGTAAAATTTTCCACTTCCCTCTTTATTTTGGCCCATATGAGTGAGGCTCGATATAAATGACCAATTATTATTATTATTATTTTTATATGGAACACCCGGATCTTTTTTTTTTTTTAAAGGTCTCAGATTCGACTGATTAAAAGGCCCCACGTGTATTGTTTTTTTCTTGATATGAAAAGCTCTTCTTTCTGAGTGTGTTTCCGAGTGTTCTTTTTAAAACTAACACCTTGAAATAATTAATAGTAAATCGGATCTACATAATTGTATATAAATTATCTGATTAAGGCATTTATAAATATATATTCTAAATATAAACAATATTACTTGTCAATAATAGTAACTAGTCAGCTAATGAAAAATTAATAGGTGTGTTTTTCCAAATGCAGTCATACAGGCCTCGAATTATTTCTTCCGTTTGCTATTGTACAACGAAAACAGTGTAGTCGTAACTACGATCAATAAGGTTTAGGATTTGTGTAATTTTATAGCCTTTTGAATACTGTTTACTTTCAACGAACGATCAATATGCATAAAGTCTTTGTTTATATAATTTAATGATCATAAATTATGGAAAAATAATTTGGTGATTAATTAATGTAGCATTTCTATGATTGCCTAAAAAACAACAACACTGATAAGGCGTGTCATGTAACAGTGTCGGAAGTTAATGCACTACTCTTCACTCTCCACGTTCGTCTACCTTCACTGTCGCCCGCTAGCACACATTTATGTGCAATATGTAGGGACATACAGGGCAATACAGGCACTAGGCTGGGGTTGAGGCGGACTGCTAAGCACATTGCTTCCTTTTTTGTTTCTTCTGTCTAAGTCCAAGTTCGGGTGAAGTTTTTTTCTCCAACTACTTAATGCGACTAGAGACCATGTGTGCCACACCAGTCTGGTTTGTTTAGCGGTACAGAGTCGATGCTAAAGTCGTCAGCCTGTTTGTTCTTCAGGCTATTCGGACTGAGTAAGTATGGTGGTGTTTTGTAAATTTGTTGCTTTGCGCCCTTGCCTGAAAGAAAAAAAGTTAAGAGCAGGACAGTATATAAAGAGAGGCCATATGCTTACTATGTGCAATAGGGACGTAATTGTTTTTATTTCCCCATGAAACTATAAAATACATTTTAATAAGCTATACAAAGGAAAGAATGAGCCCTTAACGATTATTTTAAAACGAACTCTAAAATACAACTCATCTATCGGTTAATTTGTCTGATGAAACATGTATTCAAAATATTTATCCAATAACAGAAGAAAATTCAATCGTGGGACTCCATATTTAAATGATAACCTCCTAATTAAAAAAAAAAATAAAAAAAAAAATTAAAAAAAATATGTTTTAAATTTGAATAACGATTTTAGTTCTTAATGTCAAAATCTATTTTTTGTTTTTCTCTTCACATTCCTTGTAGAATTGGTGTTTAAGCAAGAGAGATGAATGGAGTCGTTCTGATTAAAACGGTCACTGGCCGTATCGACTAGCCAAGCACCTCTGGGCACGTGACATCCCAAATAGTCTAGGTCAACAATAGAACAACGTTACACAAGATAACTAGTTTAACTTGCCAGTTGTCATATTATTATGTTTGAAAAGATGCATGTCTGAGTTCACACTGTTTAACTTGAAAACCACAAATGGCTCATAAAATCAGTCGATGTTTATTAAATGAAACTATCATACTTGGATAAAGTGGCATGTCTATAGTCTTAACGCTTTAAAAAAAAATCCAACATGTTTGAAAAATAAAGGCTTTACTTGTTAAAAATCAATCATATTATCTTTTCACGAAGTGCGGCGGCCCCTACTAGTAAATGCATAAATGTGGCATGACTTGTGTGCATGTATGTTGCAGGGTTTTAGCTAAAGAAAATAAAGGCTGTTTTTGAGTCCTTGACAATCAAAGGAATAAATACATAAATAAATAAATACAATCAAAACCTCGAAAGCATTAATTAAGCTAAATTTGATATGCATGACCATAAAAAAAAAGAAAAATAAAGAGAATTAAACTAGCTTCTTTAAACCTGGATATAAGAAAGTCTTTAGACATTGAGGAAACATATCAACAAACATATAACAAACATAATAATATTTATTGGACAAAAAAATAGAATAAAATGTATGTACAGGATTAGAGTTGGTCAATGCAATGTATAAATTCTAAAAAGGCTATGTAATAATATAAACTTAAAACGATACCTTTATTAAAACTTAAACCCTTGGGCTTCTTTCTTTTTTTTAAAGTAAACAAACAGAACCTACATAATCTCTACCAAACATATTTAAATGCTTGAATACTTAACATTATACATACATGTTTTTTCCGTTATATGCAGCTTCGAAACAATAATGTCTTAGTACTGTTTTTGACTTTTTAAAACAGCCATGTCAAATGAGTGCTCAAAACCTATTTGGGTTTTGTCCTTATTCTAGGTACTCAAAACTGATTTTAATTTTTCAAGATATTGATAATTTTTATATTTTTAATAGAAAGACAAAATGATTCTAAGAACTTTGATACCAATTTTATGACTGTATGTTAAATTTTAAGAAAGTTATGAAATTTTGAAATTTTACAAGTGGGTTACCTTTAGCCACCTCACAAAGTCCTATTTTTAGAAGTCATTATCTCAAAACGTATATTGGCTATGGCTAAGTTACTTTGTTTACAAACACAAAAGTTTGTAGAGAAGAGACCCAATTTTTTTCGCGAATGTGGGGCATTTGAAAAATATACAAATATCGATGTAAAAATCATTTTTCATACTTTTTACAGTTTTTTTCAAGGGAGACAAAAAACGCAAATCTGACCTATTTTTTAAAAAATCCCTAAAAATTACCTAATTATAGTAGAAGCTTATGTTATATATCAAATTGAAGGTAATTCAATGCGCTATAGAGACCTACTAAATTAGCACTGTTTCAAATTATCAAAATTTAATTATTTTTATTGAAACAAAGTGTTCTAGCAAAAATTTTCGTTTTTTAGCCATTTATAAATATTCGCGAAAATTTAACGAATCTTTGTAAATGTACAAATATTACATCAATTTGAAGTTCATTTAAAGTACACAACTTTTATAGTAAAAAAAGTTCTAAAATGTACTGTAAAAGTAGTTATACGGACAAAGATTGTCAATCATGTACTGAAAGTAAAACAAACAAAACCAGTTTTTATATAGTGTAAGACTCGAGCATTAAACATTAAATAAGGCAAGTTAGTACTTTATTTAATTATACACATTTTAAGGTGACAGTTATACGTGTTTTATTTTAAAGAGAAAGTTTTCAAATGTTAATTAAAGGTTTAAAATAACAACCATTGACTATTGTTTAGGTTAAGACCATTTATCCTATTGATAGTAGTAACAATAATATGAATAATCAGTTATATCCCATAACTAAAAACAAAATATATTATTACAATATAAACTTAAAACTGTTCATTATATTACTTGTACATTTGATTTGATTTGGTTTCTCTATTTTTTTACATTGGTATAAAGTATAAATACCTATATCTAATGGTCCTTAACACTAACCAAGAACGCCTATAACAAGCATTATATTCTAAGCTGTAGTTTTTTTGTATAGATAAATATTTAAAGAATCACATTTTGAGTTTCACTATTGATATTTCGATAACAGATTAATTGTTCAGTAGTTTATGGGGATATTGTGCATTATTTGAGACTTAGCCCCGTTCGGTCATTATTGCACTTCACCCACCCCCGCACTTTATATTAGTTGTGTTCGCTGTCCACCAATCTTTCCTACTTTTCACTATCTGCCACCCCCACTACGCTACTAGTAATAATACATTTTTAGCTCATACACTTTTATTTTAATTATACATTAACAATTATGAAACATATCTCTTATATCGACCTAATTTTAACTTTCATCTAATAGTAGTTCGCAAAAATATATTTGTTTTAATATCAGAACGAACCGTCTTTTCGACCTCTTGCCGTGTACGTTTCACCCTTACCCCCCCCCCCCACACATATATAAAGTGGTACGATTCTACCCTATGTTCCCCTCCCAAACCCTCCTATTTTGTTTTTATTTGGTCCAGATCAGAATACAGATGGTAGGCCTATATGCATATAGGACACGAAGTTGGCATGCAGTAAAATCTATGATTTTATTGGCAGACTGTTGATGAATGAATTAGTAGGCTATAAACGCATGAAAATTTATAAATAAAATGTAGCCTATATAAAGTCACTTTATTGACCCCCTTCCCTCCCACATTTCAACAACTGTAAATTTTTTCAATAACCCGGTTTTCTGTATTTTGTTGACATAATTAATATACGATCCCTTATGTAGGCTATTTGATTATGACTGATTGTAATTAGACTTTTTCCTAGGCAATACAAAGAATTTCACAAACATAATAAATATATATAATAACCGTCAATAAACGTATAACAAATCGGGGGTATACAATAAACTTTTAATTTCATGCTAGATCTGATAATCTTATTAGAATTATTATTATTAGGCCTATGCATGACAAACCATTATTCAATAAATGTTTTAAAAATGACTTAGCCCTACCGATGAATTATTAAACATATGCCATGGAAAGAAATATTCTTCAAGTGCAGATATAATAATAGTATTGTATTATTTTAAAGAGTAAAATATGTCTTTTATTATCCACATTAGACTTGTCGGAGTAGGCCTCATAGCTATTGCGTTTTGTAGGCCTTATGAGTGTAGACTAGACAATATTTTTGTACATCTATGTGCTGAAAATAGCTTCGCGTCCACGAAAACTAAATAAAATACTGTCTGGTTCTATTTAAATGTTATTATAATTGTTTAAAACTACTTAATTATATACTTAATTCGTTTAATTAATAATATTTTCCATAGCTTCGCTAGTCCATCAAAGGTCACATTTACTATTGTTTACATTGACAACAGATTGAAGATACCTTTTGCATGTCGAATTACATATTATAATATTATTTCCTGGAAATAAAAAGTATCAATTCAATATCTTTAGCATATCTACTTTAAAATAAATGTACTTTTAGTTTATTTTATGACAAGAAAAAAACTAGGCTTATCCTTAAACTTAATAGGGGTTTGGAGACTCGAGAACAAGTGATTTTAAGTGGTAAATCTAAAACAATTTTATTAAAATTAAATAAATATAATAATATATACATACATATTTTAACATAAAATTAATTTTATATTATTAATCTATGATATTGAATAGTTTTACTTAACTACTAAAGTGATAAAATCCGATACGGCGCCTTTATTGGTAACGACCCTTCAAATAGCGGAAATCGCGGCAGACATGTTTTTACGGCAGTAAAATACTATTTCATAGGGTTTATCTTGCGCGTTAGGCAAAATGTGCCATAATATATAGACTAATAATTCTTTCATATTTTTACAGGAAAATGGACCAGCTTTTTGATGATGTTTATAAAAAATCTTAAAAATGATTTTTACTTCAAAAATAAACTATTTTTCTTAGATAATTTAAATATTAAAAATGTTTAACATAAACAATCAATTTTAAATACATATGGTGATAAAGGCCATTTATTCCTGTACAATCGAGTGAAAAAAATATCTTTCTATCATGAATGGCACTTTTTGCCTAGACGATTTAGTACAAGAGGTGTCGAAAACTTAAAATCGCGCAAAAAACGGAAGCCAGTTTTGAGTACCTACTTATTCTGGAATCATCTTATATTGCGTTAGTGTTTCTGTGAGCTAAGGTGGTACTGATCTAATGCCCAGTCTATTTTAATTATAGAGTTTTCTAAATCATCGTGACACTTAATAGTATCCTTTTATTTGTAATTTATTTATTTTTTGAATTTGTCACATTCTGGATTCAGGACATCTCATTTATTTTCTTTTTTTAGAGAAGTTTATTTATCAAATGTACATAAAAATCAACATATATAATTGCCGTGAGTTTGTTTGTTTGTTTATATATATATATATGTTTGTTCGCTATAGGCACCTAAGCCGTTTGACTAATCGGGACAAAAATTAAATGTATAAATCGGAAACGTACTCCAAAAGATAATTTTATTTTATGACTTATAATCATGAATGTGTTAATTTAAAACATTCAAAATGTTATATCCAGCCATGCAAATTAAATATAACCGTACATAGCAAATGGCCATTTCCGTTCATTACTATGTTAAACGCGATATTTTGTATGTTGAACGCGAGGGTCTTTTCGGGTTTCCCCAATTATGCTGTTGTTTTTTTTAATGTGGCGAGACCTTTTTTATAAGTTACGCACCGCAATTTGGCTTAAAGAGTTTCAATTGTTTACTTTAAAAATACTAGCGTATGACGTAATGTCTATCCAATTATTTATTTTTTTATTATTGATGTTTGCATTATCCTTTTAAGTAAAAGTAACCAAAGGTTTTAATTATTTAATGGATTTACGTCACTATTGAGAATATCATTTAATAGGCGACTGTATACACTCTATAAATTAAATGATACGAATTATAAAAAAACAAGTTAGGCCTATAAATGATTACATTGTAATACCGGGTACCATAAGCTTGACAGCAACATTATAAAATAAAAACTAAATACCGAAAGAAACATTCTCGGTACTGTTTTATTGATACAATAAGCAAGAACAAAAATTAAATACAGAAAAAATCTTTCTCAATTTAGTTTTTATTGCCTTGAAATATTATTTTCTAATTTTGTTTAAAATATTTACCTTTTTTATTGTTTTGTATTTATATATTTTTTTTTCTTTTAGATAGTATAATTATGAGCATGCTAATTTAATAGCATGGATAGAAGAGCTATAGAAATGCCCATTCTTCTTCTTATTATTATTATTATTCTTATATTATTGTTAATTTAATATTATTAATAACAAGGCAAGTCAACACAACTGTTTGCTACATTTTTATATCGAATGTTAAAGTCTCTTAAGTCTCTTTTGGCTCTTGTGTCCAGGGCGTAACGCTTAGGATTGAGCAATCTCTGTCCAGGCTCCAGCCACACAACGACACGCCGAAGGCGTGGCGTGCCGTGTAACGGGGAAGGTTCCACAGCCCAGCGATCGTTCACTGCGGTTCTCCAAAGGATCATTATCGAGGTGGCTCGCCAGTATAGCTGCACTGTCACCCGGTAGCACAAATCCTATAAGCCTACTATAGGTACATGCATCCAGGAACCGGGTGGTTCTTGAGATGGGATTGCAGCGTCCATTGCTTCCTCCCCACCAAGACCAGTGGCCTCTCGGCAGTGTAATGGACCTCGGACCCGCTGAGGGGGCTGTGCCCCGTGCGTTCGCCCGCCAGTGTATTCTTAATGGGAATGTATCGGCGGTTTACACACTACGCCAGTCCTTGAGGCCACAATTATTATGCATATGCCAGGGTCAGGTCGACCAGAAACAATTAAAATTAACAAAAACTAAATACCGAAAGAAACATTTTCAACACTGTTTTATTAATACAATAAGCAAGAACAAAAATTAAATACCGAAAAAAAATCGTTCTCACTTTAGTTTTTATTGTATTTAAATATTATTTTCAACGTAGACTATAAGTTTTTTTTTTATTATTTACCTTTTTATTGTTTAGTATTTGTTTTGTTCTTTTTCCTTTTAGATAGTATATTATACTTAATTCAATATTATTAATAACAAGTCAACACAACTGTTTGCTACAAGAAAGCTTGAGAGCAACAATTCTTATGCATATGCCAGGGTCAGGGCGACCAAATTAAAAAGTCTCTTAGAAAACCCGGACGAGTCTTTCGGCTCTTGTGTCTAGGGCGTAACGTTTAGGATTATCCGGGCTCCAGCCACCCCACGACACGCCGAAGGCGTGGCGGGGTGTGTAACAGGGAAGGTTCCCGCAGGCCGGCGACCGTTCACTCGGTTCCCCTAAGGATCATTATCGTGATGGCTCGCCCATATACCTGCACTTTCACCCGGTAGCGCAAATCCTATACTATAAGTACAGGCATCCAGGCACCGGGTGGTTCTCGAGACGGGAATGCAACGTTTATTGCTTCCTCCCCACCGTGGTCCCGTGTCTTCTCGGCAGTGCAATGGATCTCGGACCCGCTGCGGGGGCTGTCCCCCACGCGTTCGCCCGCCGGTGTATTATTAATGGTAATGTATCGGCGGTTTACACATTTCGCCAGTGTTTGAGGCCCACGGGTACAGTAGTGGGACAGGGCGACCAGAAACAAGTAAAAAAAACAAAAACTAAATACCCAAAAGAAACGTTATCATTTCAGTTTTTATTGTATATACATATATAATTGTATATTTTATTGCATATTTTTTCTTTATCTCTTAACAAAATACATTGTAATCAATCGTTTCTCCGTCATTTTGACGGGCATAACCACTAGTGTGTATATAAAATGCAAAAGAAGTATCGGATGTAAAGAATTAACATGTAAATCATTTATTCTTCTGTCATTATATTTGTACATTTAGCCGTTTATTTACATTTTGTATTGGTAATGGTAATGGTAATTTATATAGCGCTTCTATCCATGCTATTTTAGCATGCTCAGTGCGCTCTAGAAGGCTATTTATCTGTGAGAGGTTTCACTGCTGCCGGTTAAGCGCATGTGATAACAACTCAATATTAACGTCTACTAGTCCCAAAACTCCTGTAGGGCGACATGGATCTGCCGGTGGCGGGGCTCGAACCCGCGACGTGTCAAGTGGAAAGTATTCTGTCTAACTTGCATTTATTGTATTGTGTATATAGGGTTTTGCTTACAAAACATTATGCAATTGGGGGAGGGATGTAAATTATAGTATGTAGTATTGTATTCTAAATTTAACTAGTTTACTCCCAAAGGGGGAGAAACAAAAATAACAATTGTATGTACATGATATTTACACAGTTATGTCCCTTTTGGGTTTATAGTTTGTGATCCAAATTAAATAAAATTGATAAAATTAAAACAACTAAAGGGATAGCCTAGTTCATTTAACAAACATGCCCATGTAAAAAAAATAAAAAAATAAAATTACAAATGAACTACCGTATGTGCTTGTTTAAAAATGTGTAACGTCAAAGGGATATAGAGCAAATGGTTGTTTCTGTGTACATATTATTCATGGGGTTCATTCTCTTTTTCTTTATTATAGGCAGTCTAGGAAGTGTGAATGTGTAACAAGGAGTTTGAAGCAATGTTGAAGAGAAACTTGGTATAGTTTAGATTTAAGTTTAAAGAGAGCGACTTTACTCACACTTCTCCTCACTGCTGTCGTCGATGTCCGGAGTCAACTTGCCTTTACTTGTTATTATCCGGACAATCGTGACCTTGGGGTAGACGGGACTGGTATTTGACATATCATTATTTCTTTAGAAACGACTTTCCTCAGACGTCCCTTCCCTTTCCTTAGACGTCCCTCCACCTTCTTGGCAGGAGGATGGGGTGGTTATTTGTATATCATTTCGCTAAAATAGTAGGGCTAAGTTAGCCTACGCTCAGGGATTTTGTAACGCCCTAACATTTCAAAGTAACATATTGTAGGTTATACATTGTGTTATTTAATGTTAAAGATACTACATTCTCATAGAAGTGCCTTACAGTATAAATGTAGTGAAGATTTCGTTTATTTAAGCTTCCGTGCTAGAAAGAAAGAAATAGGCAAAACAACAGAACGGGGGAGAGTGGGGGAGAAAGGAGGGTTATTGTGGAGTTCAGCGAACAATAGCAGGAAGTGAAACGGGAGAACCAGTGGAAGGAAATGGGGAGGGGGGGGGGCCGGGTTACCCTCTCAAATCTCGACATTGCACATGGGTGGGCAGTAGACCGTGAAAAAGAAAATCAGTCGCCTACACATTGTTTTTCAAATCGTGTATGCAGTCACGAACGTACATTCAGGCATACAAATTTAAATTAGGACATTTAAAATAATTTTTTTTATAGTATTACAAGTAGGTGTCTTAGTAGAGCTTTAAAATAGTATAAAATACGTTTTTGTGTTACATTCCATGTGTTTTGATAAATCACAATTAAATTAAATCATTTTAAATAAATCGTACATAGACACCGATGTTTGGTGTTTAAAATAGTAAAAAAAAAATGGTACTACTTTTTTTATAATTTAAAATTACTGAGGTTTTAGTGTTTTGAATATTTATATAATATTTAATAATGTCTATGTTTTCCTTCGAGCAAGAAAAAAAAGGAAAAAATAAGTGAAGTTAAAAATGGTAAAACTGCCTGTTTAAGGGACATGTTATGTTCTTAACAACAAGAAGTGAAGATATACAGTGATATATGTCAAAATAGAGTAGTTTGAATTGGGACAAATCTTAATGTGTCATAAATAACATTTTTTAATTTAATTAAAACAAAAATATGCTGCGAGTGTGGGGGGGGGGGGGGGACTCAGTAACGTGCAACGACCTGGCACTTCTCTCGTGGCGTAAAAGAATCAGTGAAGCGAGATATCGTTGATGGGTGCGCTAATGTAAGGAGCGTTAGTGTAACAGTGTCACGGTTCATAGTCATGTCAAGACTGTGTTTGTTTTATTAGGCGTCGACTTGTGCAGATAATTTTGAAACGTGTTGTCTATATATAGCTAATTTTCAATTTTAGTCTTGCATTTGTTCGTGTCGTTTTCTGTTTAGCTAGGGTTTATGCAATTGTGTTTTATAATTTAGAGTCGGTGTATTGCTAGGGTTTCTTTATTGGGAACATACAAATGCATATAAGCACTCTTTCTTCCTGAGTGGCATTCGGGCATGGAATGGGTTGCCTGAAACAACCAGGAAAACCAGTAACTTAACATCATTTAAAAAATATTAATAAAAGTGCAAGAATAGACTCGAACCACGGATGAGCGTAGGACGCAATAAATCTTCTTTATAGAAGGTCAGGTTGGAGTCTTGTCAAAGTCTGTCTCATCTGGGAACGTGAACAACATTGCGGAGTCCATACATCTACCTAGGTCATGTGGTGGTCCTCCGTAAGGGTATGTATGAACTCGGTGGAAACTCTTCTACGTCAGAAGAAGGGTAGTCTGAGGAGGGAAGGTCCTACTTGAGTAGGTACATCTAATTTGAGGCATTTCCTTGGGGGGGGGCGCGTTCTGAGGGGGAGGGGGGGTCTCGGAGGCAGAAGATAAGAGGATAAGAAGTGGAGGGAGGGGGTTGCTGATCGAGGGGGGGTGCCGACTGGGGGGGGGGGGGGTCAGGAGGGCCGCGAAGGAGAGGGAATTTGCTTCAGCAGATGGTTGGGGCGTACCGGCAGTTTAGATCGTCTGCTCCTCGGCGAGTTGGACTAAAGTCTGTTGAGGTGGGCCCTGTTGACTTGTGGTACGAGTTACAGAGGGATCAGTGTGTAAAAGAGGGTTGAGGTGGGCTGAACTGGGAAAAATACAATTACTTGGGTTGGCAATGGGCTTTTGCGCGGGCAGCAGCTGCGGTGGCGTATTTGGTTACATTGGGCCAGTGGGTGACCTGGTCGCAGCGGTAGCACTGTAGCCTGCTGCTCCGGACCGTTACCAAGACTTTATACGTCTTGGGGTCTACTTCATATCTGATGTTAAAGTGAACTAGAATGTCGTCAATTTACCTTCCGGTTTACTTTCCGTTTCGGACTAAACTGATATTGACTTTCAGACATCAGCCGAATATCTTTTTTTACCTTCAAAATTCAAACTGCAATGCTAGTGCGGCATCTATAACTCTACTTATTAGTAATTTCATTTAGTTAAACTGATGCGAATCAATCTGTTGGAAGTAGAAAATTGAAGTTAAAAAAAAAGGGAATGTCGAAAAGTGTGGGACTACTGTGCAGCATTTATAAATCATTTGTTAAGCAATGTCGGTTTATCTTTCGGTTTCGGTCAAAAGTGTAGTTAAACGTTCGGTTTAGGCTTCAGTTTCGGCCGAAAGTCAATGTGTAACTTTCGGTAAGGTTTTGTTTTCGTCCGAAAGCAAACATTTGGTTTGGGTCGGCCTCTATTTAGCTATACATTTAAGGCCTACTGTTAAAGGAAAGCAGTTGGTTTTGTTGGTACATAGCATTTCGTAGTGGTAACAGTACTATTTAAAAATATTGGGAACAAACATTCTATATACAAAAAATAATATTAGAAACTCCCCAAATCACGCCTTTAGAAGGTTATGTAAGTCGAAATTTCTGCGACAGTTATGCTAATTCTGAATCGTGGCGCCTAATCTCAATCAAAACTAACACTAATGTAAACCTTTTACAAAACTAAAACTACAACTAAACTTAAACTACAACTAAACTAGAACTAAAACTAAACTAAAACTACAACTAAATTAAAACTACAACTAAACTAATAGGCCTACTATAACTAAACGAAAACTAAACTAAAATTAAGCTAAACTAAAACTACAACTAAATTAAACATTCAACTAAACTATACCTACAACTAAACTAAACCTACATCTAAACTAAACCTACATCTATACTAAAACTACAACTAAACTAAAACTACAACTGAACTAATACTACCACTAAACTAATACTATAACTAAACTAATACTACACTTAATCCTACTACTAAACTAAACATTCAACTAAACTAATCATATAATAAAAACTACAAATAAACTTATACTAGTACTAAACTAAATCTACAACTTAACCTAGAACTAAACTAAACCTTCAACTTAACTAAAACTAAAACTAATTCCGCAGCGTAGAGTAAAATTACTTAGGACACGGTACATCATTGGTCTTTCTAATAAGGCTAAGCGGCAAGCTTACACCAATCATCATTTTTTTTCAAACTGACGAAATAATAAAGAATCTTAAGTTCAAAGTTCGCGACTACACGGGGATTTGCCTGTTGACGAAACTTCTGCTTACTTTTACGTGGCAGTCAATGCTATTAATAGCACAGTTCAAGCAACACGCCATTTTTCTTTCACTAGCTCTAGGCTTAGGTCTAAGTTTCATTTATTCTTGTCTAGATTGTTTAATAATAATAATAATAATAATAATAATAACGGTGCTTATATAGCGCATATCCCGTTGGTGACAGTTCTATGCGCAGACGACAGTTACATTGATTTGTTTTTTTCTAAGATCATTGTAAGTATATACGATATGCCTATATTTCGTATCTGTAAGGTCTGTTAATAATGTCATTTTATTCATTTAATTTACGTTTTACAACATAATTTACTATGTTGAGAGAATGCCATTTATTTGACCTACTGACTACTGTGTGCAGTGATATAATATTATTGATTTCACAAAATAAAAATTAAAAAGTATTAGATCTAGAAAGACTAACGTAACTAGAAAAAGACGGTGGGGAAGCAGCTTCAAGGGTTAGCTGCAAAGCTGACATATTTTCTTAATAGCTACGCAAGATAGCTTAAAATACATTAATACAAACTAAATAGGCGCCAATCTCGACACTCGCATACAGAGCCCTTCACAATTACTTTCACAAGATAGTCAAGTTTGAAATACTGATACGTTTGTTGCATTTCGAGGGGAGTGGAGGGTAATAATGTGCACACAAATTGTATATTCAATATCATAAAGTTACATATTATATATAATAAGTTCAGGTTATATAATTAGATGGACTCTTCTGTATTATTTAAAGTTTCTTAAATCTAACTTTTTAATGAATTCATTATCACTGATTATAAAATTAAATAAACATAAATTGTGTTTTGTTTTCTTACCTGGCTGTTTTCTAGTTTAATATCAAAAGTCTTATGCTTTTACCCAATACCAATCCATTAAATCCTCTAGATTTACAAGTTAAAATTATTATTGAGAGTTTTGTTTTGTCATAATATATAGCCTACTGTTTTTAAAATATATCATGCAATTGTTTTTATTATTAACAATTTGTTGTTGTCGTCTTTTTTTTAAAGTATTAAAATACATAGTCTTAGAGTTAAGACATGTCTACATAATTATCAAATATTAATATAATATTATGATATCTATATATCTATCTATCTATCTATCTATCTATCTATCTATATATCTCTATCTCTGCCCCTCTCTCTATATATATATATGTATATCTCTGTCTCTCTCTCTCTATATATATATATATATATTATTCTATTTATTTTAGTTATATAATATGCTTATAATCAAAAGTAAATGAGTAATACTTATTAGACCGCTTTATTTACACATAAAATAATGCTTAATATGCTCTTAAAATTTTTGATTTTTTAAAGTTTAGATTAACAGAATGTACAATAATATTTACAATTTTATTCCAGAAAAATTGTATCACAATGTCTACACAGAAGATAAAAACTGAATCTGAGGAGGAATTGTTTGTCCCCCAATGTATGCCTTTAGCGAATGTAAGTAAAGATATATAACATATATATTATTTTCATTTTGTATTTCTTTATCTCTGTCTGACTAATGAGTGCTTTTAAGCAGCACGTGTTACCATTTTCTCCAATTACATTAGACTGTAAATAGCTAAAAAGGCACATTACACAAGACAATTGCTCGTACTTTTCGATTGATACTTGAATGAAAAACGAAACAGTGTTACTATAGCTGGGACAACTCTGACATAGGCTGAAGATTGCGGCAACAACTGAAACGACATATTCGAGCCGATCCGTGGTGCAAGCTCTTCAAAAGGGAATTATCTCCAAAAGCCCAGTTTGCATATGTAATAGAAAGTCAGGATGTAATATACACATGATAGTTATTTGGTGATTTTTTGTTGTTGAAATTTTGAGATTTTTTTTAATGTCCTTTAAAAAGGACGCCAGCAAGAAATAATACCGTGACATTGCATGTTTGCAAGAAAAATATTTATGAAAATTTCATCCCGTAGCAGGACAATCTAACCGCAATTGTTCGACTGTTTCTTCTGCTTTTCCAGTTTCGACACCTGGAATCAATGTGGGGACTAAACCTACTATAGAAGGCTTCTATTGGTCAATGCCACTTAGAAACATGGCTATCGTGAACTGTTCCCTTTTGCGAACTTCCACCTCGGGTCAGCTCGACTTTGCACCCGTACGAGTGTTTTGTCGTCGACATAATTATCGATCTGCGGACAGTCTCAATTAAGCACTGATCATTAAGAGTAAGACTCCTTTTTGGCTAAGAAGTCCGTTATCTCGTTTTCATGGGACTGCTGTATTACTCAACTGGACCTTCACTCCGTGCTTAGAGGTCAGATCTAAAAAGCCGATAAAGTATGAGAGAGTCGCTCAAGCGATGTCCCCAGGCCATCGATTGCTTGGAACACTGAAAGTGCATCATTGAAGATGATATGTTGGCTGCCTTTTCTGAATCAATCTCAAACCTTTCCCTGATTGCCTCGATGGAATGTCTGATGACTTCCATCTCTGCCTCTTAGCTGCAGTTTGCACCACAAGGTCCTGACAACTCATTTCTTTGGTTACTCACCCCTATGTACAAAACAAGACATTCGTACCGGACACGTTTTCCGTCATCACTGGTAGCACTGCCATCAGAAAACGATGCGATTCACGCCGAATAGGAGTGTGCCATCTTGAGGGCGGTAGCAAGCTTCTCAACACAGCTGCTGTGTTTTTCGACTGCTGTTTATACCAATCGAATGCAATGATAACCTTTTGTTTTATGCGCGAGCGAGAGTTGGGGTATGTTTGTCATCAATTCAATTGCAGTCTTTGCGCTGTTCTAAAAGTGCTAAAAATCAGCATGAGTGCTTGGTTTATTATGGTGAAAAATGGGATTTATTTATGGGTCTGGAAGGTGTCTCTTAGTCTACCTAGCTCTACCTAAGATGCTACCTGACACTAGTTGGAGAAAATGAAAGGCTAGTTGACATTGTACTGAGCGAAAAATCGCCTAGTATGCAGTGACCACAGACACTGATAAATGCAGCTTCTCTGTCCCTATGTAGCAATTCGCGTAGAAAATTAGTAACGTTTGCAATGCTACATTTTAGGTCGCCCTCGACAAAACTCATGGCTTCGCTAATGACTGTAACACTCCCTTTGTCCATTTAACATTTAACGTAGTCAATTTAAAATTACTCTCCATTGACTGTTCCTGTACACATATCAAGACATGCTTTTATCTTTTGCTAGATTCCATATACAAGCTCCAAAAATTGCAGGATGTAAAATAAGTTTATTTAGATTGTAAACAAAAGCTTGATAAAACAGTATGTTTTTCAAATACAATGCAATGGTGTCTATGCATGGTATGTATGGGCAAAGCCAAGTGGGAACAAATTACAAGAGCTTTACGACTCAAGCTATTTGACTACACAAACAACTGTAACGTTCTTTAAAAATTGCTATTTTAGGCTAAAAGCTAAAATAAAACAAAAAAAACTGCAATAACAAATGTACGAATACAGAATACAGTAGCAGAAAAATAAACAAATGTATATGAAAAGAAAATCCTAAACTCTTCATTGTCATAGACGTGGAAACCGTATAAACTTCAAATTAAGAAAACATCAGAAACAAATTCTCTCAAAATAGTTATTCCTTATCTTATTGTATTTGAGTATCATTTGTAGAACATATTATATTATATTGCGAATCAAATGACTATAAAATAATATAAAATAGTCGATATTTTAAATAAAGCAACCATTGGTTTATTTAATACGGCCTGAAATTAGATTATATCTTTCAAGAAGAAAAAAAAAGAGAACCATTCCTTCAAGGTCATCTATAAACGTTTTATCACAAATGTTTACAAAATAAAGAAAATGATCCTTTTTAAATATGTAGCCAACACTGCCTTAGGGAGCAGAAAAAAAAAAACACTTAGACAATTATACGAAGAATGTGTAATTTAATAATACGTCCCAAAATATTACAGCAATTTAAACTAATAAAGTACACACAAAATTACATTAGATATAATACGGAAAGAAATCATCTCATCCGTGGAGGAATAAGAATGACTATATAACATGTATCTATACATTGAGTCATTAAATTTAAGACGAAATCTGACAAATATGGCAACATTATAAACAGTTGAATACTGGTACTTACCATAGAACTAAAAGTATAACTATAAGAACTAGTATAAACTAGTTCATTTAATTTCAATGTATAAACCGTAGAAATAAATAGAAAATAGTACATTGCATTTCATTGTATTAACTGTAAAACCAAATAGAGACTAGTCATTGCATTTTATAGTTCATTGTATAAACTGTAAAATTAATTATACACTTATTAAACTAGTACATTGCATTTCATTGTGTTAACCCTAGAATAAATTGTTTTGACTGTAAGACTAAATATAAAGTTGTTGATTAAACTGGACAAAATATTAAGTTATAAAATATTAGGTATTGACTGTTTGACTTTATAGAAAGTGAAAGTGGTAACATATAAAATATTAGGTATTGACTGTTTGACTTTATACAAAGTGAAAGTGGTAACATGAATTTTTTTTGACTTTTGAACAAAATGAAAGTTGTTGGATAAATTGTATTGACTGTAGGAAAATAAAAACTTTGCCAAATATATTATTTAGACTCTAGGACTATAGAAATGTAGATTGCATTGTATTGATTAAAACAAAATTTGTAGAATAAAAATCTCACTTTCAAAATTCCCTAGGAAAATTTCAGCTTGAAATTTCCATGTACAGAATGCAAGGACATTAATTGTGAAGGTATTTATTAGTATAATTATTATATAGTTAAATATTATACAAATATATATATTAATAATAATTGTAATATTGAAAGTAATTAAAAATATGTTAAGAAAGCATGTGAATAAATTATAAAATATAAAATAAACATTTCAGATTGTGTTACTGACCACAATGATGACCAGTCAAATGAAAACTACTTTCTGTTAATAGGTAATTTATTGGTAAAGCCATTCTTAATATACATAAATTTAATATATAATGTCTATGATAATTTAATGATAACATATTTTTCTGTAAGTTAATAATGTTGATAAAGAGAAGTATGATTCAATTACTTTAAATTAATTGATTTTTGTATTTTCCTGTACAGGTGACCATGAAAACCAAGTGTCGGAAGGTGGGGAGGCAGATCTCCACAAACACAGGAAGAATTGTAAAAAGAATCCAGGTCATCCAGAGTTTATACCTATTGAATCATTCAGCTTAGAACATCTACCTGAAGGTCACCAGGACAGTGACATGTATGAATTCATCAAAGCTGCAGCTGACCTGACAGTTAAATTAAGTGTCCACATGACCAGTCCAGAAAGACCAGAGTTTTGGCCAAACACAAATATTTCATATTTTTTGTCTGACATGAGAGGAAAGAAAACATTGAGGACAGGAAGTGGAAGGGTGTGGAGTGTGTTTAAGTTAAAAGATGAAGATAAACATTGGAAGTATGGTTATACAACATGTCCATGTGATAAATGTAGAACTTCAGACAAACCCAGCAAAGTTTGGTGGGAGATTGGTGTGAAAACAGCTGCACATGTGGTTGTTGATGAGATTGAGGCAAGCCACACGACCTTGAGATTGTTTTATGATAGAGAAGATAGTGAAGTAGTTATTCTTAAAGATAAGGTATGTGTTGATAAAGTAGACATTGAGAAAGACGGGTGTTTGATGACCTGTGTGACTTGTGATGAACATTTGGCAAATAAATTGGAGAAAATGGTGGACCATTTACATGATGTCAGGGAGAAAGTCGAAGACAAATACAGAAAATATCGGGATACTGACAAGTTTAGCTTTATAGTGTCACATCCTCATGGATGTAATAAACAGGTCAGTTTAGGTCAATTGAAGGACAGATTACAGGTGGGGAGTCATGAAGATGACTATAAGTTGACCTACACAACATGTACATGTCCAGGAAGTAGTGGATCTATTGTACACTGTGTGGTTTATGATGGTTGGTATGGCCTTGTCCATAGTGGAAGTTTAATGTCTGGACTGAATGTCAGTTCAGTTTGGTGAAGTCTTATATTGAGTTGAATTACTTGGGTGTCACAATGTAAGCTTAAATAAACAAAATGGATGATGTTTGATATCTTTATTTAAAATCATTCTTACTTTATAAATCTGAAATTTATTTATTGCAAGGATAAAAAAACAATTTATAATTTATTTTATTTTTATTAATTTATATTTTTACATTGTTATATTTTTTTTGTTGTAAACATGTTAAAACAATGTCTTTTCTATTATTGAATAAACTTTATAAATTTTTATCGTAATATCTTCTTCTTGTTTACATCTATGATGTCATGTTTATGTTATGAAGCTGTATATTTAGTTTAGATTTATGATAATTGAATAAAAAAAAATATAAACAAATGTATCGACATTAGATATTGCGATCTACTACAGACATTGCACTTGAATATATAAAAATCACAGGCAAATTAATTATATTTTAAACTATTTTAAAATTTAAGAATAAGACCAAATAAAGTAAACAACAATAAACATTTTACAAACTATATATATTTACTTACAATTACAATTACAAAATAAGATGAACAAAATAATAATAAAAAGTATCATATAAATAAAGACATAATATGATGAGATGTTTCTGGCAAGTTAATCGAAGGGAAATAACAGTGAAAATACTAAAAACAAATCTAAGCTTTACTTAGTTACCGTTATTAGATTTTCCTTTTTGTTTTCTAAATCAATTTATATCCATTTGATTAAATATATTAATAAAATTGAACTAACATTAAGTCATTTTAAATGAAAACATTTTTGTTGTGGTCACCGTTTTATGTATTTTATTAAAGTTTACTCATAATTTCAATTACAATAATATAATAAAGGAAATACATAATTGTATTTAAATGTGTGTCGCCTTTGTTGTTTTCTAGTGGTAATTATTTTTGTTATACAAGAAACATTATAAAGCAATGACTTTCTACCACATATCTAATAGTCTAGTTTTGCCCGTTATCTTAAACTTGGCAAACATTTAAATATATATGAAAAAAAAACTCAACCCCATCAGAGAACATCATAAGTAACATGATCTGCTCCACGCCACATGGTGAGCATTGAAATATATGTATATCTTTTTTTGGCAAATAACACACACATTAAATATTTTTGGAGCAACAACCTATACATTACAAGAGCAATAGAAATAAAAATACCTACTATATAAACTACAATGTTCCTTAATGCATATATATATAAATTATTAAAGGTGAAAAACATACGACTCCATACACACTTACAAAAAAAAACATAAAATACATCTTTTAACATAATAGATGAGATTATACATGTCTTAAAAGAGCATCCGGGCAAAATAACGACTGTCAAAACAGCGATTGTCACTTGAGCGACGTCTAAATCGCGATTGTCTCAAAACAGCGACTGCCAAAACAGCGACTGTCATTTGAGCGACTTACACAATATCGATTGTTTTAAAACACAACAATGTTAGAAATGAATTTTAAAAAAAATAATTTTATTTGGATTAGCTACATAATACATATATGATTTAAAAAAGAAGATTTCAGAAAGACTCCATGATTTAAAACGAAGACTTAAAACATAATACATGATTTAAAAAGAAGATTTAAAACAGAATACATGATTTAAAAAGAAGATTTAAAACAGACTACATGATTTAAAAAAGAAGATTTAAAACATAATATATGATTTAAAAAGAAAATTTAAAACAGAATATAAAAAGACCAAGGTTAGTCAAATCATGACACGTTTATTTCTAAATTTTGAGCAAGGGCTCGAAGGAATTGCAGAAGATTATACTGATCTCTATGTTGTTGTATAGCAGTGATTCTTGTGTTCATTGTCACGTATTTTTTCATTCGCTGAGTAAGGTATATGCCTTGTAGCAGCTGGGTACGATTTGTTCGTTGAAGGGCTTCCTTCCGTCTTAAAAGCTTCAATAAATCTGAAGATGGAAGGATGATGAGTTTCAGCTGATCCCTGAAAAGAATTGTGCCAACTTTCGAGCTGATTTTAGTTCGTGGCAGTCCTGCATCTTGTCGGGCTTTCACACTCCACATATTTACAGGAAATAATGGATGTCTTCTGCCTTTACGTCCGTTTCTCCGCCCCACGTAGTTATCTTCGATGTAATTTACAAGAGGCATTACTTCTGGTGGGTAGTCTGTCACCAGTTCATTAAAGGCATCGCTCACTTCATCCACAGGTAGAACGGCAAGAGCAAGAAGCATTTTCAATGCCGTTCAAACATTTTCCTTTTGTACATAAATATAACCTTTGTACTCCGTTTTCCTGAATCTTTCTCCAGAGCGATTTTCCCAAGTGAAAGTAACAGCCGTAGATATGCGTTTGAGGAAATGCTTAAATAAGTGCAGCTTTAGACGCTAATTCATACTCGATCTGTACACTTCTTTGAGCGAATTCAGGTTTCAATGATTTCATTTCAGTCAACATTCGACATTATGTGACGTGTTGCTTATTTGGGAGCAAAACAAAAACTCAGGGAAGCACATTGTTCCGTATCAAAGCATGCACAGTGTATACTTGATAGAATAGGTTTGGTGATACCTTGAATGTGCCATCACACATCCAATGTTCGGAGTCGTGCAAGGTTTGAAAAAACTGATCTGTTTTGAAAATAAGCATCCGATTAACATCTCCACGTCTACTGTCATAGAGCAGGAATCTACGCTGGTCTGTTCTTTGTCTCAGTTGATCGGGCTTAATTATATCTGAGAGTAACCCGGATGCAGGGGAGAGCATGATGGCCAATGTCTACCCGTACGTCCACTATGTCTTCCATGTAAGTGAGTCCCTAATTTAGAGTTACCTTTCCTTGTTGCACTTTTCTCCACTTATAGCTAATATAGATTCTTTTAGCATGAGACGTTTCGACATTCTCTTGTGCTGACTTGAAATTTGTTCATGGAATTTCTTACTTCCTTTTTTTTTTTTTGTTTTGTTTGCTCGGTGGCCCAGCAGCAGCGCGTTTGTCTGGCGTACCAGTCCCAGTTTCGAATCCTTGTGAAGGTTAGGATTAGTTGTCGCGTCTCAATGGTGTATCTGGGTCACTTCTGTAACCATGGATCTCAGATCTAGTGAAATAAGTAAATCACTGATCCTCTCCCATTAAGAATACACAGTGTCACGCACGCACCCTTTATTCGATCTTGTTGTTGTTGCACTAAATATAATCGGGAGTGGATTGAGAGGTGCGACAGTTGTTCTTGAGTTCTAGTTTATTGATGTCTTTGTACATGTTGAGTATTGCGGAGTATTGTAATATCCTGAGTATTGTATTATCCTGAGTATGGTATTATTCTGAGTTGTATGATTCATTATTCGTTAATTATTAAAAAGTTTCATTAATTAACCCTCGTTGTTTTTAATGAGTTAATCAAAGTGACAAATACGAGCCAATGCAGTGTGTGTTACATGTTACAACAGGTAGAGCTAACGCATCGGGGACAGATCCGAGATTTCATCTCACTGACGAGAGGCCCACGTGACTCGGCGGGGAGGAAGCAATGTGCGCAAAAGCCCCGTCTGGCCAAGCCCAGGTGCCCGGGGTCTATAGTCTGGATAGATAAATAGATGTTTGATAGATAGACCGATATGTAGATAAAAAGATAGATATACAGACAGACAGATAGACAGATAAACAGATAAACAGATAGACATATAGACGGATAGGCTGATAGGCAGATAGACAGATAGACAGATAGACAAATAGACAGATAGATAGACAGATAGATAGACAGATAGATAGACAGATAGATAGACAGATAGATAGACAGATAGATAGACAGATAGATAGACAGATAGATAGACAGATAGATAGACAGATAGATAGACAGATAGATAGACAGATAGATAGACAGATAGATAGACATATAGATAAATAGACAGACATATAGACAGATAGACATATAGACATACATATAGACAGATAGACAGATAGACATATAGACAGTTATATAGACAGATATACAGATATACAGATAGACAGATAGATAGATATATAGACAGATAGACAGATAGATAGACAGATAGACATATAGACAGATAGACAGATAGACAGATAGACAGATAGACAGATAGACAGATAGACAGATAGACAGATAGACAGATAGATAGAAATATAGACATACACCTACGGAAACACAGACATACTTATCAAAAGAAACCAACAGTATCCCATATAATGTGTAAAATCCCATCTTTGCCTTGAACATAAAAATCGATTTCCGAATTAGTCTAAGATTTCAAGCAATATGTAGATATATATAGAAAAACTAATAAGCCTAAGGCTATTTATGTATTCTATTTAACTGGGTAGCTTTTTTAATGTCAGTATTTTGTGGTGTGGATTCTATGTTTTAATATTTGATATACTCAAACATTGGTAAAATAAGACTTGCAATTGACAAAATAACACATTACTTTTAAAACTATTATTAAAAGTATTAATAGAAAAAAAAACATGCTTTAACTGTTCAACTTTAAATAGGTCATATTGTTTTCGGTCATACATATAAAATATACCAAAGACTATAAGATGGACAGCTTGCTCTATTTTTAGAGCTTATATGTTATTTTTTTCGTCCGCATCCAATAACGCTGTCTTAAATGACTTCTTCTCTCCTACGTTTGCCTAAATGTTTCCGCTATATACACCTTTTTTTTTAAATTTTTCATTGAGAAAATCATAGCGATTAAATAAAACGGAAGTGCACAGTACACAAAGGAATCAGGAATTTCGAAAAGAAGTCATTCGAGTCTTCAAATAGCAGAAATATTAAAGCAAGAGGTCTATCTTATTATAGTTTTTGAATATACTTATTTAAAAAAAATTATTAAAATGGCTCAACTATTGGTTAACCACTGATCTAAAAAGAATGGATGGCGCTTTCTTAATAAATTGGTTTGAGCAAGGTGAAGAAAAGCACTGATCTATAGAAGAAAGGAAAAAACTAAAAATGTCCGCTGCACTTACAGATGTAAACAGAATTGTGTCTAAATCTTACTGTGCCACTGATCAATAAATAGATCGGAACGGAATCTATGTTGCTGCCATTTTATAAAATATGCAAAGGGATTGTTGCTGTCATACTTCTGACTTCTTATTAATAATATAAAACTAACAATAATACGATCAAAAGAAAACAAATACCAAACAATAAAAAAAGTAGACAGCAATATTTCGCAGTACGGGAAAACCCGGTCCCGAACACACACTAAATTTGAAAGCATTTCAAAGGGACATAATTTGGAAACTGCGCCCATTGTATAACCTTAACATACGGTGATTAGTAATAGGTCTAAGTTTATTTTAAAAAATAAATTAACGAATTAAGCAATATTGTTAAAAAAAACAACAACTTTATTTTAGAGGAAGTTTCCAATTTATACATTTAACTTTTAACCCGATTAGTCAAACGGCTTAGGAGAATATAGAGCAGAAACAAACATCTAAATAAATAAACAAACTCACGGTAATTATATATATTGATCAGTAAAAGTAGAAACAAAATGGCGGGAATTTCCTCAAGAATGTTACTTCCGAGCCTAATCCATTCATTTTAAGATCAGTGAGGTTAACAGATTGTGTTGAATTAGAATTTTAGTTAGATGCAAATATAGCATTATATATTATAAACACATCTGAAGTTAATGAACGCATCTATCGCGATAGCTCTGTTTACAGTGGGCATCTCTTGTCAGCTGACCAATACACTCACGATGGACGCATACGATGGACATGACATTCTTAGGAATAAGATGACCGTTCAAAAGAAAGGGAGAAATAAATTGGGACAAGACATTAACGGACACAGGGACGATGTTGGATTATTTTGTCAAAGACTATAATAAGATGGACGACTTGCTCTATTTTTAGAGCTTTAGAGTCGTGTTTTTTGTGCGCAGCAAATAACGCTGTCTAAACGACTTCTTTCGTTTTTAATCTTAATTTCAGTTGTAATCTTATAATAATATCACAGACAATCCTTCTTTTACTATTCTACATGAAAAGTAGTGTGTGTCTTGTGTGTTAGTCTATTTGGTGGTTCTATGGACGATAATGTCTAATATGTTATGACGCGAATCCTATAATGAAGACTATTGTGTCCAATGCATTTCAACTAATTTTTCAAATGATGTAAAGTTGTTGGGGTTTTTAATGGATTATACGGTCAACCCGTTGCATGCCCGGATGTCAATCACAAAAGGGAATAAATAAATAATTTCGTTCTTGAATATGGTAGAAAAAAATATTTTTTTATTATATGGCTGAGTATTTTGGCTGAGAGTGTATGTTTGTGTTTAAAGTCTGTCTATACAAGCGCTTATGTATGTTCCAATGCGTTTGTCTTTCCGAGTGCGTCTATCAGTTTTGTTCACAGTGTACGTATGTCTGTCTGCATTATTCCCAATCAACATAATTGACTGTCTGAGTTTTTCACTTGGCGTGGTGGTGGTGTAGTGTAGGTCTCTGGTGAATAGACTTCTGAGCCAGTGGTATCATTTCAACTTCCGCTTTAGGGGGAAATTAACAGGATGGCGTTGGCATCTTGCTGGCCACACAATTTCCGCGTGTTACATTGGCTAGCCTTCGATTTGTTCTGCTTTAATTAAATACCTTTTTGAGTTGGAGATTTGAAACATAGTTTCTTACTTGTATATGTTTACATATTTGTGTGTGTATGTTTGTGTCTCCATATGCGTTTCTGTGTGTATGTGAAAGTGTGTCATTTTGTCTTTGGTTTGATGAGGCTCACATGTGTACCGCAACCCTGAATATAGGGAGGATGGAGGGATGTTTGAGAGGGCGGTTGCCCCAGGCACCAATAATAAGATTGCCGCTAATTTGACTTTAAGAAAAAAGATAATTAAAACCGAACCTAATTAGTACACACGGATAATTCAATTTGTTGTGAAAGAAAATTTCAATTCAAGAAAGAGTAATGAATTCAGCGTGTCAATTCAAGAAAAGTAGTGATTTCAACATGTCAATTCAAGAAAAGTAATGATTTCAAACTTTCATTTTAAAAAAGTAATGATTTCAAGACACCTTTCCTTTCTTTTCCTCTACGTTATTATGCTAATAAATGTTAACTAACATTCTAGAAAGGCAAATATTTTAGCCTTCCTCCCCCCCACCCCTAGAACACTGGGCGCTATTCTCCCCAGTTACATTATCTCACACTCTGTGCCATCGCCGGTACCTGGCTAGTTCAGGCGACCACATTCCCTTCACGAATGCCACTCTGAAAAGTAAGTGAACAGCTGTGAATTGGTCCATGCATGTATTAAAAGGAGAGATGGGTTTTTATCTTTTGGCCTTTTTCACATTTTTAATACTTTAATGTTGTTTTTTACGTTCTTGAAAAGTTTTTAGATTTTTTTGATTTTACAAATGCCCATCCCGTCCGTGTTCGGGTACCGCCAGGAGACTGTCGTCGACACCCTGAGCAACGTGACCTGCATGGAGGTTGTGGTGACAGAGCTGGGCATAAACAAACAGTTCATGATCCTGTACACCTGGTTGCAGAACCTCCTCAGGGGCATCATCTCGGTCTTCATCCTCGTCTTCATCAACGCCAAGATCATCAACGTGCTTCGCAGGGAGAGGGTGAAAGGGAAGTAGCTGAGCACCAGGAACAGGATCACCCTGATGCTCTTGCGATGGTTCTCATCTTCATCGTGTGCCTGACCCCGGACGCCATCATGTCAACCTTCTTCGGCAAAGGCTACGTGGAGGAGGACTACATGTGCAAGGGCATCGGCGAAATTACGGACAGCCTCGTGACCTTGAACTCGGCCGTGAACTTCCTCTACTGCTCCCTCAGCGCAATCTTCATGTTGAACTTCAGGAGGGCGTTCTTCGGCCGCCGGTACGTCAAGATGCAGAGCGGGTCATGCCGGCAGGTTAGCCGGGACGGAACCATTATCACGATGCCGAAGCGCGGCAAATCTTCGCGGAACCACCGAGACGACGGCGAGAGGCGGAAGTCGAGCCTCCCTGAGCTTGACTTGGAAGCCAGCGACATCAGCGACGACGAGAACTCTCCTAAGATTAACATCAGCAGCAACGGATGTAAGAAGTCAAAGTATTCAACCTCCTGGAAGAGCGACAAGCCGAAAGAGGAACTATCATACGAGATGTCGTACAAAACGCCAGATGTTCGGATGTTGTCGGTGGTTTATTCAAGGACCATGGGGCCTGACCCTAGGTTCACGCCCTCTTTTCTCAAGCCCAAAGAGCCCCGGGCAAAGGGCGAGGAAGTATTGACCTGCCAGGCGGCCCACAACAATGGAGTCAGTGATACCGCCATTTTGTGTCTTAGTCAGGAACACAGCTCTGAGGGCGTCCCACTATAAGTCACCAACACCGCCCTTTTTTTAACAGCATTAAAACAATAAAATAATAAAACTCAGATATATATAATTACTCTAGGATATCAGATCATGGACTATGACATCTATGTCATATTGTGACATTTGGAAATATAATAATAATTTGTTCCTTCTTTTTCTTTTACTTGCATTTATTTTGAACTCTAAAAACGGATAAATCGTTTGTATATAGGTAAGTGCGAAAAACCATGTTCATCGCTCTGGTGACGTCATTTGCTTTGTTTGTTAGTCTGTGTGTGTGTGTATGTGTGTGTGTCTGCGTGTATGTGTGTGTATGTGTGTGTATGTGTGTAGGCAAGGTGATTTTATTGCAAGACAGAAAGAACTAAAGTGAAAGAGAGACAAGGAAAAAAAAGAAAGAGATGGAAAAATAATATAAAAAAGAAAAGAAAAGGAAATACTCAAAAGAAAGAAAAATTATAAAAAGAATTAAAGAAAAAAAGTGAACGAGTGAAAAACAAAGAAAGAAAGGTAAAAATAATTCGAAAAAAAAAGAAAGAAAAGAAGAAAGGAAAAGAAAGAAATTTAGAAAAAGAAACAATACAGTAGATAGAAAGAAAATAGATAGAACGATTGCTGGGTAAGAAATAAAGAAAGAAACACGGGAAGAAAAACAGAGAGAGAGAGAGAGAGAGAGACTTCGGAAGAGGGATAAACAAGGAGGAGAGTTGTGGTTAGACGATTCATAGAGAGATAGAAAGAAAGAAATTAAGAGAGATCAAGACATAAAACACGAGAGAGAGAGATGGAGAGTGGAGAGAGTGAGCAAGAGATAAAAAAAGAGAGAGATCTTTGAGAGAGAGAAATCTGTGAGAGAGAGAGATAAATCTGTGAGAGAGAGAGAGACCTGTGAGAGAGAGAAATCTGTGTGTGAGAGAGAGAGAGAGAGAGAGAGAAATATGTGAGAGAGAGAGAGAGAGAGATCTGTGAGAGAGAGAGAAATCTGTGAGAGAGAGAGAAATCTGTGAGAGAGAGAGAGAAATCTGTGAGAGAGAAAGAGAGATGTTTGAGAGAGAGAGAGAGAAATCTGTGAGAGAGAGAGAGAAATCTGTGTGAGAGAGAGAGAGAGATCTGTGAGAGAGAGAGAGAGAAATCTGTGAGAGAGAGAGAGAGAAATCTGTGAGAGAGAGAAATCTGTGAGAGAGAGAGAAATCTGAGAGAGAGAGAGAAATCTGTGAGAGAGAGAGAGAGAAATCTGTAAGAGAGAGAGAGAGAAATCTGTGAGAGAGAGAGAGAAATCTGTGAGAGAGAGAGAAATATGTGAGAGATAGAGAAATATGTGAAAGAGAGAGAGAGAGAGAGAAATATGTGAGAGAGAGAGAGAGAAATCTGTGACAGAGAGAGAGAAATCTGTGTGAGAGAGAGAGAGAAATCTGTGTGAGAGAGAGAGAGAAATCTGTGAGAGAGAGAGATCTGTGAGAGAGAGAAATCTGTGAGAGAGAGAAAGAAATCTGTGTGAGAGAGAGAAATCTGTGTGAGAGAGAGAGAAATCTGTGAGAGAGAGAGAGAAATATGAGAGATAGAGAGAGAGATCTGTGAGAGAGAGAGAGAAATGTGAGAGAGATATAGAAATATGTGAGAGAGAGAGAGAGAGATCTGTGAGAGAGAGAGATATCTTTGAGAGAGAGAGAGATCTGTGAGAGAGAGATATAGAGATCTGTGTGAGAGAGAGAGAAATCTGTGAGAGATAGAGAGAGATCTGTGAGAGATAGAGAGAAATCTGTGAGAGAGAAAGAGAGATGTTTGAGAGAGAGAGAGAGAAATCTGTGAGAGAGAGAGAGAAATCTGTGTGAGAGAGAGAGAGAGATCTGTGAGAGAGAGAGAGAGAAATCTGTGAGAGAGAGAGAGAGAAATCTGTGAGAGAGAGAGAAATCTGTGAGAGAGAGAGAGAAATCTGAGAGAGAGAGAGAAATATGTGAGAGAGAGAGAAATCTGTAAGAGAGAGAGAGAGAAATCTGTGAGAGAGAGAGAAATCTGTGAGAGAGAGAGAAATATGTGAGAGATAGAGAAATATGTGAGAGAGAGAGAGAGAGAGAGAAATATGTGAGAGAGAGAGAGAGAAATCTGTGACAGAGAGAGAGAAATCTGTGTGAGAGAGAGAGAGAAATCTGTGTGAGAGAGAGAGAGAAATCTGTGAGAGAGAGAGATCTGTGAGAGAGAGAAATATGTGAGAGAGAGAAAGAAATCTGTGTGAGAGAGAGAAATCTGTGTGAGAGAGAGAGAAATCTGTGAGAGAGAGAGAGAAATATGAGAGATAGAGAGAGACATCTGTGAGAGAGAGAGAGAAATGTGAGAGAGATATAGAAATATGTGAGAGAGAGAGAGAGAGATCTGTGAGAGAGAGAGAGAAATATGAGAGATAGAGAGAGACATCTGTGAGAGAGAGAGAGAAATGTGAGAGAGATATAGAAATATGTGAGAGAGAGAGAGAGAGAAATCTGTGAGAGAGAGAGAGAAATATGTGAGAGAGAGAGAGATGGAAAAAGAGAGCAATAGATAAAAAGAGTAAGAAATCTGTGAGAAAGAGAGAGAAATCTGTGAGAGAGAGAGAGAAATCTGTGAAAGAGAGTATTTTGATGTTTACCAGGAAACAGGATATGTCGCAGTTAATTTATAAACTGAAAACCTTTCCATTGAGTTATTGGTTGATTATGCCCTGTGACACCTTCTCTTTGCAAGGATGGACGTGTGTGTCTATAAATAGTATTTACTGCCCCCTACTCACCTTTTGTTATTGATGACTTATGTCTTATAAGTTTACAGACGTCCCCTTCTAGATATGAGATTATTACGTTCGTTTGGCCCAAAACTCCTTCTGGAGCGGTAGGGGTAGGTCGGCGGCAGGGCTAGAACCGAGGGCTGTTTCGTTTGACAGACAGGCTGGTGAAGTAACCACAGCTTATGTGTGTGTGTGCGTTTGTTTGTTTGCGCAAGTGTGTGCTAGTATCTGTGTGTGTGTGTCCACGAGTATGTGAATAATAATGAGTGTATATATGTTTGTGTGTGCGCGCCAGTGTGTGCGTTCCAGTGTGTGAGCGCCAGTTTGTGCGCGCCAGTGTGAGCACTTCAACTATTTGCTTGATTGAGTTCTGATGTCTGCCTTGTGTCCAGTGCCACTAGATGCGTCGAACTGGACTTCTTCAATATATTGGTTTCCTGCGGATCTTGTCTGTGTATCTGTGTGTCTGTTTGTCTGTTTATTATATGACATAATAATTTGTTTTTTGTGAAGACTTTAAAAAAAGATTTATTTGTTACTAAAATTAAACTTTAAATAAATATTACATTTTGTATTTTTGATTTATTTACTGTGTAACATTGTCTCTCCTTCTATCTCTCTCTCTCTCTCTCTCTCTCTCTCTTTTTCTCTCTCTCTCACTCACACAGCCATAGACATTCTCTCACTCATTTACTCAATCCTCCCACTTTGTGTTCGCATGATCAAAACTTCACTCAAACATTGAAACACGAGAAGAAAGATAGTCAAACATCAAAGTAGTAATAATACATTAAGGCATGGAATTCTAACTCAGAAATACGACACATCGATAATTTATTACAATCCTCAAATAAACAGATGGATACAAATACTAAACTTTTCTTATTATATGTGCAATAACTAATACAAGTTGTCTTTCTTACCCAGTTGCATCTGGGAGTGGAATGGGTTGCCTGAACAAATCAGCATTGCCAACAACTTAACATCATAGAAAACCTTAATCAAAACGCAAGACTAGACTCATACTATAGCTAAGCGTAGGACGCAATAATAGAGCGTTCGCAATGGGCGTGGCTTAGGTTTTTTAGTGACGTATTTGTGTAAATAGATGCCACTTGGTGTACAAAAATGGTGAAGTACTTCATTTATCATGCCAAATTCGCATCTGAATATTGGCTATCCTACGCACAAATCATCAGATAAATCGTCGTAGATCATCTTACTAGTACAAGAGAAAGACTGACATGGTATTATTTCAACGAATTTCAACATTTTAAGCTCAATTCGTCATCTTAATATCTGGCCGGTAAGTGTTGCATTTGAATGGATTTCTTGAAGTGAATTATTGGAGTCATTCGTTATTTTCATTGTAGGCCTAATCGTTCAATAGTATATATAACATTTTTAATGTAAGAATCTTCTTGTGATGGGTCTATTAATCTAATACAGAATTAATAAAATCCATATTAATACATTAATTATCATTTTAAACACAAAATATCAATAAAGAAAAAGCTCGAGCCTATATGAAACTATATTAATACAGCGGCCATTGTACATTATTACACAAAATATACAAAAATCACGTGCTTTTTGTCACGTGATTGCAAACGACCTATATTCTTTACATAGACGGAGCGTCTTTAACATATAAGATAACTTCATTGTTGTTAGACAGACATATATAAGCTTATAAAACAAAGTGAAACATACAGACAAAATATGTTATTTGTAATAAAACACAGACCTTAAGACTCCCAAGTCCTTGAACGTCACATCGAGGAAAAAATATTGTTCAGCACGGAATGCTGGGAAAACGTTTTGACTGGTTGTTTTTTTTATTGGACTAAACAAATCGAATTCAATAATTCGGCAATCAATATTATCATTGACATACTTGCATTTATCGTACAATTTTATCTATTGTCCCTTGTCCTTAATGTATTACTTCAGGCATTTTCTACTGTCAACTAGTCTGCAGAGCTGTTTGCTCTCTTGCAGTCAATGCCAGACAAACGAATTGGTATGTCTTTTAAATAAAGGGCGACCGAAACCACATTTTTGGTTTTGACCGAAAACGAAACCATACTGGCATTTATAAGTTTAATTTCGGTCTAAACCGAAGCCAAAACCGAAAACTTAACTACACCTTCGGTCCAAACCGTAACCGAAAGATAAACTAAAATTGCCAAACAAAAGATTTAAAAAGACTGCACAGTAATCCCACACTACATTTTTTTTTACATTCGTTGGGTTGATTAAATAATCCGTTTATTATTAACAACAGCCTGAAAGTCAACCTGCTCTATTATAATTTTTAAATTATTTTATAAGAAAAAAATGTTTAGCGCTCTAACAATACAGAGGCCCAAATACAAACGAGCTTTATAGAGAAAATTGTTAACGTTAAATATGTAATTTTAACAAATTAACGTGTTTGCTGTTATCATTATTTTTTATTTGCATTTACACCAAAAAAAGATATGTATATGTCAACTTTCACATTTATGGTTAATTATTTTCTAAAGATTATTAATAATACTAATTCTTGTATAGCGCATATTCCGTTGAGGGCAGTTCTATGCGCTGACAACAGTTACAGACAGAGTGCAAACACGAAGAACAGACGAAAATGTTTATATGTACAGGTGAATATTGCTAATGGAATAGGTGGGTCTTCAGCAGGCTCCTGGAGGTGTCGAAGCTAGGGCTCTGGTGAAGCTGGAGTGGGAGGGGATTCCAGGCGGACGGGTCCGCGTAGGATTATCATTGTTGTCAAGATTTAGACCTGCTAAACAGTTATTATATATTGATCTCTTTTTTTTTGTGCAGAAGTTTATTTGATATAAAAGCATGGACAAAAGCAATTATATAACATTGTAATACAAAAATTGAAAAACAATAAACATTACTAAGAAAGAGCAGAAGATAATTATTTTGATTTTACAAAACTAAAGACATATCAAGAAAATTATATTATGCATAGTATTTACACAATTGTTCCATTCCTGTGGTAGAATAACCAATATAATGAGAAAGTTAAAATATTACAGTAAATATAATTATTATTGTTTAAACTGTAATTATGAGACCATGAGTGGCCTATAATGGACATTATCTAAATACAAAACGTTGGTAACTTATACCTTTACAATTTAGGTCTTACATATATTTTTTTAAAGAGGTTTTATTTGCCATATATTTTGATTTGTTTACTTTTGTTTATACAAAAAAGCCTTCTCTGCAAAGCTATTGCCATCAATTGGAATAGCTGCATTGTGATCATACAAACTGTGTAGTTAATGTAATGTTTAAAAATGTACATATTATAAGCTCTTTGGTTATATAATATTTACATCATTTTCAACGTTCTTTACAATTTTATAATTTTAAGGAATAAATTGTAAGCCATTTATTATTCTTTAAAAGAAAAATATTAAACATATTTGAAATATTAGCGCAAAGAAAACGGGTTAATTATCTCCCTTTTATAAAAATAAAGTTTCCAAATTTGATTCTATAGTTTTTTCTTTATACAAATATAGGATTTTGATGCCCATTTGATTTTATTTAAAATTCAACTTGTTTCATTTTAAATGGCTTTTATCCCTCCACTTTAAAAAACAAAGATCCACATCTAAGAAGGTTGAAGTTGGATAAATCCAGGTATGCTTAATGTGGTGTAATGTGGCGCCTTCTCTATGGAACAGTCTATCTCAAACACTGAGAGAATCCGGGACAAGAGAATCTTTTAAAAAGCATTTAAAGACCTTTCTCTTTGGCTAGTGCATCTGTCACTGCAAATCACACCAAGAGCGCACTGAGCATACTAATTTAATAGCAAGGATAGAAGCGCTATAAGGAGGACGTTTCCAATTTATACCTTTAACTTTTGTCCCGTTTAGTCAAACGACTGAGGTGCCTATAGCGAACAAACACACATATATATATATATATATATATATATATATATATATATATATATATATATATATATATATATATATATATATATATATATAAATATATATGTATATAAACAAACAAATAAAAAAAACTCACGGTAAATATATGTTGATTTGTTTCCTATAGATTAAAATATTTTCAATATATACATTTAACCTCTAGACTTAACATTATATTTGCTGTTAAATCCTAAATATAACACTGCATATAATGTAACTTAATTTTACTAAACATATCTAAAGCTGGAATTGATGTTTAAGTTTAGAGAAGACCGTATTTTAAGAAAAACGGAGTTAAGCTTTCTTTGTGTTAAAAATTCCTCCTATTCCCTCCCTTCTCTCGTTTCAAACTTTAAACAAAGTAAAAATTCCACCACAGAAAACAATTTCAACTTTTTTAAACATAATTGAAATAATCGATCTTGGCATACTACTTCAGACCAATTATAAACATTATCTAAGCTGTTAATTATTGATTAAAACAAAACAATGAATATCAAAGAATTGAGTGTATGCCAAGAAACTAGCATACAATATAGGTATGCCCTCGACGACTAGTCATGCATACTATATCTGAGTTGAAGAACGTAAGACGAACGTATAATAATATGTAAACAAAGTATCTAGTTTGAAAAATGTGTGTCATTTAGTTAATCAGATGCTAATTGAACATAATATTACATTATCAGCTAAGGACGTTGTATGGTTTTCTTCGACCAATGACAGTCTTATATTTAAAAATTCCTCCTCAGTTTAATCATATTAAATATATTATCAACATGTAGAAGTGAAGAAAAACGGAAAATAGGCCAAATAGATCGATTTCTTCTGTTCATTACAATTGTACAGCGTTATGATAAATACAATTGGCTCTTGTCTACTCTTAGATCTAATAGTATAGCGGCTGCAAATTGTAGGTTAAAATCAAGTGCTAATGTCATTTATTCCGTTTTACAAAGAAGAATTAGAGAGGTTAACAATTTAACAGAAAAGCAATTATGCGATGTACTCTGCACATTTATAAATCGGTTGTATCAATTGCTGTCTAGAACTGTTTTATCTGCATTAAAGTATGTATTATTAAGCTCTACAACGTCGATGTTTGAAATGTACAGATGACATGAAGAAAAATACCTTAGTGCTGCAAGAGCTATCAGTAGCAAGTTTAAGTGAAGATACCACAACCTCTTGCGATGCTCATATAAACATGAAGACAAAAACACCTTTCTTATCCCTAATGCGAGAACAAATGAATATAAGTACTATTTCTTCCAAAGTGGCATTAGGCATTCGAAAAAAACAGGAAAATCAGTAAATCAAATTTAGAACATTAATAAAAATGCAAGACTTGACTCGGACAAACCGATGAGCGTAGGACGCAATAATCTTCTTTGTATAAGGAGTGTCTGTAATGTATAAGATAAGAAGATATTTTTATACCAAGTCAAGTGGAACCTTTATATGTGACCTTATTTTGTTCTTTACCTGTTGACGTTTATCAAACAGGGAATAAATCAAAGAAATAAATTCAATTTATTAAACAATTAAATGAAACAACTTCAGTAAAATCCCATTTAGATTTAGATCCTTGTAGTTCAATAAATGAAAGCAACTGGCGTGCTGACGTATACGGGTTCTAGTCAGGCGTGGCCATAAGGCAGTAAAAATTAAATTGTGTTATTCAGTGTCGTGAATTACATAGTACAATACACTGTCTAATAAATAAAACGATTCCTATACTTAACACATATCTTATATATATATATATATATATATATATATATATATATAATATTATTTTATGTTTGTATTCAAACAGATCTTATACCAAGTTGGACATCTTCCAATAAATTTGTATATCGATGTTTAAGTACATAAGACATTGTCTACTGTTAGTGGAAGCAAATGTCAACCTCCATTATTAGTTCATGTAGCAAAATCACTAATTGTGTCTCTGTACCAATTCACAAAGTACTAGAGTATGACTAATCGGGACTAAAGTTAAATGTATAAATCGGAAACGTCATTCCAAATGAAAAAATTATTTTATGACTTATAATCATCAATGAGTTAATTTTATAAATAAAATAAAAAAATATCCATTAAATATATATTTGCATAGCAAATGACCGTTTCCGTACATTTACTATATTGAACGCGATATTCACTATGTTGAACGCGAGGGTCTTTTCGGTTTTTCCCAATTCTGCTGTTGTTTTTTTTAATGTAGCGAGACCTTTTTTAAAAGTTACGCACCGCAATTTGGCTTGTAGAGTTTCAATGGTTTACTTTAAACAGAATACTAGCGTATGACGTAATGTCTATAAAATTATTTCTTTTTTCATTATTGATGTTTGCATTATCCTTCTAAGTAAAAGTAACCACATGTTTTAATTATGAAATGAATATACGTCGCTATTGAGAATATCCTTTAAAAGGCGACTTTATACAGTCTATAAATTAAATGATACGAATTATACAAAGACAAGTTAGGCTTATAAATGATTACTTTCAAATACCGGGTACCATAAGCTTGACAGCAACAATATAAAAAAAAACACTAAATACCGAAAGAATCATTATAAATACTGTTTTATTGATGCAATAAGCAAGAACAAAAATTAAAAACCGAAAAAATCTTTCTCACTTTACTTTTTATTGCATCGAAATATAATTGTCTTTTTTTTTTATATTATTGACCTTTTTTATTGCTTTGTATATATGTTTTTTTTTCTTTCAGATAGTATATTATTTTTAATTTAATATTATTAATAACAAGTCAAGTCAACACAACTGTTTGCTACATTTTAATATCGAACTAAAAAGTATCTTTAAAAAAACCCGGACTAGCCTTTCAGCTCTTGTGTCCAGGGCGTAACGTTTAGGATTGAGCAATCTCTGTCCGGGCTCCTGCTAACAATCGACGCGCCGAAGGCGTGGCGTGCCGTATAACGGGGAAGCTTTCTGAAGCCCCGCGATCGTTCACTGCGGTTCCCCTAAGGATTATTATCGTAGTGTCTCGCCAACATACTTGCACTGTCACCCGGTGGCACAAATCATATACTATAGGTACATGCATTTAGGCACCGGGCGGTTCTCGAGACGGGATTGCTTCCTCCCCCCCCCCCGGGACCAGTGACCTCTCGGCAGTGTAATGGACCTCGGACCCGCTGCGTGGGCTGTGCCCCATGCGTTCGCCCGCCAGTGTATTTTTGATGGGAATGTATCGGCGGTTTACACACTACGCCAGTCCTTGAGGCCACAATTTTTATGCATATGCCAGGGTCAGGTCGACCAGAAACAAAAAAAAACAAAAAAAAAAGAAAACTAAATACCGAAAGAAACATTCTCAACACTGTTATATTAATACAATAAGCAAGAACAAAAATTAAATACCGAAAAATCGTTATCACTTTAGTTTTTATTGTATTGAAATATTATTTTCTACGCTTTTTTTAATTATTTACCTTTTTATTGTTAGGTATTCTGTGTTTTTTTTCTTTTAGATAGTATATTATTGTTATTTTAATAGGCTATTTTTAATAACAAGTCAAGTCAACACAACTGTTCGCTACGTTATAATACCAGACGCTTGACAGTAACAATTATTATGCATATTCCAGGTTCAGAAACAATTAAAAAGAACAAAAACTAAATACCGAAAAGAAACGTTCATTGTATTTTTTGAAATAGTCACTTTTCTTTCTCTCTTAACATTAATATTAACTTAACTAATATTGTAATATTGTAGTCGTTCGTTTCTCCGTCATTTTGACGGGCATAACCACTAGTATATATCCTATACTATAATACGAGTTAAAATTGTATGTATATATATATATATATATATATATATATATGTCTGGAAATTTTCTTCAAAAGCGCTCTAACGATTATCTTCATGTTTTAATGCACTACTTGTTTCACCTAAAAAAAAATCTACAGCTTTTCGGCCCCACAAATAAAAATCGGAAATGGACGTTAAACAAAAATACACATTAGATTTATCGTAGATATTGATTTTGGCCGTGAAAACATGCCATTGCTCGACCCACATGTAGTGCGGCTTTCAAGAGCGGTGTTTTGTTGCGTCGCAGTTATGACGTTTCGGGAATACCCGTAGGCTTACTACAGCAGAAAGAAGTTTAATTTCTTGTTTAAACTACTGTTGCGCACCGATGATAGAAATAATTTAAAGCAAGACCAAGTGTAATTTATGTAATGCAGGGGTGTCCAAACTACAGCCAGTGGGTAACGCACGGGCGGACAAATGATAGTATGCGGCCCTCGCGGCTTATTTAGATTAGAACGTCTTCAATATATTTTAGATTAAACTTCAATATATTTTAGATTAAATAAAAAAAAAAAAGAAAAACAAATACGTATTTACGAATTATCTCATAGTCAGATAATAGTTTGCCGTTTAAATAATAACAGAATTAAATGAAGTTTCACTAAACTAAAGGTCTATTTTTAACTTTCTTTTATCTGACATTTTTTGAAAAAAAAACACACCTCTAAAACTTGTTTGTGTTTAAATAATGAATAGCTGTATATAGTGTACACTGTAGCAGATTACACTACACTGTATATAGTGTTCACTGTAGCAGTATACACTACGCTGTATATAGCATACAATGTAGCAGTATACTCTACACTGTAAATAATAAACACTGTATTAGTATCCACTTTTTTTTTAATTCAATGAATGTTTCATTAAAAATAAGTATGATTTGCTTATAAAGGCCTACCAAAGTAAGATATATTAGAATATGTTAACATTGTCAATTCGAAATCTGGTAAACTAGAAAAGATGTAAATTCAGTATATTCGTATTTTCCTTATAACAATAGTCAGAAGTGTAAAATACTGTTAGTTTTATTGAGTGGCGGGGGGGGGGGGGGGGGAGGAATTAAACACATCATCTAACGTAGCCTATATATATTATGATCTATTCATTTGCAGTCTTTTCATCGAATAACATAATTTCACCTTTAATTATTTAGTATTTAAGTTTAATGCTCAAAATTTAAAAAAAAATGTTTATCATACCATTTGTTTTAATTAATCAATATTATATTTTGCCGCGATGGTTTATTATAAATAGTAACACAAATGGAGGATATTAGATAATGTTAACACCAAACTATATTTTTTTTACTTTTTTGTCAAACAATGTTTGGAATAATACATTGAAAACATTGAAAATCTCTATATATAAAAATATCGTGTTTGTGTCCCCACGAATCCCTATTGTGTCACTGACTTATTTAGGCCTAGTCCTATATACTGTCTAATAGCTTTTTACATCTGACATGTGCCTTCTCTAGCTAAGTTGTTAACGTAGAGGACTGCTGTGCGTGCGACCCGGGTTCGATTCTCCAGTTAGAGTATGTCTTTTTTTTTACCCGATTTACATTTATTCGTAGACCTTTTAAATTGCTATCAAACATATTTGCCGGCCGTAACTCATTGTTCGCTTGAATGGGTTGAGGGAGGGAGTTGAAAAAATTGACATAATGTTATAGGAAAGTTTGACAGTTGTTAAAGTTAATTAATTAATTAATTAATTGGTCATTTATATAGCGCCTCACTCCATGCTAATAAAAGCATGCTCAGCGCGCTCACAAAATCGAAACGACAATAACACTCTAAAATAATTTTAAACAAGGTTTCGGCCGATGGAGGCACGAAACAGCAATAACATTTTGAAATAGTTTCAAACAAGTTTTTTGCTGTTGGATGTGTATTTGATCAATTTAGTTGAAAAGAAAAGTCTTCAAATTCTTCTTGAATGCCTTTTTTGACACAGAGTTTTTCAGTGTCTCAGGTAAGCCGTTCCACAGTGAAGGCGCCACAGATTCAAACGAGCGTACACCAATAGGGGAAGGGGTAGAAGAACTAAAAATTGTAACGTAATTCACGATATTTTAAATTTAAACTTTTCATTTTCAGTCTTTTAAATAATAATAATAATATTTGTATAGCGCTGCCAACAAACATAATGTAAGCTCAGAGCGCGTTTAACATACAACTAAAATACGGATATTACACTAGGCCAGGTGACATAGCCAAATTGATGATTAAAAAAAAGACTAAACAAATAAATGTAGCATTAACCGACCCAACCCATAAATAAGACAGTAAGTTTCTAAAGCATGTTAAATGTTATCGAAGGTAAATATTGAAATAATGAGTTTTTAAGTTCTTTTTGAAAGTAACAGTAGAGCTTGTTCGCCTAAGTTGAATGGGAAGTTGATTCCACACCTTCGGACCGGATACTGAGAAGGCTCTAAGGCTAACGGTCGTCAGAGAGAAACAGGGCTCTTCCAGAAGCGATGAGTTTGCAGAACGAAGTGTTCTTTGCGGGACATAAGGTCTGATTAGTGCCTTGAGATAGGACGGAAACTCGTTATTAAAAATGCACTGATGGCAAATTATCGCCACTTTATACTCAATTCTGGCTTTCACGGGGAGCCAGTGGAGCGAGCGTAGAAGGGCAGTTCCCGAGTCTCTTTTAGACTTGCACATAAACAAACGCGCAGTACTTTTATGTACTCGTTGTAGACTGGCGATTTAATGACATAAATGACATATATTTCTGTTGGATTTAAAACTGACAACTCTAGCCTGCATGTTTTTTTTTGGTTTAAAATGAGATTAAGCTGTTGTTGTTGTTTTTTTGTGTTTTTTTTTTTGGGGGGGGGGGGTTATCGGGCAAAATCTAGATATTAGCACGAAACGACAATAACATTTTAAAATAGTTTTAAACACGTTTTTTGCTGATGGATGTGTACTTGATCAACTTAGTTGAAAAGAAAAGTCTTAAAATTCTTCTTGAATGCCTTTTTTGAGACAGAGTTTTTCAGTGTCTCAGGTAAGCCGTTCCACAGTGAAGGCGCCACAGATTCAAACGAGCGTAAACCAATAGGGGAAGGGGTAGAAGAACTAACAATTTTATTGTAACGTATTTCACGATATTTTAAATTTAAACTTTTCAGTTTTTTAAAAACATAACATAATGACATAAATGACATATATTTCTGTTTAAAAGTGACAACTCTAGCCTACATTTTTTTTTCGGGTTTAAAATGAGATTAAGCTGTTTTTTTTTGTGTTTTTTTTGTTTATTTTTTGTTTATTTTTTTTTTGGGGGGGGGGGGGGATTATCGGGCAAAATCTATATATTAGACTGCACAAATAAAAATCTGCTTCGAACGTTAGAATTTAAAGCCCATGTTATTTATAGTGGAAAAAAAAAAGACAAATACAATTTATTGGTCTGGTAAAGACGTATTTTTAAAATTTATGCCCTGTTGTTTTACATACACATGATGTTAAGGTACAAGCGCCTGCTCTTTATTACCGATCGAATGATCGGTCACCTGGTACTTCCTATACTATTATACGAGTTAAAATTGTATGTATATATATATATATATATATATATATATATATGTCTGGAAATTTTCTTCAAAAGCGCTCTAACGATTATCTTCATGTTTTAATGCACGACTTGTTTCACCAAAAAAAAAATCTACAGCTTTTCGGCCCCACAAATAAAAATCGGAAATGAACGTTAGACAAAAATACCCTTAGATTTATCGTAGATAATTCATTTTGGCCGGGAAAACATGCCATTGATCGACCCACATGTAGCGCGCTTTCAAGAGCGGTGTTTTTTTGCGTCGCAGTTGTGACGTTTCGGAAATACCCGTACAGCAGCAGAAAGAAGTTTAATTTCTTGTTTAGACTACTGTTGCGCACCGATGAAAGATATAATTTAAAGCAAGACCAAGTGTAATTTATGTAATGCAGTGGTGTGCAAACTACAGCCAGTGGGTTGATAAATATTAGTATGCGGCCCTCGAGGCTTACTAGGCCTATTTAGATGATAAATCTTCAATGTATTTTAGATTAAATAAAAGAAAATAGCAGCTTAACAATTATATGAGGAAAAGATAAATGGAATCTTTATAACCATGTTAGAAATGTTTTCCATTACGTATTAATTACTAGTGAAATAATAGTTTTACGTTTAAGCATAGACTATAAAATACATGGACCGCTTGCTTTAGTATTTCTGCTCTATAATGACTTGAAACACTGATTTTCGGAATTCCCGATTCTAAATAACGTAATTGCTATACAGGAAATAAAGTTATTGATATACAATTTCCGTTTTATTTAATCGCTATGATTTTCTCAATGAAAAATTAAAATCGAAAGTCTATGGTTTAAGTAATAACAGAATTAGATTTAGGTTTCACCAAACTATATATTTAACTTTTTTTTAATCAAATATTGTTTGGAAAAAAATCACGTCGAAAATAATAATAGGATCTACTTTTTTTTTAAACACGACATGTGTTTACGAATGTGTTCTTAAATATATTCATGATTTGCGAATATAGACCTACCCAAGTAAGAATAGTAAACTAGAAAAGATGTATTCAATTCATAACAATAGTTAGACGTGTAGCATAGACCTACTGTTAGTTTTATTGGAAAAAAAAGGGGGGGGGGTATTAAACAATTCATCTAAAGTATATTCTAATCTTTTCATTTGCAGTCTTTTAAATGAATAAGATCATTACATCATTGGCCCATTGGTATATTTTTGTTGAAAGTAAAATTGTCAAATTTAGCCTACACGTTTAAATTTTATAAAGATTGAAAATGATATTCGCTATGTTTATATAATAAATGTTTTTCGTTACATCTGTGGAGTAATTAAAAAGAAAACTCCCTGGTAGCTTGATATAAAGTTTTTGTGAACTAATATAAAAAAAACACTAAGCCACCGGTTATAAAATAGGCCTACACATGTTTACGAATGTTTTATTAAATGTATTTATGATTTGCTAACATAGGCCTACCAAAGTAAGATATATTAGAATATGTTGACATTGTGAAATCGAAATGTGGTAAACTAGAAAAGATGTATCAATAGTCAGAAGTGTAATATACTGTTAGTTTTATTGAGGGGGGGGGGGGGAATGAAACAAATCATCTAACGTAGCCTATATTATAATCTTTTCATTTGCAGTCTTTCAATGAATAACCTAATTTCACCTTTAATTATTCAGTATTTTACTGGCGTAATGCTCAAAATTTAAAAAAAAAAAGTAAAATGTTTACTATACCATTGTTTTAATTAATCGATATGATATTTTGCCGCGATAGTTTATTTTAAATAGTAACACAAGGGGAGGATATTAGATAAGGTTTACACCAAACTATATATTTTTACTTTTTTTTGTCAAATAATGTTTAGAATGATACATTGAAAACATTGAAAATAATAAATAAATACTTTGTTGCATAAGATATTTTTTACAAGTGATTTACAAACTATACTTATGATATATATATGTGCCCAAGTAAGAAATATTAGACTATGTTAAGAGGTCAAAATGAAATCTGGTAAACTATTAAAAATGTGTTACATTTATTCGTAGACCTTTTTAATTTATATCAAACATACTTGCCGGCAGTAACTCATTGTTAGCTTGAATGGGGTGAGGAAGGGAGTTAACAAAATTGACATAATTTTATAAGAGGGGTCACTAGAAAGTTTGACAGTTGTTAAAGTAGGGGAAGGGGTAGAAGAACTAAAAATTGTAACGTAATTCACGATATTTTAAATTTAAACTTTTCATTTTCATTATTTTAAATACATAACACAATGACATAAATGACATATATTTCTGTTGGATTTAAAACTGATAACTCTAGACGACATGTTTTTTTTTTAGGGTTTGATATGAGATTAAGCTGTTTTATTTTTTTATTTTTTTTATATTTTTTTTATATTTTTTTTTGGGGGGGGGGGAATATAGGAAATAAACTAGATATTAGACTGCACAAGAAACAATCTGCTTCGACTGTTAGAATTTAAAGCTTTATATGTTATTCATAGTAGAAAAAGGAAAAAGACAAATACAATTTATTGGTCTGGTAAAGACATATTTTTAAAATGTATGCACTGTTGTTTTACATACACATTATGTTAAGGTACAAGCTCCTGCTCTTTATTACCGATCGAATGATCGGTCACCTGGTACTATATATTATACCATAGACTATAATATAAATGGACCGCTTGCTTACGTTTTTCTGCTATATGATGACTCGAAAGACTGCTTATTTCGGAATTCCCGATTCTAAATGAAGTAATTGTAATACAAATTCTGTTTTACTGTATCGCACCTTTTTTTTTAGAAATTTTGTGCGTCAATCTATGACTAAGATATGGACGCTATGGATGAGGAAGTTTTTGTTGATGAATTGAAAGGCATACTGGAGGTAAATTTTCAAATTGAGAATCAATAATCCTAGCTATCAAACCTAACGCAAATGAAATCTTTGATTTATTCAATAATATATACTATAAAACAAAAAAAAAACCACAAAAAAACACACAAAAAACACACACAAATGAAAAAGAACAACTTTTGTTACAAATGATATTTTATGACCTTAATTTACAAGAGATGTAATAAAACATCTGTCTTTGTGTTGATAATTAATACTTTTCCTTTTCCAATCATCTTGCTTGAAATCATTGTTAAATGTTGTTATTAAGAACATAGCGTGATAGCGTAACAAGAATTACACATCTGTCAGCGGAAATTTATGTGAATGTTTAAATAATAATAGCGTTATGATACTTTCTAATTGAAATATTCCATGTAATAATTCAAAAGGATATTTTTTTTTTGTGAAACGTATAAACAACACTATCGAACGATTTCAAAAAGCACTAAGAATATAAAGTAAAAAAAAAGGATTTCTTTACTAGGCTTATCAAAAACTACAACTGAAGCGTTTGGTGAAAGTATAGGGTCATACTTAAACATAGATCTCACATTCTCATGAGATTGTGGTCATAAAAAATCTGTTAATAAAGATTATCTAAGACGGGCAATACATACGAAGCTGTGTTCTTATCGACAATGCATTTTTTATTACGTTTAAGTGTAATACCATGACGTAAAGCTGAAAAGACGACAATATTATTTCCTGCTGATTATTTATGATGTACTTGAGATTGTCTTATCTAAAGCCAAAGTTTAAAATAGAATACCCAACTCTCAATGAATCATATGTGTAAACTAACATGTATGGTAAACAAGATAAAATAATCTCGTTGTATGAAGTTTGTTTTGTATGTGTCTAAATTATTATATAAACAAATATACAGACACAATTTGTTAGCATGGCTAATATTGTTACCTTAATTACACTATATGACTACATAGTAAAAGCTGGAAGCTTTGTTTTGTTTTAGAGGGGTCAGTTTATCTATATTAAAAAAAAGTTGAGCTTAACCATGTTACCCTCTCTGATTTTAAATCAAAATAAAGTTTCAAAAAATTGCACGACAAACAATGATATTCACAGCCTTTCAAACTGAAATGACATATTCGACAACGGCCAATTGTGCTTACTAGAGTGGTATTCGAATACCCTCCTCAACTTCACTGCTCTCATATTGAAGATTTTATCAACGTGACGGAACGAGAAAAATAAAACGAGGATATTAAAATTTATTAAGCTCACAATATCGGTTTCTTCAGTGTATTACTATTCAAAACAAAACACCTTACCGACAAAGTTTTGTAAATGTATAGCCCCGTAGTTCAATGAAGCCACTGCTGTGTGAAGTGTGCTGACGTGTACACTTATATTTTATATGTCTACCATAAAAAAAACAAAAGGTTTGTTTGGTGGGTGGGTGAACTTTCGCTTTTCATGTACAAGGTGAAACTATGTAAAGCATGGATTTAGGGATGGTGACGGGCAGACCATCTCAGAAAATATATCGAACACTATTTAATGTTAAACAATGATTAATTTTTTTATCTATAAGACTATATATACAAATGACGTCTTAGTATCATATTGATAAGCTTATGTCAGCCAACGACTTTTCATATATATACATTAAATATTTCCAACTATTTAATAATTTTCAACAAATTTATAAACACATAAATTAAAATAGGCTAATGCAAACGCAGTTAGTATCTTTATGTAGATATATTTAAAAACATTATTTTCTTAGACTACATTTAAATAAATAAATAAATATAACAGTTCCAGAAACTCCGAAATTATAATGCAAACGCAGTTAGTATCTTTATGTAGATATATTTAAAAACATTATTTTCTTAGACTACATTTAAATAAATAAATAAATATAACAGTTCCAGAAACTCCGAAATTATAAATATATTTTATTAGGAGTGTTATATAATCAATTCACAAAGTCTATTGCGGCTAAAACGCACCTCTGCGGGTAATTAGTACCGGTTCGTAATGAACTTTTTCTTGCATGATAAATAGTATGGTAGTTTGGTTGCTTGTCTATATTTATAAGTATATTCCTGTGCTTGTAAAAAAATTAAAAATATTTTGTTTAAAATATACTAGACAAAACATCTGTAATCAAGAAAAATTTCCATCTGTTTGGATCAATAAAGAAATCTTATCTTATCTTGTTTACTTACATATAGATCTATTTCACGTCATTTTCTCACTTTGTGGTTAGGCTACATGCGACCATTAGATGCGTACCGTACTGCACGGAACTATCAATGGGCCGTATTGCTGCTGAGAGTTAACACCCTTGCCCATTTTACAATTCAGTCATAATATAAGATTGTTTTGTGTAAGGAGCAATGGTGTTAACTCTCAGCAGCAATATATACAATTCAGTCATATAAGATTGACTTGTATAATGAGCAAGGGTGTTAACTCTCAGCTTCAATCTTTACAATTCAGTCATATTAGATTGACTTGTATAAGGAGCAAGAGTGTTAACTCTCAGCAGCAATCTTTACAATTCAGTCATATAAGATAGACTTGTATAAGGGGCAAGGGTGTTAATTCTCAGCAGCAATACGCCCATTCTATTTAAATAAAGAGTTATGTTTTATTTACCTACAGACTCTTTTCGTCGAAATGTTAAGAATACTATATATATATAGATAATTTTAATAAGTGATGCATACACGTATTTTATTATAAAGATTTACAATACTATTTTTTTCATATTTTTTTTACGTTTCAATATGTGTATAAGCATGTTTTGGTTTATTTAATGTGTGAAACTTAACGGTCTTTAAAATGTACAATAATTCCTGTTTTTTAAACCAACCCCGAAATACGACTTTAACAAAAGTTCCTTGATATTAATTCTGGTTGGCAATGTTCTTTTTCAAATTTAGCTCTTCACTAATCACAAAGGAAGAAATACACAATTAACTAAGATAATAAATTTATACATTATTGTTTAAATGGAGAAATCAGCAATGTGTCTTATCTTCTTATATTACGTCTACAGACACAACTTCGATAAATAAGAATATTGGGCCATACGATTACCTATGGTTTGATTCTGTGGGGTGCGTGGGGGGGGTGCACATTCCAAGTTTATAAAGTACTGGTATTGATTGATTTGGTGCCGCAGATAATATGTAGAACATTGACATAGTAATCAGAGATTCTCAACGGGGGCTTTTTCGCCCCGCAGGGGGCGGTCAAAAGGTCTAGGGGGCGCTGACGTCTCCGTGTAGTGGGGTGGGGATTAAGGTCCAGTGGGTGGTAAGAACGTACTTGAAATAATTTGAACATGACTGCTATTTCAATTAAAAAATTCAAAAGTTTAGATGTTCTCTAGCTACAGTACATAAAGAATCGCTCTGACATTTAGTAGATGTCGGGGCATAATTAAAATATCGTGATCAGTTCGGCAGCAGGCAAAGTTTCGTACTTTTGTTAATAATTATTATTGCAGTTTCAGATTGGTTTGGTTTTAATTTAAATAAAATATGTTTGTTCATTATAGCAACTGGATAGTTCGAGGGTCCAATTTTGACTTAGTAAGGAAAATAATAACATCGACACACACACAGGCAAACATATATACATAAAAGTGAAATAAAATGTATATACACACTGTCATATCTGCATACAAAAGGGCATTATAAAATATAGCCAAGATAAATAATAATTTAGATACTATGCTACTATATATCATTATATAAAGACTATCATAGTATAACCGATAAATATGGTAAATAGTTTTAAGACAGCTTATCACATAGTAGGCCTATTACTTTAGGATAGTTTATATTAAACAGCCTTTAAATAATGTTTACATTGACTTCGCAAAACTGTGTATGTATGTTTGGCTAGCTACCCTACCGACCTTCGAATGGCTATGAGCCTACCACCCCTCATACGATATATATGATATCTAAGGAACTTTTGGCATGTGGTCTGTAGCAATATAGGATTACATAAATCAAGATAAGCCAGCTCCACGTCAAAATAACATAGTTTATGTTTTTACAGCTACATGAAAATAGACTATACAAAATAAGCATATCTAAAGAACGTAACGGGTAAAGGGGTGTACAATCTCTGCCATAAACACACACTTTGTTTCCTACAACAAGATTTATTTTTCAGGAAGTGGAATAATATAATGTTACATTTTGAATCTGTTCCATGGCCTTTATTGTGATCATATTTTAAAGGTGCCCTATCAAAAGCAGCACAAGTGGAATATAAAATACTTAGGACTTTCACATGTTTTGATCATTTCTTTAAATAGCGTTGTACAGTTTTAGATCTGATTTGTGTTTTGAAGGATATTTTTTGATAAAGCCTATTACGAAACAAGTTACATTCAGAAAATTAAGATTTAAAACATACACATTATAACTTAAACTAATTGAATAATTGATGATTAGGTGTACATTTTATAGTTCGAGTTTAAACTGTGCACTTGTTCAAAACAAAACATCGCAGATCCAGATATAAGCCCACACACATCGTCAACAGGGATTTCGTCTACGACACATCTTCTACATACAGTAGATCTATCGACAGTGACAACTCGTCTAACGACACTTTGTCTAATGCGACATTTCGTTTAGCAGTTATAAGGTCTCATTTAAAAACCGGACGAGCCCAAAGGGCCCTTTTGTCGAGGGTCTAACGTTAGGGTTAAGCTCGAAGGGTGGGGGCACTCTCTGTCCGGGCTCCAGCCATCTCACTACACACCGAATGCGTGGTGTGCCGTGTAACAGTAAGAATTCCGCAGCAAGATTGTTCATTGCGGTTCTCTTAAGGATCATTATCGTGGTGGCTCTCCCGTATACCCGCACAGTCACCCGATAGCACAAATCCTAGGTGCAGACATCCAGGCACCGGGGGGTTCTGAGACGGGGTTGCTGCGTTTCTTGCTTCCTCCCCACCGAAACCATGTAGCCTCTCGGCAGTGCAATGGGTATCGGACCGCAGCGGGAGCTGTCCGCTATGCGTTCTCCCGGAACATATCGGCGGTTTACACACTTTGCTAGTCTTTGAGGTCCATGGATACAGAAGTGTTCGTTTAGCAGATGAGCCGTCTACCATTACAATTCGCCTACCACACACTTCGACAACCGCGACAGTTCGTTTACTTGTCGATTCGTCTACCGCGACACTTCTTCTACCATACTTTTGTCTATCTACATTATTTTGTCTAATATGTCTACGGCTCTTCTAACGACATTTAAAAAATGTGAGCTACCAAAATATGAAACAGTGCAGATGTGTATCTAATCGTTATCACAAAGTGGACATTCATATTCTAATACCCACTCCCATAAATAATATATATATATCCCAATAGCGCTAACACTCAACACAAATCTCAATTATAAAACGTTTTCAGGTTGTGTCTGATAAAAAGATTATTTTTTTCTGTCTCCCTCATCATCACCACAATCAAATTGAAACAATCTAGAGTTAATTGGTTGACCTGTACTATATTTTATTCAAAATTATCTACAACAAATTAACAGCTGAGGTCAAGCAGGCGTACCAGGAAGCAAAACGGCAAAATGGAGTACGACCTGCCAAGGCCTGGACCATAAGGATACTGGTAGAATGTGGAGGTTGCTGGCAAATATCGAAAATTTAGACCGTCCTCGAAACAAAACTCCCTTGGAGACCCAGAGTGGACCTGCCGTTACGGGCGAACGGCGGGCCACAACCCTCAATAAATTTTTCGCTGGGGTTAGCAAGGTGGGGCCGGCAACCACCACACCAACTACAAAAGGGCAAGCAAAAATACGCCTGCTGGCCAAGCGTAATGACAGAGTTGACAAAGAGTGCGATCCAATATTTAGTTCCCCCCTCACTATTCAAGAACTAGATAGGGCAGTCCGAAAGTGCCAACTAAAGAAAGCACCAGGCCCGGATCAGATAGCGAACGAAATGATCTGGAACCTGGACACATTAGGTAAGACCAGACTCCTGGACCTAATAAATCGAACAAGGTCAACCGGCGAGGTACCAAAGGCTTGGCGGCAAGCGGTGATAGTCGCAATCTTGAAAAGAGGCTACCGAGTCAGATAGTTACCGCCCGATTTCCCTTACCTCGTGCGTCGGGAAGCTGGCCCAACTTATGGTCGGCAACCGGCTAACGTGGAATCTTGAGAAAGAAGTCCTCTTAGCCCAAGAACAGGCAGGTTTTAGAGCGGGCATGAGCGCGTTAGACCAAGCAAACCTCTTCGTACAAGAGATGGCCGATGAATTCCAAAGGGCCGAGTCCACAATAGCAGTTTTCCTCAAACAGGCTTACGACCAAGTCTGGAGGCAGGACCTCATGCAGAAAATTTAATTGAGGAGAATGGGCATTGAGGGCAATATGCATCGCTGGATCAAATCATTCCTATCAGAGAGAACGATTCATACACGATACGGGACAATCCTATCCAGGGAAACAACCCTTGAGAACGGCTTGCTACAAGGCTCTGCTCTGTCATGCATCCTCTTTCTAGTGTATATAAAGGACCTGCCAGAAAAACTTGGTTGTAAGAAGCTGCTATTTGCTGACGATCTTGTCCTTTGGAAATCTGGAAAGAAATCTGCAAGCATGCAAATAGACTTGCAGAAAGACCTCCAAACCATATTTGAGTACGCCAAGCAATGGCGACTCGAAATTAATTGTTCAAAAACGGTCTATAGCGCTGTTCAGCCTGGGCATTGATATTCTCAAGGAGCCTATTGAGTTAAAAATCGGCGGTGAAATCCTCAAAGAGGACAAATCACCCAGGTACCTAGGAGTAGCGCTCGACAGAAAGCTTACACTATTCGACTAAGGAGCTGGCACGAAAAGCTTCGAACAAGTTAAACCTAGTCAAACGACTGGCAAGCACAAAGTAGGGTGCCAACGCCAAAGTATTAAAAACCCTCTAAACAGGGGCCGTAAGATCATAATTAGATTACAGCCTGCCACTACAGGTTTATGTGTCCAAAACGGCCCTAGAAACTGTTTATTGCATTCAGAACCAAGAATTACGCTTTATATGTGGCACCTTTCGAACGTCCCCAGTGGCAGCTGCTGAGGTGATGGCTAACATACCACCCCGTCAGCTTAGGAGAGAATGCGCTGTCATAACGACCTATGAGCGCTATAAAAGACTCGAGGAAAGCTTCCCAACCAGAGTCTTAGTAGACACCTGGAAAGGTAGGAAGAGAATAAAGATGCAGTCCTTTATGCACAACGCAACATGGCTGTCATCCGAAATCGACCTACCCGAATTTCTCTCCGGGGAACACACCAATGCTCCCCGAAATACGGACGAAGCTGAAGGACACCTCAATTAGCAAAACGTCCGACCCAAAACTACTAAAAAAAGTAGCCTTGGACACGCTAAATGCCCTACCTCCTGGGGTTGTCCTTGTCTACACCGACGGGTCGGCTAATGCAGACACCGGTACTGCCGGCTTTGGTGTTTACACAGAGAACCCCGGCAACCCGAATAGAGACGAACTATGGGGGCCTTGCAACGGTCTCTGCAACTACGGCACAGAGATCAAGGCCACCAATCGGGCTCTGGAGTGGATCCGCCTTCGCCACGTCGAAGGCATCCTCGGCTCTACGTTCGTCATCATCCTGACTGATGCGTTGTCAGTGCTCCAGGTCACCGAGAATCTGAGCAACTGGCCCCCTCAGATAGAGAAAATTCTACTGGCTTCAGACGAGCTAAGCCAGCGCTTTGGAGACCGCGTGCTACTGCAGTTGGTCCCAGGGCAAACATGCCTACCTGGCAACGAGAGAGCAGACCATCTTGCCGAAAAAGGAGGTCTGAGCACACCCACCTCCGAGGAGCCAGGCAGCACGCCATGCTCCTTTGAGAAAGCCCGTACATTGATCCGGAGGTGGGAGATAGAAAAGTGGAACAAGAGCTGGGACAGCCCTGACAAGGGCCGAGAAGTCTGGCGGCATTTGCCCCGCCCTAACCGCGCCGACTCATGGTGGTGCCTAAATAGGTCGGAACAGAGTATCATATCTCAATTCCGCACTGGCCACTGCCCCATTGGGGCATACTTCCGGCCTAAATACGACTCGCGGTGTCACCACTGTGTGGAGGAGGAGAAGACAGTGGAGCATATCCTGCAGGAGTGCCCCCGTCCCGTCGATCTAGGAGATGGGACGAGTGACCCACTGTCCACTGATCTCTACGGAGATAGAGCCGTGCACAAACGCACGAACGAGTTCTTGTTTAGAGCTACAAGGGAATAATACTCCCAGCTCTCGCTTCCAATAAGAGTTCTAGTATGGTTGAGGTAAAGTAAAGGCGGCTGGGTATTGTGCTGGCCACACATCCCGTAGTATGCCGTGGCCACTGAAACTGGTGAACGCTTTTTAATTTGGTCCGAAGAGTACTTTACTAAACCATACCAGATTTCATGATTGATACGCTTATTGTCAAGATAAGATTATGTCAATTCACGAACTGTCGGTAGACTAAGTATCAATAAACAACGTGTTTTTACTGTTCCTAAGTTGCACCATTTATTTTCTCTTCCCTATTGTCCTTACAAAAACAGTATTTTCAAGGTTTTTTAATCAACAACAATGACAGCAAAAAAAAAGAAGCTATTTTAGTTGCTATATATATCATTGATAACAGAAAATGAAACTATATATTTCAGACTCATGCGGCAGAAGTTGTCCATAAACAATACTGCAAAGCCAAACTAGCTGACATTCTTTACAGCTCAATGAACAGGGCAAGTAGTTTATAATTATGATCATAGTTTATATTTATATTCATTTTAAGCAAGCCGTTTATAATTATATTCATTTTAAGCAAGTAGTTGATAATTGTATTCATTTTAAGCAAGTTGTTTATAATTATGTTCATTTTAAGCACGTAGTTTATAATTATATTCATTTTAAGCAAGTAGTTTATAATTATATTCATTTTAAACAAGTAGTTTATAATTATGTTCAATTTAAGCAAGTAGTTTATAATTATGTTTAATTTAAGCAAGTAGTTTATATTTATGTTCAATTTAAGCAAGTAGTTTATAATTATGTTCAATTTAAGCAAGTAGTTTCTAATTATGTTCCATTTAAGCAAGTAGGGCCTAGTTTATAATTATGTTCAATTTAAGCCAGTAGTTTATAATTATGTTCAATTAAAGCAAGTAGTTTATAATTATGTTCAATTTAATCAAGTAGTTTATAATTATGTTCAATTTAAGCAAATAGTTTATAATTATGTTCAATTTAAGCAAGTAGTTTATAATTATGTTCAATTTAAGCAAGTCCTAGTTTATAATTATGTTCAATTTAATCAAGTAGTTTATAATTATGTTCAATTTAAGCAAGTAGTTAATAATTATGTTCAATTTAAGGTGATGATAAATCTTTGTAAACACGGTGTTATAACAAAATTTGGCCAAATGGGATAACACTTGATTTAAAAACTACATTCATCTGTGAATAATGATTAGCAATTTGTTTTTATAATTTAGAGCGATAAATAGGTTTAATTACAAATTTTAAAAGGTCACTAATGTTGACTTTTATCTAATTATATATGCATAATTTTCAAAACTTAATAACTTTTCCCCTAATTAACCGATTTCAATTATTTTTTCGGAATATTATTTCCTTGTTCAAAAGATACACAATATGTATTTTGTATGTATGGTACATGTTGTTGACATATTCCCACCGCTGTTTGTTATAACACCGTGTTTACAAAGATTTATCATCACCTTAATATAAAAGTAATAAAAATCAAAATGCTCATAATAAAAGTACAACCCTTCAATGGCTGCAGAGATCTTTTTCAATGAATACCCGGTACTGACAGCAAATCCCTGATATTATATTTAGATTAAAAAAAATAAAAATGCTTAAATTATATCAATTATAGCACTTGAAAAATATTCATTACACTTACAGAAGTAAGTGATATACCGGTATTCAAAGATATATCGTAATCTACATTAATTGTCCACTCTTTGCATATACATCCAGTTTCAAAATGTCCTTAGCGGTGCGCCTTTCCCAGTGCATCCATGAAACTGTTTGTTCTAGATAAGGCTGGCACAAAATTTCAAGTTTACTAGAAAAATTGAGGCATCCACCGCAGGTACCTGCCAATCAAATTGAGAGGCTTATTTAGAAATCTTTATAAGATGTACGGCAAAAATGACAGATACATACTAGTAAAATTAATAACCGTCATTAAATATGTTTGACTCACCGTTTAGGCATTGTACTTGATGCCATTTGGATCCTTCCAACTTCGGACAGAGGAAAAATTTCAGGATGTTGCTTTCCTCTGGCAGCCTAACCCGGGTTGCCATTCTTAGACAGCACCCGATTAATGCTCACTATCTTGTACCGTACATTAATGTAAGAGGGGGAGTTAGCTGAGTTTATAGTAAGATTAGGTATGGGTTTTTGAATTATAAAACACCATTACCTATCTACATATTATATTACATCTATTTACATACATTATATACAAGGGGGGACGGGTATTCTGTGCATACCTATATTGTGGTAGGCAGGTAGGATTAGCTACCTGGATGAACCAATACTAAAGACTACTTCACTTAAACTTAAAGGCACTATATAAACTAAACTATACTAAAGTTAAATTACTAATCTAAACACAGAACAAACATCCACAAAATCTAACTTTAAAGTAAACAAATATATTTTTCATAATACACAAACAAGTTTATTCATATTATAAAAAGCCCTAACCATCAAATTCATCAATATCAACAACTAAATAAATCCATCGTCTACCAACGTCATTTCTAACTAAATAAATCATCATCTCTACCAACTATTAATTCACATAGAGACAGCCTAAAAAATCATAACTCGAATTCTCTCATCACTTAACACACTATCTAGTATCTAGCCATAGAAAAGAATATCTCAAACGAACATAATATATAAACGAGAGAATATCTAACCAAGAAAATATAATAACAGATCTAGCAATTTATAACATCTTAAGACCAACATAGGCGGTTTTACCCGACCTAATTAATAAGAATAAATATAAAAAAACAACATGAGTTTTACATCAATGCAACGATATAAAACAACCCCCTGGGGACTGGCCAATATCATGAATTCAATATGGCCGCTCTCTTAGTACATACGCTGTCCATTTAATGTGCTATCGAAATCTCACATTATCTTAATCAATCAAACAAAATAACTAATCATCCTGTCAAATCGTTAAAGTTAAGATAACAATCAACAGTTTATCATACATATTTTAACAACCAAAGTAATAGAACTATATAATAACTCAAAACTTATGGGACTTAGAGAGATGCCATACTGGACCACACACAATAAGAAGGCTCTACTGCTGACCGGAAGGGGATTAAATAGGACACCCAAACACTACCCCTCTAAGACTAATTGCCCATTTGGACAGTCCTTTAGAATTATTCAACCGCAGCCAATCAGATTACACTAACGGACCAATCAGATTCATGTACGCTGCCCCAATTAGATCCAACATGCTGATAAAATGTTTACAAAATGTGCTACGTTTTAGAACTAAAACAAAGACCTCTGAATAAATAATCGCTACAGCTACACTAAACTAAACTATACATATTCAAAAACTACAGCACATTCCCTACCAACTACTAATATTCTAGTAATGATATATTCTAACAAAAATCGTAAAACAAATAATTAAGCCAAAACTGGGAAGTTTTGTTACAGAATTTAGTTATTAACAAAGAATATATAGCAAAAAGAAACACAATCATACACTAGACTGTAGACTGGTATAGTAAAAAAACACTAAAATACACAGTAAACTGGTCACCAGTTCACATTAAGGCAGTAAATACAGATACAAGTCTCCTCCATGTTTACTGCCCATAATTTGCAAACATTTTTGGGCCGCAGCATTGAAAACTTTGTCAACTCTACCTTGGTATCAGGCTTTTCGCTTTTAAAAAGCCTTAATGCCCCTAGAGAAAACAAAAACAGAATTATTAAAATGTAATTTTTTTAATGAACAAAAAATCTTTATTTTTATAAACAAAAGTATTGTAAACATTTAAAAAATTTTACCTTGAATAGTGATATTTATCACATATCCAGGGCCTGCCTTTGTTGCATAGCTCTTATGCGGAGGTACCCTGGGCACATCTTGTCTGAGATAGATGTGCCTGAAATGTTTAAAGCTAATGCAATTAATTTTTTTTTTATTAATTGGACACATGCATAGCAATTTAATATGTATTTGTAATTTTTGTAATTCACTTCATCACTAAGTGAATATTGATATAGAGAGGAATTAAATTGCTATAGATACCTTTATACTGGAATATAAAGCCACTTTCTCGTCGGTGGACCACCTCAACCTCTTTTTCAATACTCGTTTAGGCTGCTTCTTTTTTATATCGCTGTTAAAAAAGAGCTGCCTTAAAGCAGTCCTTTTCTCTGGTGTTTTGAGGGGTTGCTAAATTCTTGACAAAGGTAGCATACACTACTGGGTTTTCTTTAGTGTGTCTTTTTAAGATTGACTTAAATCTGGAAGTCAGGTTATGCAGAGTCTTTGGAAATCTACTAAGTGGTGGAGGAGTACTTGGGGTGTGCTCTGGTTCGGTCTGTGAGGATGATCCAGGCATAGAAGTAAGCGAGTTATTGATCCCTTTTAACTGCCTTACTTTGTCCCGTTTGGCCTTCTGATAGGCTCGGTCCTTCTCCATGATATAAAGTTTTTTTTTGTGAGGTCTGGTGAGCCCTGCATTCTCGTTGCTGTCTTCTAACAGGGTCCCTTTTTTCCTCCTCGGTCATATCTTTCGGTCTTTTACCCTTAGGCTCCCAGACACTGGAATTCCTAGTTACTCGTTTATTTAAATTCTTACTCCGGTGCTTTTGCATGCGTAACCTTAAAAAACAATGTTATCATCAAATAAAATTGTTTAACACAAATAGCGGTAGCCGGTAGAAAAAATATCAGAAAATAATAAAATAAATGAACGAATGAAATAAAATAGGCCTACCTAGATTTCTCATTCTATCTCTTATGTTCTTGAATCATTGCTCGTGTATGAGGCTTATTATTCCTCTTTTCTTTCTTTTTTTCCCGTCGTTTTCGCATACTTTCTCTTTTCTTTTCCAAATACTTTTCATAGAGTTCTGGATTATCCGCTTTCAGTTTTTTTCTATACAGAGCTGATTGTGAAGACATTTGTTTTCTGCATACAAACAATATTATTTTAATAAATATTATTATAATAAATAATAAACATAAGCTTTAAAATCAGCGACATTATATGTAATAAATTAGTAGCCTAATATTGGATTTACTCCTTCAGTGATATGCCTAGCTTATAGCTTAGGCCTATAGTACAGGTTTACTCTTTTACTGAAAGGACTATGCCTAGCCTATAATAGAGGCTAAAGGCTTTTCAGACTGATGAATTATGACATAGTTACTAAAATCTTTCAAAATGCCTCTATAAAGTTGAAATGTAAAGAGTCCTCTGCTTCCTGTGAAAAAGCTGCAGAAGAATATTCTCTTTCCTATCAGTTCCTGCCTTTGTTTTGGTCTTTCTTTTTTGACTTTCCATTATGGCTTGAATTTTTTCTTTTTACTTTTAAATTAACTTTGTCATAAAAAGGTTTCTGGCTTTTGTTTGGTCTGCATAATTGTTGACAAGAAGCCAAAATAAAACAAATATAGTGCGTCCCACAGATGATGCAGCCTATCACAAACATCCTTCATGTGTAAAAACCTATTTGATATTGGCCTGAATACTGTCCAAACCTTAGAATACACTAATGTCTGAATTTCACGGAACATATCTCTTGCTTTTGGGGATTCCTCAATGTCATACAAAATAATTGACGTCAATGAGTGAAAGTCAGAAAATTCCTCAATATGGACAAAAAAAAAAGGCCTTTGCAGCATTGTTCAGCATGTGAACAGTGGCACTGCTGACATCAAGAAGATTTGGATTTGCTTTTCGTATTAAGGATTCCACACCATTTTTGACACCATGCATCACATTGTAATTATCCATTAGATAGGAAATAACCTGAGCCCAGGAAAGTCCTCTCTCTGAAAAAATTAAATCTAATGCACTGTAAATATTTTCAGATGTAGAAATATTCACCTCCCTTGACCTCAGAAAGTCTATGACAACTTTTTCTTGCTGGTCACAGTAATACTGAACGAGGATGTTGAAAAATGTATTCCCTGCATTGTTAATAGCCCTATCAATGTTGAGGGAAAAAATGTCCCTCGCAGACTGTCATTCAGTTTATTGCTTATATCTTCATCCGTGGACTTAAAAAGTCTTGTACAGACCATTGGTGCATAGATTTTGCCGATGGTATCAAGTAAGAAGATGCTGCAATAATTATCCAGGTCTTCTTTACTGCCTTTGTTTTTGTATAGGCTTATGACTTCTGCATCCAGCCATCTTCTGGGAATTCATTCTGCGTTCGTCCAACATTCATTTATAAAAGATAGTATGTTTTTCTTTAGAACTTCTTCACCAAGTTTTATACATTCTGTTCCTATTCCATTTGATCCTGAGGGTTTGTTGTTTTTAGCCTTTGCCAGGGCCAAGTCCAACTCACCCATTGTGAATGGGCTCTCGTCTGGTTCATTTCTTATAGGGTCTTTTGTTATTGTTTCAATGCATCTCGGACTATCAAAAAGCGTTTGATAATGACTTTGCAGTGTTGCATTTGAGATGTTTTTCTTAACCTGTTTGTGGATATGCCCTCTGCATCTCACTGTTCTCTTGATGTCATTTAGTAGTTTAAAGGATCGTGCTGTTCGTTTCGATCTATCAGTGCCTGCATCTCTTCCGCTCTTTCCTCCATATATCGCTCTTTGCATTGTTTGACCAGTTGAGCCGTCTTGGTCTTTATTAATTTGTATTTCTCTTTATTCTCTGCATTTGAGTGGCAAAGTAGCTGTTGCTTTGCTCTTCTTTTTTCCTTAATGTTCTGGACCGACTCTAGATCATTTTCGTCAAACCAAGCATTGTTTTTGTCTTTTGGGCGTTGGTGACTATCTGATATGATTCTCATGCCATCAATAATTGCACTCTCTATGTTCTCGTACGTGAGGTTTGCGCTCAATGCCTTATTTATTTCCGTTTGATATTCAGTTTCGTGTTCTCTCATGGCTCTGATCACATTTTCTTGCTGCCATTTCTCAGTTTTGCACTTTGGATTTGACTTTTGATTATGCTTTTATCTTCCTTTCCAGTGAAATCTGAGAGTTTTATTTTAGTTTTCACTAAGCAGTGATCAGAATTTGCATACGCCAGTCTACTTGCCTGGACGTTCTCTACGGACATGTTTCTGTTTTTTTCTATTAGTATGAGGTCTAGGACATCACCCTTTGATGTTGCAAGGTGGTACCATGTATATCGCCTGTTTTTAGGCTTTTGGAAATACGTATTTGTAATTTTTAGACTGTGATCTTGGCATAATCCCATCAGTCGCATTCCATTTTCTGACGATTCTGTATTTGAATCTATATTATTTCCCACGAGGGAAGGCAGAGCTTCGTGCATGTCAATTCCTATTCGGCAATTAAAATCGCCCATTATCAAATAATTTGTGTTTCTGTCTAGACTATCTTTGATCGTACTCGATAGTTCGTTATAGAAGTTTTCTTTTTCCACCTCATCGGTACTAGACACCTTATTATGGTTAGATGTACACCAAGTGCCTGTATTGATATTTTGTGCCACTCTTCCAGACTTTTCAACAAAATTTGTGACTGTTATACTATCATGAATGAGGAATCCGACCCCTGTATTTTTATAATCATTGATATTGGGGTTTGAATTATAGAATGTGCTGGTTTTTCCTATACTAGTTATGCATGATGGCACCCTTGTTTCTGTAAGGACTGTGACTGGGAAGTTTCGTTCTGTTAATTGCATGTTTATTGCGGACAGTTTTTCTATTTTAGAGCATTCTCTGACATTCCAGAGGCAAAGCTTAAGATTTAGCTTTTGCGCAACGTGCTTGTATCAATAATCACCTGTATGGATACTATCGGGTTCGGGGCTTTCGTGCAAGCGTGTAGTTGTTTTGTTTCAGGATGGTGGGTGATTAGCCCTCTCCATCCCTGGCTGCAACCTTTTGCCACCACTATATATTTTATCCAGAACATACGATGGTGTTCACACAGGCACCACACTGAGGTGGAAGTTGGACTTTACCCGGTACCAGGGCGGTAAATTTTCTTAAACTAAACTTTAAACGAAGTGCCGTGGTCATTTTCATTTTCCAACTATTGCCATCACCACTTGTTTTTTTTTTATTTATTTATTCAATTCGGCTATATTTTCCTCAACATTGACAAAACGCATTTTGAAGACACCCAAAAAATGTTACATTAATTGCGAGAATTGTTTTGACTTATCAAACTTTGCTTTCAATGTAATTGAATTTGTTACCACTGATCTATACAGCTGTTTGTCCAATGTAGCTCCACCTTCCAACTGTCTGATTTCAATTGTGCATGTTTTACCACCTAATGATATTACCCGTATATATTAATTTAATTAAAATTACATCCATCTATTGTTGTTGCATGCCAGGACACCGTAGCAACTAACTCCAGTGGTGCATTATATAAAATTTCAGAAACTTATAAATTACTTATGCTGCCCATCTCGTAAGCCATCTGTGCAACTGTAGAAGGAGCAGGCAACTTTGCAGGTCTATTTTCCATTAGTTCATTAAAGATGTCCTGCCTTCTCCATTGGCACTTCATATTGTAGGCAAGCATAGATGCAGTTACAAAATGCTGCATCACAAGTTCTTTGTTGACAAAGTGTTTCAGCACACTGTTCTGCATCTTTAAGAGCTAGCTGCTCCATAAGCTTATTAATTTTTTTAGTAGTCCTTGAAAGGGCTTTTGCAACCTACAATTTTCTAACTTTTAAATTTTGAATATCTTCTTTTTGACGCACATGTTTCTTGTCACTGAAAATAGAAATAGTGTTATCTTTAAGCTTTTGATTTTCTAAGACCAAGGCAGTATTTTTCTTTTTATGTCTATATACTTCACTATTTTTTTTTTCTCCTCAGTTTTTCAATTGTCCTTTTATTATTAAAATTGTGCTTCAAGTTTCAAAAAACCTTCCTTGTTGACCTAACCTTGTCCTTTCAGTTGTTAATACAATTCACAAAGCTCTGTTTGTGAAAACAGCAGGAACTGCAGCGACTGGATCTGGTTGACATGACTGGCATCAGTGTTTCAGATTTTTCTGGAGCCGGTGTGGTAACTTCTACTTCTAGAACACAATTTTCTGTATCCTTATGCAGTGACCACTTTTGCCTCTTAGATTCTTGACTTGGCAGGGTTTCTAGTTGTCACGTCAAAGCGTTTGGATTCATAAATAAATTATTTAAATGACAATCAATGAGATGCCAGTTACGACTAATTGATTTCATTAAGTTTAAATCTGCATTTGAACGTCTTATCTTAGCCTTGATGGAATCCAATGTCACCATAGAAAAAGCCTGCCTGAACAAATAATTCATTAATCATTGTTGATACTTTCACAACTGGTGCAGCAGAAGTAGCTGGGAGCGATAGGTAACTAGTAGGGTGTGAGAAATCAGAAGTAGTATTGTGTGAGAGGTCACCTAAAGTGTAGGGCTGTGAATGAAAACTGCCCCACAGAAGACATATTTCCCCTGCCACAATAAAAATAATGCCTCAGGCTGTTTCCTCTCAGCATGGGAATCCCCATCACCACATATTGTCATAAAAGAATTCATCTCTTTTGGCAACTTTGATGCCTGAGCATATTTTTTTCTCGGTACAAGCTGAGGCAAGTTGGTGTAAGTTAAATTTTGGCAGTTTAAATTTGTAAAAATCATGGAATCAGTTGTCAGTGTGAACCTATGGCCAGTTTTGAGTGGCTCATACATAGGCATGTTACAAATCTTTCTTACAAATAATATATGCCTGTGCCTCCTCCATTCTTCCTGTCTCTCAGCCTTTCTCAATGCGTCACACAGTTTTATTGCTGTCCACTCCATGATGTTATCCTCCCATCGTTTCCTTTGTCTTCCTCTCTGTCTGTCCCCCTCCTCTTTTACTTTACAATAATATATTTTTTCTTCTCAATTTTTTTATTCGTCCTTTTATAATTAATAGCTTGTCTTTTAAGTTGTTAATAGAATTTACAAAGTTCTGTTTGAGAAAACTGCAAGTACTGCGGTACCTTTCTTAACAGCAGAAAATGTTGCTGTCATAATCCTACCCTTGACTGAATACAACATCCTGTCCGTTCACATTCCAAACATGTTAAATAAGAGTTCCTTCTATAACTATTAATTGTAACAATTTATCCTTAACTTGATCAGTCAAAGATGAAAAATGTTAGAAACAGGCTGGTCAGAAATCACCAGTTTATAAATTTTCTTTGACAACCTGTTGTGTTTTGTCATCTCCCGTCTCTGTCCATTTTCCATTAATCGTAATTTAATTATATCATCGGCTCTTAGTCTTCTTCTGCGTCCCATTTTCGGAAATGCTGCACCTAGAGAAATACTGAATTTAACAATCTCTTCTCTTTCGGTAGCACTTTTGTTACAGGGCCAGTCTAAGGACTTGTTAACTTTTGCTTTGGCCTTGTCATCAAGAAAGGTAATCTCAGCATCGGGTGCTCTTGTTGCTAAGAAGTCAAACTAACCAAGTGTCCTCTCTGTCCAAATGTTGTGCACATGTGCATTTGCAGCTGTTGCTTTTGTGGACTCTGACAGGGCAGACAAATCACCTTCAAAATGGTGAAAGCATTGATGTCAAAAGATGCATTGTCAATTAAATGGAGTTCTGAGTTTAAATTTTCAATATTGGTATTGTCCAATATCATGTTAATAAAACAAATAAAATTAATTACTACTGGTACTAAGTTCTTAGTGAAAGTTTAGCATTACATACACAGCCATACCTCTTGTAATCATGTTTTTATGGTGACAACTACTGAAATTTGACCAATAATTGAGTTTGTTGTTGATTCAACTACGAATGGAAAAAAAAACAACACAATGTTAACTGTGTAAAACATTGGCCAGTCATCTAATGAACAATTCCAAATGTATTAACATTCTTTACTTTCTTTTGTTGGTTTTTTGGTAATTCAGTTTCCAATTTGTGGTTTTGTGGGGAAAACGATGTTTTTATAACACCTATATTAGTGATTAAAATATTACTAAATATTATGTTCAATGTTTCTGTTATTAGCAAATGACAGTTGTAACATTTCTATACATAACAAATCAGTGCAAAATATTAAAAATGAACAGCTTACATTATTGTTGATACAATAAACATAAAAAGAAGATAATTAACATTATTACTGAATGGTTTGAACAGTTTATGAATATGAAGGAACAAAACTTTTACTAAAATTGCAAAGATAAAAACAAACTTTAAGTATTTGGGAAGCAAGTCGAGTTTCAGTTGAGTTCAGCCGTCGTTTACATATTTGATATATTTTTGCCATCCCAATTATTCTTTCAACATTGTAACAATCAACACAATGATCTAGCTCCAGGGTTCGTACGCAAATCTGGAAGTCTGGAAAAAGTCTGAAAAATTCGATTTTGGTTTTCCAGACCCTCAAAAGTCTTAAATGTTCTATTTTGTCTTTAAAAAGTCTGAAATTTTTATGGTAAAAGTCTGGAATCGAAAAACTAACGGTTCTTAAGTCTTTTTGTAACCAACAAGTCTTTTTGTATCCAACCTTCTTCCTTACCCCCCTCCCTCTTAATTTTTGGCTCAAATAAAAACGTAAGCAGCATGACGTTTGTGAGTGTCAACTATGGTACCAAACGATAGCAGACTCCGCCCCCTCTCCGCTTTTGCGAGTTGACGCGTTGGGTTTGGTAAGCGTTATAAAGAGAAGTTCCCGCGGCCTTCTGAAAGGTCAAAAAGTTATTTTTAAAAATACCTTTACCTCCCCGCGAAGTGCGAAAAAACGCGAATAGTGTATGCGGTTTTAAAACGCTTATGTATGAGATTATATACGGTACTTTGCTTCCCAAACACTTTCTAAACACACTCTTACTCATTAATACAGTAGGCCTAAATAATGTAGTGGTCTAATATTGCATGCAGTTATGTATTTCACTAATGTAGTAATGATAATGTAAACACATTTTAATTTTGTATTGCAACAATAGGCCAACTTTATTTTAATAAAAAAGAAACGTTATTACAGGAGGACAGTAGGCCTAGGCCTACACGTAGCCTAACGCCGCATAGCATAGTTAAGTTACCCATACTGTGTTACTGTACCGTAAAGTCATTTTCTATGCGGACAACATATGTAGGCCTATGTGTATTAGAATTGACCAAAAATTGGAACAAATTTAAAACCCGTTTTATAGGGCATTTGTTTTTATGACGTTAGGATGCTAGCCCGGTATACGGGGCATACGATGCAATAGGGTTAATTTAAAAGCCAAACTTGGTGGGGCTGCGAATAGGTGAGGGTATAGGCCCTACTGTATATTATGTATTCCTCCTAAAATGTCATAAAATTTGACGATCAACCGATCGGATGTGTAAAAATATTTCAGTTAAGCACCGGACCCGGTCTGCTAAACACGGTCTTTGTAAAAAAAAAAAATGCGTTCGTTATCTTAAATTACTACAAGCTTAGGCCTATATTTAAGATAGGCTATAGGCCTTAACTATACATTTTCAATTCTTCCATGATCGTAAGCTCTTTTTTTGCAACCAATATGTAAAATGCCTGCTTAGGCTACACTATGTCGCCAATAGTCTAGGCTACGTGGAGTCCCGACACATTTTGCTGGTTTAATTTTTTTTGAATAGATTTATGCCCTTGATCAAAATGCACAGAAAAAGGCAATTTTTTATTAGTTAAAAAAGAAAATGGTGAAATTTAAGAAACTATTTTATATCATGTAGTAGGCCTAACAATTCCAGTAGGTCAGTAGGCTATTTAGCCTGGTTCATGCCTAGCACTACGAGACGAGCCGTTTGCGATGTCCGCCGAACGTCGTTTTATCAATTATGCTTACAATTTTAAAACAGTAGGCCTAATTAGAAAAAGCGGTAGACAATGAGCTAAACATAATATTGTAATGGAATTTTTATTTTTGAGTGGCACGTGCATGTTTTTCGCGGACAATTTTGGTTCAAATTTAAGCCGCTATGTAGCCGACGTCGGCATGCGTAGGTCTAATCTGACTAATGACAAAACTAAGTCATTTTATTATCCGATAAATTGATGAAGATGAAATGCGCACAATGCTGAGGGGGGGGGGGGGGGGTTAAAATATCTGAAGATCACCTATTGTTCAGACCTCCTCCACCACTTTACTTTAGGCCTACTAGGTATAGGGGAAAATTATATGCACCAGTATGACAGTTCAGAATTAGCCTACTCTAATAGTTGCACCTTCTTTGATTTTTGTCTCCCTGATTGATTCTACATATATAGATCTTACGGTGACATTACAGTAGGCTTAGGCAATTTTAACGTACGCTATAGTAATTTCTTGACCGTTAATCTATTGAATTTTTTTATATGCTCTAAATGGAAGCTATAAATATAGAAACTTTAGTATAGCTGACTTAAACAATTGTGTTAAATAATTACTATTATATTTTTTACTTTAGTTTTAATTGGTAGGACATAATTTCACATGCTTTTATTATTTTTACTGAGTAATTACTTCATGTTCAATAACAGTATTCATGGTACTTGTTTTAGAATTTCTGTAATTCAAAACCATCATAGAAAGAAAGAGATAAGCTTAATGGTGCTTTAATACAGTATCGTTATTCTGCTTTTTAATTTTATAGTTAGCAATTATTTTTAGTGTCTATATACTACTTGTGTATTAAGGACCTTGTTCTTTTTTTAAAAGTCTTAAATTTTTGGTGAAAGTCTGAAAAAGGTCTGGAAAAAGTCTGGTATTTTATTTTCTGAAAAGAGTAAGAACCCTGTAGCTCGTTTTTTTTCTTTGATAGTGGAAATAAACACAGTCTTAATATATAACTCAGTTTAATCAAGTATAAGCAAAAAAAACTCAATGGCTTGCGCAACTAAAGACATCCAGAAACTTATATAAACAAAACTCAAAACTGTCAACTCTCCCCACCTTTTGACGCACTTCTGTTTTTAGATTGGCGTCACACGCAACAAGATTACTTGATATAAATCTATCTTTTATTACAGTTAATGGTTGAAATGATGTAATATTTAAAGTTATATGTTTTTTTTATAGAAAAAATGTCCTGTACATTGAACCCTTTGTCTGCCATTATTGACTCTCCAGATTCACCTAAATAGGCCAACCTATATAGCTGATTCTCTCTCTTATGTTCTTGAATCATCGCACGTGTATGAGGCTCATTATTCCTCTTTTCTTTCTTTTTTTCCTTCTTTTTCACATACTTTCTCTTTTCTTTTCCAAAAACTTTTCATAGAGTTCTGGATGATCTGCTTTCAGTTTTTTTTAATATTCAGTGCTGATTGTGAAGACATTTGTTTTCTGCATACAAACAATATTATTTTGATAAATATTATTATAATAAATAATAAACATAAGCGACATTATAATGTAATAAATTAGTAGCCTAATATTGGCTTAACTCCTTCACTGATATGCCTAGCTTATAGTCTAGGCCTGTAGTGCAGGTTTACTCTTTTACTGATAGGCCTATGCCTAGCCTATAATAGAGGCTAAAGGCTTTTCAGACTGATGAATTATGACATAGTTGCTAAATCTTTCAAAATGCCTCTATAAAAAAGCTGCAGAAGAATTTCTCTTTCCTATCAGTTCCTGCCATTGGTTTGGTCTTTCTTTTTTGACTTGCCATTATGGATTGAATAGTTTTTATTTTTTTTACTTTTAAATTGACTTTGTCATAAAAAGGTTTCTGGCTTTGGTTTGGTCTTCATAATTGTTGACAAGAAGCCAAAATAAAACAAATATAGTGCGTCCCACAGATGATGCAGCCTATCACAAACATCCTCCATCTGTAAAAACCAATTTGATATTGGCCTGAATACTGTCCAAACCTTAGAATACACTAATGTCTGAATTTCACGGAACATATCTCTGGCTTTTGGGGAGTCCTCAATGTCATAAAAAATATTTGACGCCAATGACAGAAAGTCAGAAAATTTCTCAATAGGGACAAAAAAGGCCTTTGCAGCATTGTTCAGCATGTGAACAGTGTCACAGCTGACATCAAGAAGATTTGGATTTGCTTTTCTTATTTTTCGATTCCACACCATTTTTGACCTGAGCCCAGGAAAGTCCTCTCTCTGCAAGAATTGAATCTAATGCACTGTAAATATTTTCAGATGTGGAAATATTCACCTCCCTTGACCCCAGAAAGTCTATGACAACTTTTTCTTGCTGATCACAGTAATACTGAACAAGGATGTTGAAAAATGTGTTCCCTGCATTGTTAATAGCCCTATCAATGTTGAGGGAAAAAATGTCCCTCGCAGACTGTCATTCAGTATATTGCTTATATCTTCATCCGTGGACTTAAAAAGTCTTGTACAGACCATTGGTGCATAGATTTTGCCGATGGTATCAAGTAAGAAGATGCTGCAATAATTATCCAGGTCTTCTTTACTGCCTTTGTTTTTGTATAGGCTTATGACTTCTGCATCCAGCCATCTTCTGGGAATTCGTTCTGCGTTCGTCCAACATTCATTTATAAAAGATAGTATGTTTTTCTTTAGAACTTCTTTACCAAGTTTTATACATTCTGTTCTTATTCCATTTGATCCAGGGGCTTTGTTGTTTTTAGCCTTTGCCAGTATGTCTTTTTTCACTATTTCCCGGATCTGGATAGTAGCCCCCAATACTTGCCGGATCCTGATATTTTCAGATGTCATTCCCACAAGTATGATGGTGTACTTCAACATTATATGCCAAGCATCCAGAATACTCACCAACTATCCGCCAATCATTTCTCCAGTATGCCGCCCTTCAAGTGCACGCAATTCCAACAAGGCAGACTGTCGACTCCAATCATTGACGATCCAATGACCTGTTACACTTAGAAATGCATTAAGGTTGTTGGTACTTGTCCAGACGACACTCGTTATGCATACATAGTCGGCAGCTCCAACTGTTTGTTCCACTTCACTTCCCACAGACTTGTACAGGTCAGGTATGTCAGTTCTGGAAAATGTATGTCCACGGTACATAGTCTTAATATATGACTCAGTTTAATCAAGTATAAGCAAAACAAAATCATGTAAAAATACCAATGGCTTGCGCATCTAAGGACATCCAGAAACTTATATAAACAAAACTCAAAACCGTCAACTCTCCGCACTTTTTGACGCACTTCTGTTTTTAGATTGGCGTCACACGCAACAAGATTACTTGATATAAATCTTATCTTTCATTACAGTTAAAAGGTTGAAGCCTGTTTTTTTTTCTTTAAAAATGTTGGAATATTTAAAGTTATATTTTTTTTTAGCAAAAATGTCCTGTACATTGAACTCTATGTCTGTCATTATTGAATCTCCAGATTCACATAAATCAAAGATCATACTTCTTTCTACTAATTGTCTATCAGATGCTGAGCCACCATATGCATCTGAAACATATGACACAAGCCCTCCAGGAGTACACCCAACAAGGACTGTTACTGTATTCCTGTGTTTATACATTGAAAATGTTGCTAGCTGATTCCGAGTATTGGAAGGAATTAGAATGGGTATTTTAGTTGCATCTAAAATTACTCTTGTTGTGGGAAATTTTCTTTTAAAATCTGAAGGACAATAAAATTTTACTAAATTTTTATTAGGCCAGATATTTATTTTTCCCCACTGAATGGCACAGAAATTGATCCAAGTTATACAAATATTTTGTACAGGAAATATTGAAATATGAAACATCCTAGCTATTTCAATGATTGAATAATGATGTCTAAGTCTAACTAACATAAGCGAAAATTCCAAATGATAATGGGCTTTCTTGCTATTTCTGAATATCTTCCTGTACCTTTTTAGGTGTCAGGGAATAACTTTTCAATACTCTGTCCTTGATCAATTTGTAGTCGTTCATCTCTTCAGTTGTTGGGTTTAGCACTACGTCTAATGCTTTACCTTTATTAAAATTTATTTAGTGTTGATCTCAGCAATAAAGCCATTTTATCGTCATCGTTCAAACGACAAGAAAAGTCTTGAAGTCATTCCTCTCTGAATGTAGGCAAGTGTTGCTTCATTGCACTGACATCCATTACCTGCGATTGTCAGGTCTGTTAAAGCGTTTATTTCTATTAATCCATCCAAACTTTTTTCTTCGCTCACATTCTAAAATATATATCATAAGATTATTAGTTATAGTCAACAACCTTTTAAATACCAATAAACTTCTCGACTGGATCTGTCTGGTCAGGCAACTTTGTGAATGCATCATCTGCAAAAGTGTAGAAATGTCAAAATCAACTGAATGATGATCTTGATTAAAGTGTTTGTGCTATTGTCCATACTTCTGGAGCCTCTCCACGCTTCTAGTGTTTGTACTTTTACTTTTACCCATATATAATAAAATCTCAAGATATGCAAAAATTCAGACACCTTCTTACTGCAGTGATTTGAACATCAGAAGCTACAGTTTTATTGTCCCTATCAAGAAAGTAAGCAGTTTTACTGAAGCAATGCCTTCCCTTTGAATGATAACATTTTTAATATCTTGCAACTATTGAGCTTATCCTGTATGTTTTTTCTTTACACTCTGTGGCACTTCTGTCTTTATTCTGACTCCAACTAAAAAAAACTCTTTCTTGGAATGCATTGTTTTATTTAAAGCACACTTATCACATCAATTTCTTCTTATATAGCTGTCAGTGATAGGAATATCTCAATTGTGTCTGATACAATCTTCTTCATAGAAGGAACTTCTGTTAAATATAAGACATTCACTTTCAGTGATTCTTTGGGACTATAAAATTAATTTGTATGTGAACTTAGCTTTGCCATGCTTCATTGCCTAATACTTTGACAGAATTATTTCTCTTGGTACTATGAGATGCAGCTTTGTCATACTGTTGACTGTTTCTGTTGCAGAATGAACTAGTTTTAACACATTTCTTAAGAAAAATGTGTCCATTCTTATTATGGTCAAAAAGATTACCTGGTCACTTAATAATCTTAGATTTTCTTTTGTATTATTTCATGGACATTTTTCAAGACATAGACTACTTTCTGGTTTCACTACTTTCTGGTTTCACCACTTTCTGGTTTCACTACTTTCTGGTTTCACTACTTTCTGGTTTCACTACTTTCTGGTTTCACTACTTTCTGGTTTCAAGAGCTTTCTTACTATCTCATTTTATGTCACATAAAAAATTCCTCATCTGGTGAACAAGGAGATTATTCTTTCATGTCATTGAAAATATGTTCCTATGCTCCCATCTTCACTACCTAAATATGATACTGCTGGAAACTTTAAAAGAAATGTTGGCAAATGTTTCTTTATTGACTGACTACACTCTGCCTGACCCCACTTCCTGATCTTCAAGAGTCATGAAGAGCCTCCATATGCTGTAAATAAAATTTAAAAAACTTAGACCAAGAAGATGCAAAGTGGAAAGTAAATGTTCACCTATCTGATGGTGGAGAAGCCAGAACAGCAACATTTCTTCAAAGTTAAGAACAAACACACCTAAACTAAACCTGGATCTTTGGATCTTCTCTTCACTATGAAACATTGGTCATCATAACGACTTTTAAAAAAGATAAACATTTTATTTAATAAAAAGCTACTAAATTTGTCAATGTATATTTAAAGAGCAGCAACCTCCATCTTGACTGGGACACAAACTCTTCTCAAGCTGACAATGTTTCAGGAATCCTAGAATAGAGCAACAACATAAAACAAGTTCAAAGATTGTACTCTCTCATAGCTACTCAATTTTTTGCAATGGACTGTTTAAACCAAAGGCAATGACCCTGACACCATAAGAACCTTTCAATGAAGCCATTGTTGATGCCATGTCAATGGACTGTTTAAACCAAAAGCAATGACCCTGACACCATAAGAACCTTCCAATGAAGCCATTGTTGATGCCATGTCGATGGACTGTTTAAACCAAAGGCAATGACCCTGACACCATAAGAACCTTCCAATGAAGCCATTGTTGATGCCATGTCAATGGACTGTTTAAACCAAAGGCAATGACCCTGACACCATAAGAACCTTCCAATGAAGCCATTGTTGATGCCATGTCAATGTTACATTGAGCCTTGAGGTAATTATATTTACTGATTAATTCATATTTGTATGTATTTTTACTATTTTATTGTAATAAATCATAAGCCCTATGATCACTTTCTGAACAACTGTATGGGAAAGAGGACAAGGAACAAATTTATTAAACATACTAGCTTGTTTATAGTTTTTGTACTTTGCTCATTTTGAGCTGTAAAATACACAAACTGTCTCTTACAAATGTACACCTGATTTTTTTTTAATTTCCAGCCTGCTTTATTTTATGGATTCGTGTCAATGCAGAAGACAGATATTAAATTGCTGGTTGACATGAGAGGAACCTAATCTGATGCATTATTCTTTTTGCCTGTAGCAAAAGTTACTTATAAAGGTAGGTCCTAAAAAGCAGTTATTGTTCTTCTTTCATTATGAGTAGCATTAATGAAAAAAATCATACTGACCAGTTTAATGTAGACTTGTGGTTTAATTAGGAATGGGTTAATAGGCTCTCATTTTTTTATTGTATTCTTTACTTATAAAGATTCACTACACTAAATAGACTACACCTACAGATTTAAAATAAATGTTTGAACATTAGACCAATTAATGTGTTGAAGAATAATGCATTTATGTGCTGTATGTAAATTTTACTTCGTTCTCGATAGTTTAAAACATCCTTTATATTAACTGCTTAAAACTTTGTGTGTAAATGGTGCCTTGACTTTAAAAAGGCTACTGAAACTTGGCACATAGGTATTAAGCCAATGTTGACACATTCTTAGAAAATTTTAGCCTCATCCCTCCCACTCCAATCAGTTCAATCACACAAAAAAAGTGTTGTCTTATTAATTGTTGATGCTAAATACAATTTTATAAATGTTTTTTTCAGCCTTGAAGTTGATTATACAGGTTTATCCAGAATGGTTCACAGTTTAGAATTCTGGTGATGGGACTCAAGCTACAGACATGTAAGGGCTGAACATCCCAAAGACCAATAGTTGGGGGTATCAGAGTCTGAAGCTTATTGAACAAGAATAATTGTGGTGAAATGTCTTCAAAGAAAGATGAGGTAGGAAGATTGGGTTAAAATAGTATTTAAACTATATAATCCAGTTTAGCAAGCCTCAGCATAAATAGTTTTATTGGTCATATGTCACTTAATAAAAATGCTGACATTCAGACAAAGTCAGATGACACTGAAACTTCTACTGAACATGCAACTAGACTGACTTGTCAATTATGTGCAAAAAGGAACATTATCATTCTGTACATAGCTTAAGTATCATGTAAATTAAGTATGTTTGAAGCAAAGTATGCCAAACTATTTTGGTCCAATAGGGGTAGTGTAGCAGGACAATCCCCATCTAAGTGGCCCACTAGGGGATTAGTTGCCAGCACAAAGGCCTTCTTATCTTTTCTTTCCTAAACTGTCTTGTTAACCATAAGAGCTGAGTAGACTCAGGGATGCTCCAGACATGGATAAAGGCCTAAGCATTGTTGAAGCTGCCTAGATCTACATAGTTACAAAATAAAGATATGTGTTATATTATTATTTTACTACTTGTTTTGTTTGAAAGTTTTAATGTGTGTATTTTTAATTGATATTTAGGTCTGTCTTGGCAGAGTTCACCCTGAAGATAATCAAAGGATTCTGAGACTTACTACTTGGGCAATGATGTTGCTGTCAAATAATCCTCTTATCTCATTGTTGGTGGTGAGTTTCTTCTTACACAAATTGAAGCTGTTTAAAGAAACTTCATGGTCATGATTTAGATAGACATTACCTCATTGTCATGTTTTAAAAAGAAAATCATTTATTTCACAATGTTTTTTATAGTTCATTAATTATGTTTATTGTATTATACAGACGTGTGTGTCCTTGTGAAGCTTACCCCTAGGCCCCATATAGGAGTCCTGTATCTTTACTAGAAGTTTTATTGAGATCTTCTCCACCTTGACAATTCTGCTTGATTTGTGACATTGCTGATGGCAAATATTTCTTCTAATCTAAATGTTGGTGAGTCACAAATTACATTATCAATATATATAATTACCGTGAGTTTGTTTATATATAGTTTTTTGTTCGCTATAGGCTTTTAGGCCATTTGACCGATCGGCACAAAAGTTAAATGTATACATTGAAAACATTCTCCAAAAGAAATTTTTATTATATAAACAATATTGTTGAACCCTTTTGCCAGTAGGAAGCTGCCTGACTTTATCTACCCCATCCCTAAGTCAAGTTGCATAACTCCGTCTATTAAAAAAATATTTTTTTAAATATTTAAAAATTCACAAAAAAACAACTTTTAAAGCAAAGGAATTTAATTTTTCATATTTTAAATATAAATATATAAGCTTCAATTTAAACCAGAAAAGATATCAATAAAACTGATGAATAAAAAAAAAAATAGATCACTGACCATACGTCGATCAGTTGCCATAATTCATAATGGAATTTAGTAATTGTCATATCGGACCGGAATCCACTTATTCCAAGCCAAATACTTATAAACATCTAAGCCTACACGTTTACAATAACACTATTATCATAGCCTTATCAAATTAATATAGCCTTTCCATTATTAGCCTAGTCCAAAGATCCCTAAATATTTCTGAAAAAGCCATCGAATTTCCTATAATTACCGTAGCACTAAAAATGAGTTTTTTTTTCAAAAATTCACAGAAACACGATCGAACAAGCTAAAAATATCAAACTAACGTGTAAAAATAGCATCACTATCGCTCTCTTTCGTCAGAGTTAAAAAGGGTTGTTAAATATGTATTTAAAAACGCGAAGCGCTATCAAACGAAACAACTAAAAATCTGCGACTCCCGGCAACTTCAGGGGCTTATGAATGTCGGCGACTCCGGGGGGGTAAGGGTTAATTTGTCAATTTATTATTTTTAATAATGTAGGCCTATTACTAATCACCATATGTTAAAGCTCTAAACTTAGCGCCATTTCAGAATAATGTCCCTTTGAAATGCTTTCACACCGTTATTTACAATGTTGAACGCAAGATCTTATCGGGTTTTCCCAATTCACGCCTGCTTTTTTAAAAAGTTACACACTCTTTTAACAAAACACTTTGTAATCATGTGTTTCTCTATCATTTTGACGATGGCATGACCGCTAGCTATCTTATATTCAGACTAAATTGATTCCAGGTTTTTATTAAACTATTCCAATACTTAATCCACAGAAATTAAACACAGGGTTCGTACAGCTCCTGGAAACTCCTTGAAACTCCTGGAAAACAAAAAGTTGTGTTCCAGGACCTTAAAACTCCTGGAAAAACTGCATTTAGTCCTGGGAAAATACTAAAAACTCCTTATTTTTCGAGGGAGATTAATTATTAATTTAAAAAAAAATCGTAATCACTGCTCTTAGATTGTACTTTCACTTTTCCAGAAAGCCCTATTGGAGTTAACCCTCTTTGCCACTTTTTATTTCTGCGTGCAAACGTTGATGACACCAGTGATGCCACTCCATGGTTCTTTTTTTTTTCTACTAGATCTTGTTTTTTTTTTTTTTTTTTTTTTTTTTTTTTTGTATCCAAACTTGGGATGTAGGCTATAAAAGTCCCCATAATGTCGTAAAACAAAAAAAAAGCTGTGTAGCGAGGTGTCTGTTTTTTTTTTAAAGAGCTCAGCTTGGCTTTTCAAAAAATTTACTCCTGAAAAACTTTTGGAACACTCCTGGAAAACTCCTGGAATTTTGAGGCAATTTTTCTGTACGAACCCTGTAAACAGTTGTTCTTGCTTAAAGGAATAGCAATTAATCAAGAATAGCCATACGACCAGCCTGAGTATCTAGATTTATCCGATCAAGACTTCCAGCACAGTAAAGTAAAGAGACAGTTATTTGCAGCAAGACTTGAGAGAGTTGTAGTTCTAAAGAAATTGTAGCAATACTGGTACTGAGTTATTTGTCCTACACATATTTACAGTATACAAGTAAAAATAAAGTTAAATTTTCTGAAACTGAAATACTTGATTGTTGTTTGATACATTTCAGTGTTGTTGTTTTTTGTTTTATATTTTATTTTCTGTTGCAAGACATTAATTTTGTGGAAAGTAAAAGAAACATGGGTATAATTTTAAATGACAGTTAATACTGTTATGTTATTTTGTAATATGAATATCTTGAGATGACCATATCTACTTGTGTATGTAGATAAATTACTGGATGTCATTATATTTACCTTAATGTAAATATATCTCTGGATGACATTATTTAGTGTACATTTTTATACTGTTCATTGTAGTTTTTATAGTCATAGTTAACTAGTTCTATATTATAGTTTATAGTCATAGTTTTATAGTTAAGTTGACTAGATCTATAGTCATAGTTGACTAGTTCTATAGTATAGTCCTAGTTTAGAAAAAAAACTGATTCACCATTGAGGTTTCGTTGTCCATAAATCATGTCAACAAAAAAGGATAAGGACGTTTAAAAAAGACAATTGTTGACATTATGGAGTTTGACATCAACATTGTCACTTTACATAATAATTAATAAACTCAATTATTAAAAAAATAATATCATTTGTATGATTGTGTAAATTATGTGTGTGTTTGTGAGGGGCAATAGTGCACTGCAGAAGGGCAACAGATAGGGGGTTTATTTTGATATGAACTAATATAAAATTGGTGGATTAAACATATCTATTTCAATGTTTTAATTTACCAGGTAGACTATATTTTTTTTATTGTTTGAGAAAAAAATGTTCTATCAGTATCAGTTGCAAAGGTAAGAAAGGTAGGCAGATAGAAAAGGCAATTATATAGTATAAGGAAGGGGGGGGGGCAATTCTGCAAGAGGGAATATGAAGCTAATGTGGAAATAAAATGCTATTTCTCAACTGGTGCACTATTTTACCATAAACTATTCACTAATATTGTATCAAAATATGGATAGTGAAATGTAAAATTAGATTCAGTTAAGTGTATAAAAGTAATAATAAACAATCAGAGAGATATTGTTACTATCTTCGAATCAGAAAATAGAGGAGTGGTTGAGGAAGAATCCTTTTAAGCCCCCCTCCCTCTCCATGGAGAGTTAAAAGTTATTATAGTATAGTCAATTTGATATTTGTTAAACAAGTGTAAACAAGTTTTGCTGTTGACAAGGGGGGGGTATTATTCATGTAGCACTGGTTGTCTTAACTAGATTATTAAATATCATTGTTAAAATATATATATATTATTTTTTGTATAAAACTACATTTTTATCATTAAGACAGCCTTGTCAATGATCAAGTCATTAGATTTTTTGCCCCAGCCTAATAGTATGATTACGTTTAAGCGTCATCTATGTTACTGTATTATCTCCGCTATTAAGTCTCTGTTACATTTACAAATACATGTAGTATGATGTAGTATAAGGAATACAGATATCTAGGTGATCAGATCGGGAGAGCAGGCCTGTGTGTAGTTACACGTTTCAGATACTATGGATCTAAAATGGTGCAGAAATTAATATTAAATTTAAACCCATGCAATAAATCTTTTTTTCCTTACTCTATAAGTCTATATGCCTACTAATACTAATGGTTTAATTAACATTTATAAAGATACCGTAGTATTACTAGTAGTATGTATGGTTTTTTCTTTGTACCGTACTTATTAGAGTTGCATCAATTATATTAATCTCATCAATTATATTAATCTATCTCCCTTACTCCGAACCACAACATTGTATGTCATACAGTTGAATAAGCCCTACAGTGATGTATTTACACACAGGTGAATATCCAGTGCAGTGATGTATTGATAAACAGGTAAATAAACCCATCCAGGGATCTATTGCCATAAGTGATAAGGTAAATACAGCCACCCTATGGAGGATGCTGGTGTACATGTCATCTGTGGGCCCCAACAGACTACAGTATATTATTAATATTATTAGGATGTTATGTTAGTGATGTATGACAAAGGTAATTAAGCCCATCCAATGTTTTGACATAAATGTAAAGAAGCCCATCTAGTTGTTAAGGGTCCATTTCTTATTTTGGATACTTTTGTTTTGAGGTGTTATTTATTAGTTGAAATCATTGCTGTTTATACTGTTGATCATTTGGTAGTGTGTATACTTCAAATTATTGACTTACAAAGTACTTCACACATGTAAACACATCTTTGATTATAATAATAGATCCTCACACTTGTTGCTTCAATTTCTTTCTTTTATTTACAATACCTCAATTTATTATTTTAATGACATTATTTTTTCGTCTCTGACGTCACATCCGTCGTACTGCACAACATTCCTATTATTCATATGAAACATTTTCATTGGAGATTTCAAATTAAATTAATACTTCACACCAGTAATGTATTATATTATCCTACAGTGAAAAAGCCCATCATCCATCATGATGTACTGGTATTTTAAAAAGCAGTATATGTGATCATCCAGGTAAACAAGATAATACTAGAAGACATATTAGCTTCATGAAAAGTAGTAACAGAAACATAAAAATAAACAAAACATCTGACAAAATAAAAATCAAGGATTTCAAAACAGTAACTTTATTTTCACTTCTATTTCTATACTCATCATATTTGTAGGACAAACAACCAAGTTTTGATACTTGATCTTAATTTGTATAGTAAAATACATGGATATCTTTAACATATACTATTCAAGCAACAAACAATCCAATGGAAAAAAGTTAAACATCTATAACAAAATAAATATGTCATTCAACCACAAATTTAATCCAAAATAATACTTGTAAACAAAGATACACTGCATATCAAAACCACGAAACTCTAAACCAAGGGTTTTAAATATTGACTATTGAGAATAAAAGTTTGAAAAACATTTGACATATAACTATACTAAATACTATATCAAAAACACATTTTTAAAAAATGACTATAGAAAATAAAAAATATTTGTTATAAATATATTCTATAAATATAAATATTCTATAAAGCTATATTTGTTCATTGGATGTGAAGTGTCAACTGTTAATGAATTGTTATTAAATAATATGCTGCAACAAGTCGTTCTTTTATTATTTACAAGTTTGGAATTTATATTGTGGTGATGTCGTCTATTTTGATGTTCAAATCAATCAAATAATTCAGCTACTGCAACTCAAATACTCTGAAAAGACTGGTAGTAATGTTTGATAGTCCAATAATAATAATAGGACATCAACAGGTTTGGTGGCAGCGGTGGGATAAGCCTTGGTTTATTCGAAGCCTTAATTTCAATAAAAAATACAGCAACCTCAACCTGGTTGCTTCTGTTAAATAGAGTTTTAGACAAAGTAATTGTACCTAGGTCAGATTACTTCATAGGAACAAGAGTCACTAACGAGTATAGGACTCTGAGGATTAGATTTTTAAATAGGGAATTACAGTTAGGCACAATAACACATTACTACAGGAACATTAAAAGTGGAATAGGTTTAGAACTCCTGTTCATTGGTAGTGATTCTAGAGTGATAGTCCACAAACTTTCTAAAGTGGTAAGTTTGAGAAGTTTTGATACTATTGACAATTTCAGAAATCTAGCTAGGAATTCTGACATATTGGAAGAATATAGACTACAGGATAACACTGAAATAATCTACCCGGAAGGTTACATAAGTGAAGAATCATCTGACAGTGATTACTAAACCATGGCCGGCATAGTGGAAGGCTGGGAATCTGGCTCAAGTGGCTGGAGTGTGTTTGATACACCTGCCTTACCTGGAACCTTAGTGGAGGAAAGTGAGAGGGAAAACATAAGACTAGGGTATTGGAATGTTTGCTACAAACAAGCCAAAAGAGAAAACTTTTACAGCGAACATCGGAATGCAATAGTTGAAAATTACTTTCCTAAGGCAAAATTGTGGTTTGCTAATGCAGCAAATGCCAAGCAAGTGCAGGAAATTTATGATGCAAATGATGGGTGGCTGACCGCTGAGAAGTTTGAGAAGAAACATACTTGGGAAAAGTACATGGTATTAGCTAAGGCACTCAGAGACGAGGTGGGTATGACTTATCACACAGGCTTCATAACTGACAAACTAGTCATTCCAAAGAACCACATCTCGAATCTAACGAATATGCTAATTGACATGCGAATGGATTCAAGTTACCCTGTGTCCAAAGGTACTGACCAAGTTAGTAAACAAGAAGAGTTGGCTGAAGACATGGAATATGGGTTTAAAGACATGGCTGAAGGTGTCTGGCCTAACTCAATCCCAAAGCTCAAGGTGACACAAAACAAACGGTTGGCTCTATCAGATTACCTAGTGTCACATAAAGCCAAAACAGGTGACCTGCAGCACAATTTATTGTTAGATAAAGCTTTGAAAGGCCTTTCACCAGAGAATGCCAACATCTTGAAGACAGGTGTGGAACACATGACAAAGAACTATGGAGAAGGGAACCCATCCAAAGAACCATCCACCTCTTTTGATCCTGAATCTAGCATCTTGGTCCAAGATGCTAACTTGGATAGGTTTTTCAATATGATGTGGCAATTTAACTCCATGTCCAAGCAAAACTTCAAGATAATGGCAGAAAAAGTGGAAAAAGCATTCCAGAAACCAGCTGGGAAAGACACCTTAATGGGGGTTGTGTCTGATATAAACATTAATGAATTCACATCAGTAATGGCAAAACCAGATTCCTTAATTGAACTTCAAGGTGTTGAACACAAATACCAACCACCTTTGCTGGCTACAAGGAAAAGGACTTTGGGCACATTAAGCTGTGTTTCACTGCTACCAACACCTGAGTGTCTTAAAATGTATATTGGTTCCGGTCACCATTGGATGGCATATGTGTCTGCCCTTTATATAATTGACAGGCACACAGGAAGTAGAGCAGCACAAAGGAACTCTCTCCATATCTTCCATCACCTCATCAGGGACATTGTTTGTCCTTACATGTATGGCGGATTCCAGAAAGGCAATGCTTTATCAGTGAATTTGGTTGAAGGTGACCCAGAAGAAATTGTGCTTCACAAAACTCAAAAAGCCTACTTTGAAAAGGTTTCAAATGTTGCAGAGGCTTCAGATAGTTGTCTATGACTAATTGTCATATTAACATTAGACATTATTCTTTGTGTCTTTTGTTTATATTTCTGCCTATGAATTTTTTTTGTTGTTTGTACATATATTAAATGAATTTTTTCTCTATGTATTATTAAATGAATGATTACATGCATTAATTAAGATTAAGATAAATTTTTTTTTCATTATTGGAAACATTTTTCGTATCAAAAATAATAATAAATTATTATTTTTTCTCTGTGGTTGGGGGGTATGCTATGAAGCCATTAAATAATATATAGGTAGTAGCTATATTAATAATTAAAAAGTCGAAATAAAACCCATTTTTGGATATTAAGAAAACCTATATCGGAAGTAGAGATAGTCAAGTGACTGTCCATGCGGTCGGCAGTCTTTTCTCATAACTCACAAGGAACGCCGGCATTATAATTAGACTCAGGAAAAATAAATAAAATTGTGTATTATGTTGATACTATAAAGCTATATTTGTTCATTGGATGTGAAGTGTCAACTGTTAATGAATTGTTATTAAATAATATGCTGCAACAAGTCGTTCTTTTATTATTTACAAGTTTGGAATTTATATTGTGGTGATGTCGTCTATTTTGATGTTCAAATCAATCAAATAATTCAGCTACTGCAACTCAAATACTCTGAAAAGACTGGTAGTAATGTTTGATAGTCCAATAATAATAATAGGACATCAACAAGTACAGAATTTTATGAATCAGTTTCTCGTATAGAACCGTAAGAATGTACATATTGCTTTTGATTATTGCCTACAAGCTTCTCATACTGGACAGGGCTGTATAAAAGCAGTGCAGTCCAATAGCCATTCTAAAGGTCAAGAGTTCAAATCAAGTTACTGCAGATTTCTTTTTGTCCTAGGACTATAGGGTTTAACATAGTTTACTCAGTTGATGTTTACCAAAAGTAAAGAAGTCAATGTTAATGAACTGTAAGTTTCATAAGCTTGCTGCACACAGTGTCCTGTGCTGGAAATATTGATCCGATAAAGCCGGAAAATCAGTCTGTTAGGCCTACACAATTCCTGTTCACTTGATTTTCATCATGCACATTGACACTGTTAAATGTCTGTGAATATAAAGTATTGTATAAATAATTTAGAATTATATTTAGTTTTATTCTTCATTTATCTATACATTAGTTAGAAAATCAATTATGTAGTTCAAAAGTTATTCCAAATCACACAAGTAAAGGAAAGGGCAGTCATTTTGGAGAAAAAAAAGTATGGATTTTTTACAATTTGGCTTTGCAACAGATTATTAAATATTACCAGAATCAGACCTGCCAACCATTCCGATTTTCTCGGAATTATACAGATTTTTCACCCCTCCTTCCGACAAAGCCCTTAAAATTCAGATTTTCAGCAATTTTTTATTTTTATTATTTTTTTGTCAGGTTTGTCGATTGTAAAAAATGTATTCATGTTACAACATGGCCGCCAAAGTCCAATTACAACTTATTTTCATGAAAAAATGTAGCGATTTAAAAAATAACCTGATATAATATAATATAAGTATAGGAGTAAATGCCAAATACGGTATAAATATGTTGAGGCCTGCTACTACCATTTTTAGTAGGCCTACTAGTACTACCTACTATTTAGGCCTTCTACTAGGCCTAACTAGGCTATAGACTAACTAGAGGCCTATAGCTTATATACAGGCCTAGAGCCTTTATTACAGTATTTACCTTTATAACTAGGCCTATTGATTTTCTTTAAAGTTAAATACACAGATATTAATTAAAACTTTTAACTCATTACATTAATAACAAACAATACTAGATATATTCCGTCTAATTGAAAATAGGGCCTACATGTCTTCATAACTTGTGCGAGCCCCCCCCCCCCCCCATTTTGCATTCATTGAAAAAAAATCATTTGTGCCGACGTCCGCACTGGTTCGTGGGGTAGCATGACATATAATGTAGTGCTGTTATTTAGTTGGAAAGAAAGACTCACCAACAATAAGATTGGAAGATGACATCAGCAATTTCAAAGACAGAGATGGTGGAAATGGTCGTCTTAGGTCTTTCAGAACAGGATTCCAGCTCCCATATCTAGCCTTTGGGTGAACTCTGCTGGGACATACCTAAAAAATAAAATATACATTGACTATAAAAAATGAACAATAAATAGTGAGGCGTTTTGTAAGACTTAGGTTGGTTTAAATTCATGGAGTTTGAAAGCATCATATTGTAATAAAAATGTCAGGCTAACTCATAACTATAACTAGTGTGTTTTTTTAAAACAAGTAAAACAGTATGAGAAGAAAGACTCACCAAGATAAAAAAAATCATTTGACATCAGCAATATAATAGACCGAATAGAAAGTCTTAATAGGTCTTTTATATAGATACAGACTCCATCAACATTCATTAGGTAGCCTTAGGGTGAACTCTACCAAGACAAACCTATATAACAATAATAAAATACATATACATTTGAATACTTTCAAGCAAATGAAGAATAAATAAATGATTAATATTTAGTTTTTGCATATTTATATAATGAGTCCCATTACATTTTCAGCCATGGAACCATATGCAATAAATGCATAGTAAAATGAATTTATTTAAAAAACATTTTAGGGGATTAGCTGGCCTAAAGCTTTTCAAAAGAAAAGCCATAATTGAAAAACTACTTCTTACTTGAACTTGAAGCTATGAACATATACAAAAACTTAAGAGATATAATAATAGCCTAAGATTAATGTGTTAAAGAATATCTTAAATACCTTTATCCTTTATCAGTTCTACCATTAGCAGCTTTTAATGCAGGAGTTCCTCTTTCAAAAATGTTTGTTCTTGTCACTGATTGCAACAAACTCAAACAGAATGCTTAGGAAGTTTTTACATGTATATTCCTGACAGAGCTGTCTTTTAATCTGTAGATGCAAAATTAAAATGTTATGATTGTTAAACAACTTCAATAACTTGTTCTAAATCATGAAGACATCTTTAATTTTCTTTACACATTAGTTGGGTCAGATGCTTCAGAGGAACAACTTTGACAGCCATTGGCTAATATAAAGACACTGCTGTTTTGAACCATTCAGTTTCTGAATGACAACTACTACATTAATATTTGGTTATAACACATGTGTGTTAAAATTGTTACCACATTTAGCAAGGGGAGCTTATATTGTCTTAAAACACAATCAGTATAACTGCTAATGTTAATGTGTAGGTCTAATTTAGTTTACCTATTTACACATTTTTTATTGTTCAAATTGAAATTTAAAAAAAAAAAATTTCTTCTAAATCAGCTTAATGAAGGCATATCATTAAATTATACATTTTAAATTCTAGATTCACAGTTAACTTTCTGATCTGTTGTATATTTATATAAACACAATGTCTAGTAGTTGATGTGCTAAAAACAGAAGCTGTTTAATGTTTAAAGCTGTTTAAAAAAAGAAAATGTTTAATCTGGGTTTTATGAATATCTGAACTTGATCTCAAATTACAATCACTGCATAAAAAAGAAACAGCCTTCCTTACTTCTGACAGCATGAGCTCCACAATAATCTGTCTTTGAAGATTGCAGAAGCCAATATGGGGAGCTTTTGGGTCTGTAACTTTCATCATCAGATTTCTAAAATGTAAACAATTATGGGAGACCTGTATAATCAACTTCTAGGTTTGAACATTGTTTTTGTCAACTACCATAGTATTCATCATCAATATTAATATAATTAGCATTGTACAAACATGTTGTATAAAAATCCTAATTTAAAGTAGAACAATTAGAACACGACTCATGCATGCATTACAACAAATTACTAGTTGTATACATTAAACAAAACTATATACTCTGTAGGTGTGGATGTTGTGTAGAAATTCCACACAAGTAAAGTTCAACAGCCCCTTACCTTTTATTTATGAAGTTTGCTGAATATTTTCAGGCACACAAAAGTAGCCTATTGATCAGTCTTTCTCATCTCAACAAACTGTTCAATGCATGACTTCTGTACTGACACAAATTTAACAGCAGACTGGAATTGTATAAAAGAATTATGTGTGAAACCTTATTTTGCATCTTTGTTCAGCTTAACATCAGCAATTAGGAGAGAGCAATTAGGAGCCACACTAGAAGCACAATAACTATTGGGAAGCTAATATGTTCAATATATTTAAGACCTCTCTCAGCTTTTATATACAGTTATACATAAAGTAAGCTTTAGACCCTACAATGACTCTACAATAGCATACAGTTATTACAATAAAATAGTAAAAATATATAAAAATATGAAACAAGCAGTAAACATAATTACCTCAAGGCTCAATGCAACATTGGCTTGGCATGAACAATGGCTTTATTGTATTTTCTTCTGGTGTCCTGGTCTTTGCCTTTTTTTAAGCTGTTGGGAAAGCAATTCTACTTTGATGCAATCCATGTTTAAAATATTTCAACTAAGTTGGCTTTTATCCCCAAGGTTTTTGAAACATTGCAGCTTGAAAAAGAGTTTTCTGTCTAGGGCCAAGATGGAGTTGCTGCTCTTGAATATGCAAATATCTTGACAAATTTTGAAGCTTCTTTAATAAATTCAACTTGCCTTCATTTTTAAAAGCAATGTTTCACCACAAGGAGAAGATGTTAAAAGAACTTTGATCTGTTTGTCCTGTCATATTGTTCTGAACGATGGAAAAATGTAGGTTAAAGTTTGCAAGCTTCCTTATCTGATAGGGTAAACTTTATTTTCCACTTGCAGCAAATTTAGGCTCTTCGTGATTCTTGTAGAATGAGAAATATGTAGCAAGTATCTTCTCGGTCTAGAGCTTTTTCTTATATTTGCAGCAAGATTCTTGTAGAACAGGTAATTTGTAGCAAGTATCTTCTCGGTCTAGAGCTTTTTCTTATATTTACAGCAAGATTCTTGTAGAACAGGAAATATGTAGCAAGGATCTTCTTGGTCTAGAGCTTTTTCATATATTTACAGCAAGATTCTTGTAGAACAGGAAATATGTAGCAAGTATCTTTTCGGTCTAGAGTTTTCTTATTAATTAACAGCAAATTTATATAGATTCTTCATGATTTGAGCAGAGCAGAAAGTGACAAAGTAATTTTAGATCTGATAAAGCACTCAAGTTGTTTTTATCATTTGTTTACTTAGAGAAAATGAAAGCGTGCACTCCAAAAAGTTGACTATAACAGACTTCATAGTAAAAAGGGAATCTTCATTTAAGATTTGAAGTGACTGTGTACTCTATTGGATGCCTTAATGAGAATGGAAAAAAAAGTTTTAAGGAAATCTAAATATTCCACCACCTGTGAGCATGTCACCAAGATTTTAAGCTGTCACAGAAAACTGCATGAATAAAGCTGCATTAGAATTGAAAGTATCTCAATGTACAGATAGAGACAATAACTTCACAGCATCAGGTGATGGAACATGGCAGCAAAAGTTGTTTTTAGTGTAATAATGGTGAATCCCAAAGGATCACTGAAAGTGATTGACAGCCATATAAGAAGAAATTGCTGTCATAAACGTGCCACAAGTAAAACAAGGCATTCCATGACAGATTGTTTCTTTCTGGAGACAGAAACTTGCTGCAGAGTGTGAAAAGAAAACTCATGGGATATTCTAGAGCTCAAAAGTTGCAAGGTACTGAAAATGTTCAACATTTACAGTGAAAATACTGCTTTAAAAAAAATCTGGTTACTTTAGCAGAAGCTGTTTCACAACTTTATCTACTTATAAACACCAGCAGATGGGTAAAAAGAATTCTGATTTACAGAGCTACTGCATGCAATGTGAATTGTATGAAAAAAAAAAAGAAATTTTGGGAAAAGGTGCTATTAGAAAGAAAAAAAAAACACAATAATTAAAACAGAAAGTAGAAAAACCATCTTTCTCCAAAATGAGCATTTCTTCATTTACTGCTAGCATGAAAGATGTTACTGAAGCCTTTGTAGCAGTTGTTCAAAACAAGTTTTCTGCCCTGAGAATAGAAAAATTGAAGGCTTTGTAGCCGTTGTTCATAACAAGTTTTCTGCCCTGAGAATAGAAAAATTGAAGGCATTGTAGCCGTTGTTCATAACAAGTTTTCTGCCCTGAGAATAGAAAAATTGAAGGCTTTGTAGCCGTTGTTCATAACAAGTTTTCTGCCCTGAGAATAGAAAAATTGAAGGCTTTGTAGCAGTTGTTCAAAACAAGTTTTCTGCCCTAAGAATAGAAAAATTGAAGGCTTTGTAGCCGATGTTCATAACAAGTTTTCTGCCCTGAGAATAGAAAAATTGAAGGCTTTGTAGCCGTTGTTCATAACAAGTTTTCTGCCCAGAAAATAGAACAATTGAAGGCTTTGTAGCTGTTGTTCATAACAAGTTTTTTGCCCCAAGAATAGAACAATTGCAGGCTTTGTAGCAGTTGTTCAAAACAAGCCAGACTAGGTAAAACTTTGTTGAGGATCAAGAGAATAATGGACTCATTGTACCTTTAAAACTAGCATGTCGTCAGGGTCATTTCACAATCGCTTAAGTCATTTTTTCAGGATTTGAGAAAACTAAAAAAGCTGAATGACATCTGTATTTACTCTGTTATTTAGCTTTGATACATTTTTATAAAAAAATTATTTTTCTGATTGGTTTAGGATATAGGCGATTTGCCATGTAATAGAAGACTGTGTAAACTATACATTTTGACTCTTTGCTCAAAACCCCGCAAAGATGACTTAGGCAATTGTGAAATGACTGTGACGATGTAATTGTCAAAAATGTAATAATGTGTTGGGGAAAGCAAGCTAATATTAATTTTAAAAAAAAAAGATGACAAATCCTCTCCTCCAGAGCATGGGAAAAATCATCAACCCCAGACATTGCCTCAGATGATGTACAAAAAAGAACTACACGATCAGTCAACAACCAATAGGGAGGGAGCGATCTCCTACCCATAATACTTAAAATCTCAAGACAAGAAGACCACCTGAGCTAACAGCAGGACAAAAGCCAGCTAGAACTTTAAGAAAGCAGACTATCAGGAATTCCAGATTTTCTCTTTAGCTTCTGTGTATAATAGAGAAAATATTCATAAGGGCAGAAGTTTCTTTTGTACATTGGGCATCTTCAAGCAATAATTTACTTAAGTTTCTCTAGCCTTTGGGTGCCAGGTCTTTCTTAATCCCACATGGTAGAGCACATGGTTTAACGTACTGTATCCTAATGGTTGGGTGATGTAGTAAAATTATAGAAATGGTAAGGAGCTGTGCTTGAGGTAGAAAACTACAGGTTTCATACAGTGAGGCAAAGTCACCCCATGTAGTAGACTGATATAACAAAAAGTATCTTTAGATAAAGATACTTTACACAATGCCAAGTCTTTATAAAAAGAAACTGGATGCTAGAAAGTACAAGACGTACTCTTAGGAAGTGTTATTAAAAAACAGTTGAAGAGTGTAATTCGTCTTCTATTCAAGAAGTTTCCCGACTCTATGGAATTCATATTAGAACATTGCGTAACAAGGTAAATGGTGCCCACAAAAACAAGGCTCGAAGAACAAAATGCTTTGCCAACTGAGAAGAAATTCTAGTGCAGCAGTGTGTACCAGTGCTGATGTTTTAGCATGCCATTTGAACTTAAGATTAATCATTTTATTTTTATAAAATGTTTCCTTTTCTTTTTTTTATTATTATTCACAGACGAACTGTTGCTTCAGCTGTTTGTGCTGGTATGGGTCATGGAGCACTTAGCCGATTCTGTGAAGGCCTCGGAATGCCGTGCATTAACAATGTGTCATATCATGAACACCTGGATACAATTTTTGAGATGACCCAGCATGTTCGTGACAGCTACATGGAGCAAGCCAGAGAAGCCATCAGAGCTTATTACAAGCTCAATGAACCAGATGCTTTTGGTGTTGATGGTATCCTCAACATTGCTGTGAGCTATGACGGTTCATGGCTAAAGCAAGGACATACATCTAAGCTTGGTGTCTGTGCAGTGATAGACCTTGGCACTAGTCTTGTTGTAGACTTCCATGTTATGTCTTTGTATTGCCAGGTAAAATAAATTACTGTTGCTCTTAGCTAATCATTATTATGTACTTTTTATATATATATCTATATATATATAAACTTAACTGTGTATATCATCATTGAATTTTTAAAAATTATTTCTATATATAGCTCTGTTGCACAACCTCTCGTAAGACCAAGCTGGGTGATGAAGCGTATGGAAAGTGGCTACAAGAGCACCAGGAGAGTGGGCTGTGCAGAAAGAACTTTACAGGCACATCTGGTGGCATGGAAGTTGCCGGGGCCCTGACACTTTGGAAGCGTTCCGTAGACCATGGCATGAGATACAAAACTCTTCTTGGTGATGGAGACACCAAAGCCTTTTTGGCAATTACAGCTGCCAAGCCCTATAAGGATGTTGCCATCACCAAAGAAGAATGTGTGAATGGCAAAACGTCTTGGCACTGGTCTACGGAACCTGAATGTGTCATTATCAAAGGAGAGTGTGAGACTTGGTGGACGTACTAAAGGCAGTCTGACTGATGTAAGTAAATTGTGTTCACTACATTCCAAAATAATAATTATTCTATTTGAAGGGGAAAAATTCCAATGGATATTATAATTATGTTTTCTTTTGCAGGCACAAATAGCCCTGCTTCAAACCTACTACACCAAAGCGGTCAGGACCTGCAACACCTCTGTCGAAGACATGGAGAAAGCCATTTTTGCTGCCTTTTATCATTCTGTGTCGACGAATGACAATCCCCAGCATTCCCACTGTCCTCCTGGCCCTGCCTCTTGGCGTTGGTTTAATCGGGAAATTGCCACAGGTGTTGATAAAACCTTCAAGACCAGATGATCTGCAGACTACGTACCTAAACAATAAAGTGGCACCACATGTTAAACAAGTGTACGAACGTTTAGCAAAACCAGAGCTTCTTAGCCGCTGTCTGTTGGGTAAGACCCAAAATGCAAATGAAGCATTGCACAGCGTTATCTGGTCTCGTCCAAAACACCTGTGGTCAGGGTTTAAAAAGGTGTCAGTAGCGGTAACCCTAGCTGTCAGTGAATTTAATATGGGAGCCACTGCTTTCCAGCAATTTTTGACTGCTGTAGGATGTAGCATTACAGCCAATACACTAAAGCTAGGCACCAAAAGAGACAGGAGGAGAGTAAGTGATGATGAGAGATCACAAGAGGTTGTGGAAAAAAAGAGAAAGGATTCTAGGCGTGTGACAGCAGCTAAACAGAAAGATGGTCGGGTTAGAGAAGGAGGGGCTTCATACTGTGCGGGGGGGGGGGGGGGGGGGGGTTTAAGTTAATATTTACCTGTTCTACTTCACTCTATACACAATTTATTTCTGTTTAACCCTTAACTATCATTGATCAGACCAATTTATATGCCACTCAAAAGAATGCTACAAAATTTCTTCCTGTGACTGTGAATGAAATCCAGACATTTCTTTATATAAATATAATGTTTGGTATTCACAAATTAGCTGCCTATCCAATGTATTGGTCAACTGATCCCCTACTTAGGGTACCTTGTGTATCTGATGTCATGCCTAGAAACAGATATCAAGATATTTCAAGATATCTTCATTTAAATGATAACAGTAGTTTCATTGCCAAAGGACAAGAAGGATATGATCCACTTTTTAAAATCAGGCCAGCAATAACAGCTGTGAAAAATGCATGCAACTCATTGTTTAATCCTGGAGCTGCAATCTCTTTTGATGAAGCCATGATTCCCTTCAAGGGTCGTCTGTCATTTAAACAATATATACCCAATAAGCCTAACCCTTGGGGTGTGAAAGTGTGGTGTTGCTGTGATGCTTCGACATCATATCTTTTAGATTTTGATTTTTATACTGGTAAGGCAGATCTCCCAATTCCTAATGGTCTTGGGTATAGAGTAATATGGAAACTGGAAGAGCCATACTTTTTCAAAAACCATCATTTTTATTTTGACAATCTTTTTTCATCCGTTAAACTTGCGGATGATTTGCTCAAAAATGAAACCTATTCTTGTGCCACCATTTGCCAGAACAGAAAACACTGGCCCAGAGATTTGACTGGTACCTTGCAAAAAGGCCAGTACAAAATGAGGCAAATAGTTGCTTGTTGGTGGAGAGACAAGCGAGCAATATCAATGCTTTCATCCAACGCCTCCCCGGTGATGGGCACAGCGACCAGAAAAACAAAGGCTGGTCTTGTGGACAAACAGATACCCCAATCTGTTTTGTATTACAATGCAAACCAGTTAAGGTCATACTACCCTATTGGCAGAAGAAGCAACAAATGGTGGAGGTGTTGCTTCTGGTATTTGTTAGAAGCTGCTGCACTAAATGCCTACATTCTCTATTCCAACATGGCTGGACAAAAATCACTCACTCACCATCAGTTTCATCTTGAAATAGCCAGACAGCTAATGAAAGGCTCTACTAAAAAAAGAAGTAAGCAATGCATTCCCGAGACTGGTGGCTTAGCTGTACCTGGCAGTTCCGTGGAGCACCGCAGAGTGAGACTGCCAGGCCGAAAAAAGCAATGCTTTCAGTGCAAGCAAACCAATAAGCGCACATTTACCAATTTACCAAGGCCAGAAACTGTTTTTGGTTGTGTTTTGTGCAGAGTACACCTGTGTAATGAGCTCTGCTTTATTCAATTCCATGAGAAATTGAATTAGATGTATTTTGAAAGTGAATTAACTTCCCAGAGAAATAAAAAATTCACATACTTGGCTTCCCAATGCAAGGGGAATAACTCTTGATAATTATATGATAGCCGTTGAATAAAATGATATATCTTTTTCATTTTTTTGTCTATTGTGTTGATATAAATATTTAATTAAAGGTAATTGAATTATCTTTAATCTGATACTAAATATGTATGGTTTAATATAAAAGTTAAAACAAAAAAAAAATACAAACATTGCTAAAAAATTTAAAAAATCATGATTTTCAAATAAAAATTTCTTTAAGGGTTAATTTGTTACCTTTATATTACTATTGTAGACTGGCTACGTGACCAATACTTTACTGATTTTGGAGCAAACACTTTGCACAATCCAGAGGCTGACAATGATGGGGCAGTTCTATTATTTACAACACTTCTGGAACATTTAGGTACAGGCCACAAAATCTTTGCAGATAGATTCTATACTACCCGAAAACTAATAGATTTTCTTCTTCTCAAAAAACAGTATTATACTGGCACTTTAAATGCTAATAGGTTAGGATTTCCACAGGAAATAAAGGCTCTTTCTCTACAGTACTGAGAGTTAAAATGGTTTCTAGAAAGCAAGAGAACAATACTTTCTGTGGCATTTAGGGATAAGAAAGCAAAGAAAGAATGTGATTATGGTCTCAACTGATGTGAAAGTCCAAACTACTTTGATAAAGGACGTGGTGAAACCTACAGTAGTGGACATCTGCAACAAAAACATGATTGGCTGAATAGGTTACCTATTGAAGCGTTCAAGAAGGAAAACTTAAATGGTGGAAAAAAATATTTTTCTGGCTTAGTGAACTTTCCCACGCTTACAAAACAAGCGATCACCATTTTCACTAGCAAGAAACAGACATACTGGGTCCACCCAATGGAAATTTAACAACTCACTCTTACAGATCGAGTTCTACACAAATGCTATAAAAGCACTATTAGACAGTTTAATAGACGCACATGCAGACATAGAAGAAATATGGACACTCCTAAAATGCAGCAATAAACAACAAAAACAAGTAATAGCCAAACATATTAGTGCACAGAGCAGACAAACAGAGCATCACCTAAACCAACAACTAGACACACTCCCAGACGATTCACTAGAAGGCATACTATTAATAGGAGTATGAGACTATGTGTTAATAAGATATGCGTATGTTACATTTATTTCTTACCTCAAGTTCAAATAGTGAGTATGCTACTCAAATTAATATGCTAATAATGAATTTATATCGTACACCAAGCATTTATAATTATTTTACTCTCCCTACATTAGTCTACTATTATAAATTGTTAAAAAGAAAGTATGATTTTAATCCCTAGGCCTAATACTTGTAAGACTAATACCAAAAAATGGGATAAGGTGACCAAGAGGCAGGGTGTTTGACTTACCAGGTTCCTATTTATATACATTTTTAATATATTCTACCCTTCTATTAATATATATAAATATATATATGATTATTACATGAACATTTATTGAAATTAATTTCTCTTTCAGCAACGCAAGTAGACGATGGATGTAAAATATCCGGAAAATGCCACAGATCTATGAGAAAAAATGAATCACCACACAATGTACTGGTAAGGGATCATAGGGAATCACATAATTTTTAATATTTAAAATTCATTAATAGGATAGGATATATACTGTTTAAAATCATAATAATAATAAATATTTATAATTTTATATTTTTATAAAATATACAATAGATCTTATGAAATTAATACTATTTTAAAAACCTGAAGTATAGATATTATTGAATTTATTTTATAGGTTTCAATTACATCTGAAAAGAAATTTCTTCATGGTCACTGCTCGTGTGCCAATGGTCTATCGGGTTCATGTGGGCATGTGACAGCTATTTTGTATAAAATTGCAGATTACAAAAAGAGAAATATAGAATTTATTCCAGATGTGAGTATTGAAAACAAAATTATTACACTATATGTTATCAGGTATTAAAACAAAATGTTTTATAAATGATTTTATGTTTATTAACATATACAACATTTTTTAATACAAAATGCATACACAGTATTATAAATTTTTAATCATTGTAATTTGTATTGAACAGGTTATTTTGACAAAGTTTATAATTTGTATTAAATATATATTTCATACTTTGCATTTCATGCAATCATGTTAACATTTTAAAAATATTTCAATATTTTCAATCTTCAAAATCTTTATTATAAACATTAAATATCAATTGTAACAGCATACTTTCTATAAAATTATATTTTAACTCATTGCAGGATATTGCTAAAACAAGCATACGTCAAACCTGGCATGAGCCTAGGGGTGAGAAAATTTTAGGACAACCTTTACAAGATATTTCATTCACTTCCGGTAAAAAAGACAAATAATGGACATTGGAATCATCATTGTACAATCCAATTTTGCAACCTCTGAATCCTGCATCAGACTTGGCAGACACATTAAAAGATTGCAACAATATGTTTTATTTTGCACTCAGCAAAGAAAAAGTTGATATTGTGAAGACAACAACGATTTTTAATATACATGTGCCACCAGCTTTTCCAAAATTTCCCATAAAAAATGTAATGGAAAATTATTGTCGACGGCTTTGACTAAAATACAGCAAGAAAAGCTACTATCTCTTCAAATGACTACTTCTGAAGCAAGTTTTAGAAAGTGTATCTTTGCTTATTTTAATAGCCAAGTGCTGGTAAACATTGCTGGACAACTTAAAGTTTATATTTTGAATAAATTGATATAGATGTCCATTACAAGGAAACTGACATCGTCTACAGTTGCACAGATGACTTAGGGGTTGGGCGCATACGCAATTTTTAAATTGCAGAGGTTTTGTTTACTACATCATCTGAGGTTGTAGCAGCTTTGGCTTAGAATGCAGCTTCCATTATCAGATCACATTTAAACGAGATAAATATTTCAGGTTAGGATAAGGTTAGGTTAGATTATGGTAAAGATCTCTATTAATGCATAACTTTTGATATATATATATGGTAGGAGATGGTGAGTCTAAAGCATATGATAAAGTGTAATTGTTAAAAGTGTTTGGAGAAGGTGTAGAGGTTAGATTTTGTTTGAACATATTTTTTCAGCTTGAAGAAACCTGGTTTTCACAGATCCTAAAAAGTAATGGTTACCTAGTAAGGAAATGTGTGGAGAAGGCTGTAAAGTGTCTTAATTCCCTTGTGCCAATGGATTATCTGATCTATTTGGATCAAGTTTTGGATCTGGATTTCATCGGCCTACCCTATCAAACTTTATACAGTCGGAGGAGTATGCTGGCTTAGTACAGGGAGTTACCAATAAGTTTATAATTAATTTGTATTCCATTAAGCAAACAACAGATGTTAAGACTGTTGATACAGCCAATGGATTATGTGACCTATTTGGATCAAGTTTTGGATTTGGATTTCATCAGCCCTATCCTATCAAACTTTATACAGTCCGCCGGAGGAGTATGCTGGCTTAAGTACAGAGAGTTACCAATGAATTTATAATTGATTTTTATTCCATTAAGGAAACAACAGATGTTAAAACTGTTGATACACTGTATAGTTGGATTTGTTTGTTTTATGGAAATGTAAACAAAACATATAATTTTTAAAAGAAGCTAGACAAATTTAAAAAAAAAAAGAAAGATCAAAATGTTGAACGCAGACACCCGGAGCGCTATTTAGAGTTTATGAATGTAATCTTTACTGTTAATATTGATATCATTAATAACAAACTTATTTCTTCTGATAGAGAAATTAAAAGTACTTTAAGTGACAGAGCTTCTGCCATGAAGTTATTTCCAACTTAATTTCAGTCTTATATTTCTCAAGAATTGGGTTAGCAAATACAAATACAATTTTTGCATTGCAATGCCCATTTTCTCTTAAACTTAATCAATCAGTAGGCTACTTTTGAAAAAGCACTAACATGATGTGGAGTCAGAATTGGGACATTTACTTGGTCGGGATAGAGAAAATATCTTCACCCAATTTTCCAACAGCAATGAATCTGCTTCCTTTCACTTAATAAGAGCAGCATGTGATATATTGGGCCAAAGAGGGGATCAGAAAAATGAATTCAGGGCAGAATGACTAGCATTTTGTCCAAACTCTTCCATTCCTTCTTTTAAAGGAAATCATTTTAATGTTTTCTTTGCAGCAGCTGCTTTGATTGTTCATCATAATAAGATCCAACAATTTTTTACTTCTGGAATATTGCCATAAAACAATTTAAAAATGAAAAGTGTCTCTTTTGATATTAATGATACAGAGCTGATGACTGAAATTTGTGTTATTGCTCTTTTTTATTTTAAAATAACTGGTCCGTTTTGAAAGTTAATCAACAGTGATGTTAAACATACAGATTTTCATGTTTTTGTAAAAAAAATGTTTCATTTTTTAGAATGCCTTGTCAATGATCCATGTATTTTGATCGATGATAGTTTTTTTTATCTGTTTTTGGAACAGGCTTTTCATTTTTTTACTTGATGAATTAACTATTGTTATTCACTACATTAATAATAAAGAGGATAATTTATTAGTTTTGAAAAAGACTATAGTTTTTTTTTGGCCAAAGAATGCATACTTGTTACTGAACGCTAGCTTGCAGACTTTCTTGGCGATGGCAAATTTAGTGATGTGTCAGAAACTGCCAGAGAGTCTTATCTCATTGCCCTCTTACAAATCTGATTGGTGAAAGTGCCTTTGGGGATTTAGACTATGATTTGAATAAAAGAATAAATTGTTCTCTACACAATAGTTCTACACTGCATTGCATGAAAAGAAACAAGACAGCGTCTTTTATCAAAAGTCAATCATTGTCAAAGAAAGTCAAACTCTTTTCATTTGCTCGCAAACATGTCCATATTGTAAAAAAAATAAAAGACAGGACTTGAGACCAATGTTCAATTAAAACTCAGAGGGCACATAATTGCCAATCAAGATCAAAAAAATTAATAAACAAGTGATGCAAATCAGTAAAAGAGCTCAGCTGTTGGTTTTAGTTAAAAAACATGGTGGTCTCCAGGCCTACATGCAAAATTAGAGGCATCTTCTACTGAATTAGATTGTTGGCTGGCCTTGATAACACCATAAGTTATTCAGTCCTTGGTTAGAATGATCAACGAGTTTGGTGACCACAAAAAGGTAATGAAACTAATTTGAATAATTCTAATCAGAGCAATTCAATTTCAAGTTGAAAGCCCATATTATTTTGAATTGTGTAATTTTTTTTTTGCAGAGATAACATCAATAGGCACTGACAAAAAGCCATCAGTGAAGGATTACTGGGTGCTTACACCACATAAATACACCCCATGGTTTAGTCAAATGTTTTCCAGAGACAGATTTGAAGCCATCTATTATACTATGATGCCTGTTGGAGATGTCAAGTCATTTTACCAGTTTCAGGACCTAGCTATTAATGAAATGGTAATTGGCTATAATGGTCACTGGAAGCATAACACTTCCAAGCCCAGTAAATACCATATAAAAACTTTTGGATTGTGCTACAATTTTGCTGAAATGAACGCTATGATTCTTCCTTAGCAGAGATAACTTACAGTTACTTCCCTACTACTGTAAAAAAAAAATTAGTCCGACATCATTATAAAACAAAAATTGCCTTACTGGTAAGTGTATCTGTTAACTGAATAAGACTGGTAAGTGTATCTGTTAACTGAATAAGACATTTTAAAAGGTATAGTCTATTGAATCAACTACCAATAGCTCTCAAGGGGCTATTGGCACTCCAGCCAATCAAATCAAACTATATGCTATATAATTAATGGCAATTATAAAGTGAACCTTTCATTTCAAATAAATATTTAAAATGTAACATGTTCTCAATGTAGGTCGGTGATTTTTTAATGGTCAGTGATTTTGAATGAGAGAAAGGAGAGGGTTATGAATTACTCTGTCCTTCATTAAATTATCTTTTGTATTTGTTATAAAATTAAAACAAAGATATCTAAATAACTAAACAATATAACTATGCTAAATTATATGTATTTAAAAACTAGAATACATTTCCGAACGACTAAAATATTAATTACATTTCCTAGCATAAATTTCTAAACCAAATTATCTAACTAAGAAGTCGAGGCGTGGTTTATCAATTACTTTGTCCCTCATAAAATATTTCTTTGTCCAGTGTGTTGTGAATGTATGTAGTTTGTGCGTGAGGCTCTTAACATTTTGGGAAAGTACAAATAATTTAGGGCTTACTTAAATACACTCTCGTGTCTTTAATATAAAGATGTTTTGGCGTGACAGTTTGGTGTAAATATTATGTATATAAGTATTGTTTTATATTTTTAAAAAGCCCCGAAATGGGTTTAAGTCGCTAGACCATGTGTCATTTTTCAGATTTCTTTTTCCGATTATTATAAATTGGGTTTTTATCTATTTAGATTAATTAAAGTAATAAGTAGGATTTTCTTGGAAGTTTAATTTAATATAGGGTTGTACATAGGGTAAGTTTGTAGATATTTAGCAATAGGAGATTTAGAATAATATTTAGCACAGATTGACCGGAAACAAGGCAATGTTAGGGTGGTTAAAAAAGGAATTTCTGGTTAGCGGTCAGGGACGTCCGGCCAATTAGTACAAATAAGAGAGTAATTAAACATATCCGGTGATGCCTTTGTTGTAAAGTGGCCAGTGGCTATTGTGTGGCGATTTGACAAAGATTGTGGGAATTGTTCGAACCTATTGTAAGTTGAATTTTTATTACCGTACTCTTTAAAATGTTTATTTTGTTTAATACAATGTCTCAGTTGTTTATTTTGTGCATATTGAACCATTATTGAAGATGATTGCTAAGATTTTAATGGATTTTAGTGTCTAATTAGGATTAGACATTCCCGCGCCATGTTGGGATTTTCTATGTAAATGTATATTTCTTAGTATTTGATGTATTCCACATTTTGATGTAATGTAGCCTTTAGTGGCTGCAATGAAATAAATATAGGGTTTAAATTGTTGGCTCAAAGCCTTCACTGGCCAGCTAGAAAATATTGGATATATATGTATGATTATTAATGTTGATAGGTTAAAGATTTCTATTCAGTTAGAAATGGTAGATTATTATGTTGTTCCTCTGGCGACAAGCCGGTTGACATGTTAAGGATTTCTATTCAGTTAGAAATGGTAGATTATTATGTTGTTCCTCTGGCAACAAGCCGGTTGACATGTTAAGGATTTCTATTTGATTAGAAATATAAGTATAAGGTGGTGTTCGTGTTATGTTTGTCACGAACTCAGTAGCATTGATATAATTATCTGGACGTCTTGTATCTAGACATTTCAAAAGATAGCCACTTATAGCAGAATGACTGTTAATGCATATATGTATATACTATCTATATTATTGCTTCCACCATTTTGCTATATGTTCAATTCTGTTTTTAAACTGTTAAAACCTGTCCCATAATATATATATGTATGTGCTATATGGATATAAAATACTGATTTGCCATTTCTAATTTCTACTAGGAATGTTGTCCCCCACGTTCCCCAATTTAATTGCACTCCCCCTACCCCCTTTTCTCCATCCAAGCGGAACACTAGAGTGGAGATTTATGTCTGATGATCTGCCAGCCTCAAACCCCCTCCCCTCCCTCTGCCCCATGCCGATAAGCTGATAAGATATGCTGATAACTCAGTGTCTGTCTTAAAGACTTTTGACCACCCCCACAGCTCGCCTATCTCCCCCCTCCTCCTCTCATTGACAGGGCGTTTCCGCTCCCCTCCCTCTCTGGCTTCTCTTCCACACCTGTTCCCCCCCCTTCTTTATGCTATTTCATGTTTAGTCTAAGATTGCTCAGTCTACACAAGTATCTTGAAACGAATAGGTCTTGTGTGTGGCCGTGAGGCCGTGAGCCACCTAAGGCTCACGGCCAAGCTCAGATAGAATGAAATAAAAGTCTATATATATATATAACATACGCCAGCGTTGTTTCATTGATTTGTACCTATGTGTGATGTTTAGTGCAAGGACAAGTTATCAGTACTATTTGCTTATCTATCACGAGCCAAACGGACTCAACTTATAAATATTGATTGTAGAACATGTTGTATAATCATACTCATACTTATATTAGTTATATAGATCAGTGAGGTCTCGCCCTAAATATAGTAACGTGATTACGGACGAGACAAGATAGAGAATAATAAAGGCCGGCATACTAAGTCACACAATCCTGGTTCCTTGTTCGTTCCTTGTTCATTCCTTGTTCATTATCATATCATATAAACCAATAATGTCACAGAACACACTGAATCAAAACGCCAGACAAGGGACAAAACATACCCCAGTTAGACAACGAAAGCCAAAGCTTCCTTTCCCCCTTTTTCCGTGTCTCGACAGAGGGTATTATCCAAAATTTACCCCAACTCACGACAATGTTGTCCTTCTGGGTACTAGCCTTAATTGGCAAGCCGGTTGGCGGGTTAAAGATTTCTATTCAGCTAGAAATTAAAGAGGGTATTAGTATTATGAATTTATTCTTCTGTCTGTTAGCCTTTATTGGCGAGCTGGTAGATTACTATGGGCTTAGAGATTGGCTTAGAGATTGTTGATAGCGGGTTTAGTCAATTGCGGAGGTGGTGATGATAGTAGTAGTTTAGGTATATATGAGTTTGCCCTTCCCATAAACTTCATTGTCGGGAGAGGAGCTGCCAAAGGCAAATCCTGCTTTGGTTTCACTGTCTAACAATTGACTACCTAATAGTCAAGTGCTTCTAAAATATGTACATATTAATTCTCTTATATTCCTATTATTACCATGTTGTTTTACTGTCTTATTTCTAATTGCAAACGTACCTTCTAATATTAGAGGGCCTTGTCTCTCAAATATATATGTATTGATTTTCTTGTTTTACCATGTCTATAAATGTTTAATTTTAACCTTTTCTTTATTTCTATTGCATAGGTCCTAATCGACCTGTCTATCGTTGGTTTTTTTTATAGAGGGTTGTAAACGATTTCTATTTATAATCGATTGCCCTTAAAGGGATTATTTCATGTTGAAAATAAACAGTATAATTTTAGTTACCAGAATAGTGATTTATTTCTTTATTTTTAGTTTAGTGTTGTTGTTGGTCTGTTTAGGCTGGTATAGCCTCCCCGTACCCACAGGGATGTCACGGAGATCCACTGCCCCTGTCCTATCCTGTTGAACTGGCCTAAGGTTGTTGCCTTGTCCCTTTGCCCATGCCCTGACAGAATATAGCCCCGTCCATCCTTGATAAGTCCCCTCTTGCCCCAGTCTAATTTAATTTAAGTTAACCATTGCTGTCCCGTTATCTACCATCCTGTTACCCTTAGAGCCCCCGACTATTATTACCAATTACCACTACCCTGTGCCCTGTCCCCCCACTCGCCCCCACCCTGTTACATCAATATTAAAAAAGATTGTTAGTTTAAAAAGTGTTTATGTATATGAAAGTCATAAAATTAATGTGTGAATTTGATAAAATTTATTTTTAGTAGATCTTTACATGAACTTGGTATCTACTATTGTGGAGCTGAAACATATTATTATGGTTGTAGATATGTCCAAGCTTCTATTAAAGCAAAGGGAAATGTAAGAAAACATTCAGGATTGGCTGCCAGACCAGAGTGCCACACATGTAGAAAAGGAACAAAACTTTCCTCTAACTGGACTGGAGGAGCTTATGCTTCAAGAGGACAAACTGAATTCTGTTGACTTTAAATTAAAAGACATTTACTAAGTGTCAAGGATGCGTTTAAGTCTAGGCTTGGTCTCACGGCATCACAATAACATAGAAGACAACATAGTTCGACGTAGAGAATGTCGGCACGGACATTCTATAGGTATGGAGACCAGTTTAGTGTGTAAGCTAGTGGGGACGGTTAACACAGAGACTGGAGCTAGTTGATAGTTGATATTTGTGCGACCGTGATGGGGACTATGATATGCAGGGACAGACGAAAGGATTTCAAAAATTCCACTGACGAGGAGATTCACAGTGATGTAAAGGTTTAATTCAGAACCCCTAAGGACAGTCAAGGTGGTCGATCAATGCGGCCAGCAGCAACCGCTTTGTAGTTTACTTTTTTTTATATTGAGTTTTTTTTTCTTTTCCAAGCTTCCATTTTTTAAACTGTAAAATTTAATTTAATTTGATTTAATAAGTCATATGGAAGTGAACTGTATTTATTTTTCCACTAAGTTACAAATTTTCTATAGTAAAATTGGTTTAATAAGTTTAAAAATTAGCTAGAGCTGGAGTAACTTGGGGCAAGTGTCACACACAAAGCTCTGCCATCACCTCTGCTGATGAAGATCAGCTGTCTATTCAACAACCTCACCTCATCTTCACGTTCAGCTGAAAGTCCTTTGTCAGCCTGACGAAGGAAATTAAGCTCATTCAATGTCAACAAAGTTTATGAGCGAAGCAGACTTCCAACTTAATTTTTTTATCTCAATTGCATAGAGTCGCTTTATAAAGAACTGCTTTGTCAACACTGCTTGCAGCCAGCAAGCTCTGGCTCTTTGTGAAGGTACTGGCACAAAAGGATTTTACATACATTTATAAATGTGGTGTAACAATTGTGAAAAATGTGTAATCGAAGGATATAATTCTCAACGCACAAGTATCTTTCATGAAATCAACAGAAAGGCAGTAACTTGTTCTGGAATAGGCCTTGCAGGAATAAATCGGATGTGTGAGGGGATGGGAATTTGAGGAATGCATAAGACGGTTTACCAGTTGCAACTCAATGCAGTCTACCAAACTTCAAAAGAAGTGTCAGGCTTTTATCGTCAACAGGCTAGAGAAGTTGTCTTCCAGTACTACAAGATAAGCCAGCCTGATGCCTTCAAACAAGATAGCTACTGGAAATATCAGTCAGTTTTGATAATAAATTAAACATCTAGTTTACATTGACATCTAGAAGGTTTTCAGCTATTTTATAAAATACAATGTAAAGAACTAAAATTCAGATCTTTTAATGTGATTTAAACAATTAAAGAATTTTAACCTTTTACTATTAGATCTACATACAGTATACAGTATTGGTAATGAAATTACAATGAAGTATTATTGTCAATTAAAATAATACAAAATTGTATTTGTAATTCAGAAAATGTCTTCAAAATCAACAAACAGAGGCAAAAAAATGAATTTAAACAATCCAACACTTTATGTGGCATACATGGAAAGACAAAAGAAGGCTAGCCAAAACAGGAGGCAGCAAAAAATGAACCCCATACTTGTGCGATGCTAAATGAGCGTAAAAGAGAGCTGGAATTGACTAGGTATTTATACATTATTGTATCTGATAATAATCACTACATATTTTATGTAGGCCTAATTAATTATCATTTTTAATCCTTAAAAAATTTTTCTCAGGTTAAGTGTGCAAAAACACTGCAACAAGGACAAGAGAATAACCAGAAATTCAAACCCAGTTGAACGCTCATCGAAACGGCCTAGAGATATGAGAGAAAAGAAGAGAGCATTCCAGAAAGCTGCAACAAGCCTACAGAGCGCGGCAGACACAACAAAAGAAAAGGTACATAAAGGAGAACAGAGCATACCGGAAAGCCATTAGCGAAAGAAAACAACTGTTGAAAGCTGGTTTTGACCTGCTACCTTCTTGTCTGTACCATTACTGGTACCTAATGATCATGATATGTGTCAGGCACCAATCACATCTGTCATGCACATACCAACTTGTAATTGTATGACTCCACCATCAGTGGCTCCAGCCTGCATTCCTCATAACCCAACAAAATATATTGACAACACCTAAATGACGTCTGCGCAAGACTCTTTACAACTTAACATCAAAGTTTAAATTGATGATTAAAGGAAAAACCAAAGAAGACCCACATGTTTATGCCAAAGTGGTGAGAAGAGGTCTGCCCTGAGACAATTTTTTTTCCCCACACCAAATGATAAAAAATCTCCACAGGAGAAAAAAGCTGTAAGAAGGATCAGAAAGTAAACTGATGAAAAGTGTGAAAGTTATCTATTTTATAAAACTACTCTATGATTTCTAATTACTAATAAATATATGTGTATTATCTTATAATGAATGCACTTGCGTTTCACTTTTCAGGCTTTCTGTGTAAGGCAAGATGCAGCCAGAGTGTTACCACATAAACGCTATGCAACAAAGTCAGGTCCTGGTTATGTCTTGAACATTACTATTCTTGGTAAGTAATAATTTCAAAATGTATGCAAAAATATATACAGTATATATATTTTTTTTAATGTTATATTTTTTTTATTCTTGGTTTCTATTTTCTTATCTAGAAACCTTTTGGCTTTCTAAGAGCAAAAGGCCAAGTGCAAAAATACAATTCTCAAAATTTTCACAGATTTGCCCAAAATATTTAAGAAATTGGGTTCTGTGAACGTAGAGACATGGCTATGTCTATATTGCCTAAATGTAAGATACAAGGTTGCTGCAATAAGTTTTTGATACCTGGCCCTAGCTGTCTGGATGATGCATTCTTGCAAAGTCCAGAAGAATTTCCAATGAAAAGGTACCATTCCTAAATAGAATTAACATTGTTGCCTTATAATATTTAAATTTAACAAAATTTAAATTAAACAAATTCTATTATAAGTACACTTTTATTCATTTTTCTTTCAGAATGGTACCAAAAGTTTAGAGATTTTGAAAGGGCGATTGTCAAGGTTGGCAAAAAAGATCTTTCCTACAATGCTCTAGTAAAACAGGGTACATGGCTATTAACTTTGTAATGATATAAGTGTAAATACCACCAATGATTATATATAATGTTGGCACATTCAATAAAATATTTCTCGGTACATTTTCTTTGCAGGTTATTGAAACAAGTTAGTTAGGCTACTTAAGGGAGCAGTACTACCTAGAACTGACCGTAACTTTTATTTCAATTGTTTAATAAGTAAATATTGATCAAATTGGCTGAAATTTTGCAGACACTTTATAAACACGTTAAGGTTTTATATTATGTTTTAAATTTTTTTATATTACAAATATTTAGGTCACAAATCTATTTTTAGTAACAGAGTGGAAAAATTCAAGATCGAAAACATAGGATACATTTTTTAGCTGTAACTTTTCACCAAACTGTCAGAATAAGTTTATATTTGCACAATATCTTTCTCATAGCTGTCCCTATGGTGTGAACTACCACAGATATTATATCCTAAAGCTTTCACCACTTATCACTCCGCAAAAATGACCTATTTTATATTAATATTTTTCAACTATTAAATAAGGATAATTCACAAACTATGACAGATAGGTCAAAGTTGATAGTTAACACTATAAACAATAATGTTTGAAGTCTGCACACAAAATTTGGTGATGATTGCTTGAAAAATGTTCAAAATATGACCCAAAAACCAATGGCGTACCGCAAATTTCGTCAAAGTTTTTAAAAGCATTTTTTTGTCAAATTTAAGAGCTCATTTAAAGCTAAATTATGTCAAACCACCTTAGTGGCCCCCTGCTTGGAAGGGAATCCCTTCAGCTTCCTCCTGCTGCTCTTCTAAGGCAAGCCTCCTCCTCCTCTTTGCTCTTCTGGCCTCGAAAGATGCTGCAGTGGCCTGTCGCTGAGCATTGATGATACGCAAGAAGTCTTTATCTTCACAGAACTTGCGTGCAAAAAAAACAGGATTTAGGCCCATTTCTTTCATTATGTCTAGAAGTGATGTTGCCCCATCATTGCAATACTTACAGCAGCTTGCAAAACTGTCAATCCATAGTATCTGTTCTTTGGGCACAACCTCCATATCACGCTGTTCATGCTTTCGTTCGCATTTTGGGTGTACCCTTCTAGACACTTCTTCAAAAGTTCAGTTTTGGCCAGGTCTTTGAATAAAGGTTTGATGGCATCCATCACTGGCACTGGAATGTTTCTTGTATGCTTGTATTCATCCACATTTCCAGCTACCACAGCTTGCTTGTAGCCTCACCAATCTCCACAAAAACTATGCACCGATTATTTATATTTGTAATAAAACCAAAGATTTTGATCGAGAATGGTGACGAAAAGTGGAAATTCTTGGAGACCCCCTACCCTGTTTGTCGGCCTGTATCTCAAAAAATATTCATCTCAGGAACATACTTTTTTCTGTGATTGAAAATAGAATAACTAAGCTATCTAAACATACCAAACACATTGATGAATGAAATAAATCATTTTTTTTCAAAAATCTAGGTAGTAAAAAAATATATGAAATAATGGAATCCTACCTGAAGGACTGTGGGTCTTATTTCATTTTTCCTGACAAGGAAGATTTATGTCTTAATCTTAGCTTTAACTGATATTGACTTGATCAATATTGAAATTCTAGGTGCCAGCAATTGACAACCGCAATAGACATTTATTTTTTTGTACTAAAGGTGTTTTTTTTATTATTGTACAATTTAATTTTTTAATACAGATTTTTCATTTTTAAACATGAACACATGTTGTTGAATCTTTCTAGTGTGTTTAATGTGTTGGTTTATCTTATTTGTGACAATTTTCATGGATTATGTGTGATATTTCTGATAAAAATGGTACCGGGTATTCTGAAAAATTAAGGTATGTCATTTTAATTTAACTATAACCTGTAAACCAGTTGTCAGCTGACTTTCTAATATTTGGCTTTCAGGCTTTATAAAATGACATATAATACTTAAATATAGTTTAAAAATTATTAAAAAAAAAGGGAAATGAAAAATTTCTTATCACATAACCTGCCTTAAGCAGTTGTGTCTTTAAATTAAATTCTTAATAGCTCGAGCTATGTATTATAAATTCAGGTTATTTCCTGTCTAATGGATAATCACAATGTGATGCGTGGTGTCAAAAATGGTGTGAAATCCTTAATACGAAAAGCAAATCCAAATCTTCTTGATGTCAGCGATGACACTGTTCACATGCGGAACAATGCTGCAAAGGCCTTTTTTGTCCCTATTGAGAAATTTTCTGACTTTCGGTCATTGGCGTCAAATATTTTTTATCACATTGAGGACTCCCCAAAAGCCATAGATATGTTCCGTGAAATTCAGACATTAGTGTATTCTAAGGTTTTGACAGTATTCAGGCCAATATCAAATAGATTTTTACAGATGAAGGATGTTTGTGATAGGCTGCATCATCTGTGGGACGCACTATATTTGTTTTATTTTGGCTTCTATTCAACAATTATGCAGACCAAACAAAAGCCAGAAACCTTTTTATGACCAAGTTAATTTAAAGTAAAAAAGATATTAAAAAAATTCAAGCCATAATGGCAAGTTGAAAAAGAAAGACCAAAACAAAGGCAGGAACTGACAGGAAAGAGAATATTCTTCTGCAGCTTTTTAACAGAAAGCAGAGGACTCTTGTTACATTTCAACTTTATAGAGGCATTTTGAATGATTATCGTAACTATGTCATAATTCATCGGTCTGAAAAGCCTTTAGCTTCTATTATAGACTAGGCATAGGCTTATCAGTAAACCTGTACTATAGGCCTAGGCTATAAGCTAGGCATATCATTCAGCGAAGGAGTAAAGCCAATATTAGGCTACTAATTTATTACATATAATGTCGCTGATTTTAAAGCTTATGTTTATTATTTATTATAATAATATTTATTAAAATAATATTGTTTGTGTGCAGAAAAATGTCTTCACAATCAGCACTGTATAGAAAAAAACTGAAAGCAGATAATCCAGAACTCTATGAAAAGTTTTTGGAAAAGAAAAGAGAAAGTATGTGAAAAAGAAGGGAAAATAAGAAAGAAAAGAGGAATAATGAGCCTCATATACGAGCAATGATTCAAGAACATAAGAGAGAGAATGAGCTATCTAGGATTGCCCTTTTTTATAATGTTAATTTATTTTATTATTTTCTGATATTTTCTCTACCGGCTACTGGTATTTGTGTTAAACAATTTTATTTGATGAAAACATTTTTTATTAAGGTTACGCATGCAAAAGCACCGGAGTTTTAATTCAAATAAACGGGTAACTAGGAATTCCAGTATCTGCGAGCCTATGGGTAAAAGGCCGAAAGATATGACCGAGGCGGAAAAAAGAGACCACGTCAAAAGACAGCAATGAGAATGCAGGGCTCACCAGAACTCACAAAAAAAAACGGAATATCAGGGAGAAGGACCAAGCCTATCAGAAGGCCAAGCAGAAAAGCTGGCAATAACCCACTTACTTATATGCATGGACCATCCTCACTGACCGAACCAGAGCGCACCCCAAGTACTCCTCCAGGACTTGGCAGACTTCCAAAGACTCTGCATAACCTGACTTCCAGATTCAAGTCAATCTTAAAAAGATCTCATGCACCAGGTGAAGGGTTGTACTTTTATTATGAAGATTTATGAGTTTTATTACTAATTGATGGCACCTGGTTCAAGCGAGGTCTAAGCTTGGATGTGGAGCTGTGATTGACCAAGCAAAAGGACTTGTGATTGACTTTTATGGCATGTACTTCTACTGCCAGGTGAGAATATATACAGTATAATAAAAATTATTTTAACTGTCCTCATTTGAATTTATTCTATACATATTTCATAGTACAATTTGTTTTATTTTTTGTTTTACAGATCTCCTGCAACAGACAAAAAACTGAAACTCAGAGTGGGTGACATTTATCAAGAATGGCTACAGAACCACAAGGAGACTGGTTTATGCTCCGAGACCTATGTGGGCTCGTCTGTAGGCGTGGAAGTGGAAGGTGCATTGACCTTGTGGAGCAGATTGCAGAGTCATGGATTGCGATATAGGAAATACAGGACACGCAGTTGAGGGATCACATAAGATTACATTATTATAAAACAATTATACTGTGTACAATTTGCCATAAACAATTTGATGGTAATTACCATTTAAAGCGGCACCTACTTAAATTCAGGTCAGCCCAGCGGAGGTGATATGTGTGGTCTAGGTTTTAGCTACATATTGAGTCTTTGTTGGCGTAGTGATCTGAGCTTAAAATAATACTATTTTTGACTAATTTTAATTCCATTTTGTATCTCTTTGGAAGTCGTAATAGTTTTAAGCAATCAATAAACGGCTGAATTTAATTGCAATATATAGGCAAAACTTATAAAGGAAAATCTCTACTAGAGAATAAAATCATAGCACCCTCCACCTTCCTTTACAAAGCCCCTGTAGTACTAGTGCGAAAGTCCGTTGGCTCACACCACATGTGTATCGACTTCTGATGATGTAACGCAGTAACAGAGTTCCAGTTCAAACCTATGCCTGACCCCAAAACTCTATTTGCGAACTTCGGAAAGGCACAATACTTCTCCAAGGTCAACTTAAGTAAAGGATTTTTCCAGATAGAGGTAGAGGAGAATTGTTGCTTCTACTTAGCTTTTAGCACACGCTAGGGCCACTTGGAGCTTCTTACCGTGCCATTTGGCCTCAACATCTCACCTTAAGTATTCACATGCATGATGCGGAAACAGAATTCTGAGTCCATTAAGCAAATTGGGAATATCGAATTCTGAGAATATCCAATTTTTTGGACTACATTCTAATAGCGAAAGAGACATGGAACGAATACACTGACCACGTGACCATACTTTTATTCAGATTGCAGGAGACTGGACTTACTGCCGGCCCCTCCAAGTGCATGATTGGGTACGATCGGTTAAAATTCCTGGGGCACATGATAGAGAGAAACAGAATAATGCCAGATGAACAGAAAGTTGACAAACTCATGCTAGCTCCTCCTCCCCTCCACTAAAACTGCCATAAGATCCTTCCTAGGTCTGTGTGGATATTATCAGAAATTTGTACCCAATTTTAACGCCATCGCCGCCCCGCTACCTGACCTCACAAAGTAAGGGAAACCTGACACTGTACTGAGGACAAAAAGGCTGCTATCATGCAGTCAACCTGCAGAAGTCTGCGCTGACTAGCTCCACTATTCTATGCCCCTCCGACCTCACATGACCTTTCAGTGACTTTCACAATTAAATGTGACATCAGCACTTCAGGACTGGGTTCCCCACTTCTTCAATTAGACCCAAGTGACAATGACAGACTCTTCCCAGTCGCTTACGCAAATCGCAAGCTGTCCTAAGCAGAATATAATTATACTTTTAGGTCTATAAAGGTGACCCCACAAATTTCAATAGTATTTTAAAGCAGCATTGTGTTGGTATTGGGATATTCTTGCAGTATGAGGTTAACCTCCTCCACGTACTGTTTCACATGGCAGGAGAGATAATCAGGCATCAGATACCTCTCCAGACTCTTCTTGAAAAGAGTGTGGAGCCTTTTATAATTATTTTATTGGTGTGCAACAAATTTTTATATTCTTACTGTACTAACAATCTATTGTTCCTTTATTGAATCAATAATTCAAATGAACTTTGCAAAGGCCTGTTATGAAATCGACCGGCGTTCTGGCCAACTTATCGTTATTTTGATTGAGATATACCAAGGACATGAATGTCTGTGGAATTTTCAATTACCCACCTATAGAAATGTCAGCATAAAGAAATCTGCCTGGTCAAGTGTGAATGTAAATTTCAAGGAACAGACTGGGATCGAGTGTACCGGTAATTTTTATTTATTGTTTTTTATTCGCTGTAGCTGTAAAATGTAAACGTGTATTGTAGGCTTTATAGACATAGTAATTATTACAATTACTATTATTACCATTAGTATATAATAATAATATTATAGTGTAATGAATCTTATCATGATGATGTAGTCTACTGCCTAGCTAGATGTACTAAAATACTAATATTACTAGGCCTTCACGTCATCTAGGCCTACTCATCAGGTGATATTGATTCAGTCATTCATAAATAATAATTTGTAATATTACTGGACCATTATAGAGTCTGTACCATGTTTTATGTTTTGAGTACTCCCACTGGTCTACACAATTCGTGAACTACAATGAAGTTAATAGTAAATAATGAGTAATACTTATCAGTCCCAATTAATTTTTCTTAGTTCAAAATATGTCAATTTATAACTAAATATAGATCTACTGGGTCTTGAATATGAAGTGTCCGCTCTATTTTTAGGCAGGACAGTCCAGGAGAATGACTATATTAATTATTGATTAAAAATATTCTAATTGTTCGTCAGATAAGTAAAGACATATTGTACTATTATGCCTAGATTAATATGGGGACACTAACTAAAACCAAAAATAGTCACTCTCAACACTTTTTACGTGTGGCATGGCTGATTGTGTAACAGCTATATCTGATTCGCTCTGAAACAAATTCTAGTGATTCGCTGAAACAGGATTCTAGTAAAAACGTAATTCCTTGTTTCTAGTGTGGCTTAGCCTTTAGAAGCATTTTTTTGCTATTACGGCACAAAATAACACACAAGAAGATGAAATAGTATATGATTCAAATGAAGATGAAGAATGGGTTAAAGAGGATGTTGAATTTCAGAGTGAAACCAAGGAATTGAACTTTATTGCCTTTATCGCTTTATAAGTGAAATTATATAGCCTATATAAAATAGTGTGGCCTAGGCCTACTACTATGTCTATATAACTAGGTTTGTCTATATAACTGGGTTTATTTATATCATTTTTTTAAAATCCTTTTACAGTTATGAGGACTTGGATGATGGACCACCTGCTTCTCTCCCTCCATTCAGACCAAAAAGGCCTCCAGGAGCCCACATCCCAGAAACTATAACCAGAGCAGACAGGCCAAATTTTCTCACACCTGTCGATTTCTAGGCTAATTTTTACAACTACATTGGTAGAAAGATTATGCCAGTATATTAATGAAAATGTGGCAGCTGTTGGACCATCAAAGCCCTCAATGTACAATAATTGGAAAGTACTTAAGGAAGAGGAGTTTCTTTCATTTATGGGTCTTCTGATGTATATGGGGCTTGTCCAGATGCCCAATGCTCAACTGTATTGGAGCACTGCGAGTTTATATCATGGACTCTGGGCCAAGGCTCATCAGAAATACTGAGGACCCTAAAGATAAACTTTGCAAAGTAAGATTTTTACATGATTTTATTAGAAGGAAATGTCTGAAGTTATATCAGCCTGGACAAAATATTTCAATTGATGAACTAATGGTTAGGAACAAGGAATTGAGATTGCCTAATCTCACTGGCATTTACTTGAAAAGTTTGAGATTACAATAGCGGAAAACACAACTCTTGATAGTTGATGAGATCTCAATGGTTGCCTACGAAATGCTGGATCATATAAACTCACGATTACAACAGATCAAAGACAGTAATGCATGTTTCAGTGGGATAAAGGTTTTGTTTTTCGGTGACTTAATTCAGCTGCCACCCGTGAGAGGGAGCCCAGTTTTTCATCAACCGAAAAGTTTCGAACCAGCAGTTCATTTATGGCAAACTTTGTCATTTTTTGATCCATACTGAACTTGTCTGTCAGACATCTGTAATGCACCTGTCAGTCAGACATCTGTAATGCACATGTCAGTCAGACATCTGTAATGCACCTGTCAGACATCTGTAATGCACCTGTCAGACATCTGTAATGCACCTGTCAGACATCTGTAATGCACCTGTCAGACATCTGTAAAGCACATGTCAGTCAGACATCTGTAATGCACCTGTCAGTCAGACATCTGTAATGCACCTGTCAGACATCTGTAATGCACCTGTCAGTCAGACATCTGTAATGCACCTGTCAGTCAGACATCTGTAATGCACCTGTTAGTCAGACATCTGTAATGCACCTGTCAGTCAGACATACACACTGCACCTGTCAAGTCAGACGATCTGGTTCTGTGACCTGCCTGTAAGAACCTAAATAGACTGATTGACATTCTGCAATTTTGTTTTTCTATTCAATTCTTTGGATAATTTTTTAGTTTATTTCACTTGTATGGAAAGGAGCTCTGGAGTGTGCGGCAACAGAGCGGGATAAGCAAGCAGAGAGGGAGGCCAGGGAAATCAAAGATAGGGCAGATAGAGAAGGGAGGGATAGGCAAGCGGAAAGGGATCAGGCAACCGAGAGAGACTTTGGAGACCTTTGAGGGTCTGAGGGACTTGTTCCTAATGGAACAAATTATGGAAGGGGTCAATGAAGGAAGGAGGGTGTTTCTACAGGAAAGACAACCCGGGGATTGGTCCCAACTTTTGAGTCTGGCCGAGGATTACAGGGAAGCTCCTAGTTCGGCAAAGGTTGACCACCCAAAGGCGCAAGTCATGGGATTTAATAAAGCAGCTCAGCCCAGGGAAATGGGCTATGGTAATGTAAGTGGGTGCGTGAGTTGGTGTGAAGATATAAAAAAAAGTTTGTGCAAAAGGTGCGATATGAGTAGTAACTAGGAAGTGTGTGTTTGATGTCATGTTATGTTTACTTGGTGCCTATGTTGGAATGAAAGAAGGCAGTCTCTGAGTCTACCAGCATTAGGTAGAGGTTGTCCTATGTTGGACCTAGCTTGAGAGTTGAATATTGGTATTGGTATAGGCCAAGATTTCCCAGAGGAAAAGCGTTTGACATTAACACTCACATTGTGAGGTCTTTAAAATTCTCTCCCTCCATTCAGACCAAAAAGGCCTCCAGTAGCCCACATCCCAGATACTATAACCAGAGCAGACAGGCAAAATTTTCTCAAACCTCTGTCTATTTTTAGGCTAATTTTTACAACTACATTGGTAGAAAAAGTATGCCAGTATACCAATGAAAATGTGGCATCTGTGGGACCATCAAAACCCTCAATGTACAATAATTGGAAGTTTAAATTTTTTAAAGAAAGGTGCATTAGTGACTGTAGATATTGCCTTTCCCAAGATATTAATTATATTAATTGGTTGGTTGATTTGATAATTATATTAAGAAAATTACATTTTGTTTATTAATTATTTAGTATCAGTTATTAAATATTATATATATGTCAGTGCACTAAATAATATTGTAAAAATACCTTCTATAAAAAAGATTCAGATTTTGTAGAAAGGTGAAGGTGATTGTCTGCTAAGCTAAGTTTAGCTTCCGCCTAAGATGGAATGGCGTAATATATATTTGCTCAAGTAAAATGAAGTTGAAATATTAAGAAGTTATATTATAAATTTGGATGTGCATTCCTAAATCATGATCATCAAATAATATGTCTGTTCATATCTGCGTTTATATTGTTCAATAAAGATTGAAGTAAGTGAATGAAATATTGTTTCTGAATGATTATCAAGTTGTAGGCTGAATCAGTGAATGAAATGAAATGGTTGCAGGTTGGATTTGAATTATAATTACAGCCTAATGAAATAAATGTTTAGATGTCCATACCACGCTACCATAATAAGAATAATATGTAAAATGGGCACTAGTCGTGACACCGTAAATTTTCTTTTTATTTATGTTTTCTAGTAACAGTCAATAAGAATAACCTAATCACATTCTACTATTTATAGTACAAAACACACTCCACCCTATCACAGTTGTAAGTACTTGTTACAATGATAGTTTCTTTCATTTATGGGTTTTCTGATGTATAAGGGGCTTGTCCAGATGCCCAATGCTCAACTTTATTGGAGCACCACAAGTTTGTTTCATGGACTCTGGGCCAAGGCATTTATGAGCAGCTTTAGATTTTGACATATCTCATGTTTTTAAAAGTATCAAACAGAAATACTGAGGACCCTAAAGATAAAATTTGCAAATTTAGGATTTTATTCGATTTTATTAGAAGGAAATGTCTGAAGTTATATCAGCCTGGACACAAAATATTTAAATTGATGAACGAATGGTTAGGATTAAGGGAAGGTGCGTTTTTTGGCAATATATTTGAAATTTAAGATGAAATTTTAGCTTTGAAGTGGAAACCATTCCCAGCGGCCTTCTTGGTAAAAATGTCGACTATTTTTGGCAACAATATGAACAATAGGGATTGTGTGCTGATTAGCTCTGAGACATGGGGCAACAATATGAACAATGGGGATTGTGTGCTGATTAGCTCTGAGAGATGGGGCAACAATATGAACAATGGGGATTGTGTGCTGAGGGTTTTAGAAAGGTTCTTGACAGGCAGTTAAAAGACTATGTTTATGGAGAATACTCTGACCCCTCTTTTGTTTAAAACATCTGCTGCCACATTGCTTAATATGCACAGCGAAAGGGTGCTATGCATGTTTGATGCCCATTGTTTCAGATCAAAGAATGCCACTGCTGGCATCATGGAGGGCAAAATAAAGTTTAAATTAAATAATGTAATGAGCGGGCTAAGACAAATATTTTCAGGAGCAAGAGGAGATTTTTGCGTTTGCTATCCGCCATGGTGCTGCCAGAAGATATTTTCAATTTGAAATCCAAGACCAAGAAACATGGCTTGAAGACAAGTGATCAAGACAATGTAGAAAGTATTAATTGTATTATTGACAAGGGAGGCGAGGTGAATGTCAACAGGGATTCAGATAATGGTTTTGTGTCCTTGATTTTTCAAACTGATCCCTGTTGTCATATTAGTACAAAATCATTTTTCTATTGCACAACTAAATTCACTTGATATTAATTAATAAGGAAAAGCGTTGTCTTAATTTTTTAGTTCCATAATTAATTAGGCCTATTGGTATCATTGTCTTTACATATATTTCAGCTGCTACAATTACAATGTCAACTGAAAATTAATTTGATTTTGGAGACTACCTGTCACTCTTTTCTTGGGAAATGGGAATGTTCTTTTTTTGCTATTGTCTAACAATATAATAAGGCAGCTACTGCTGACACACTGACAACCATTTTAAGGCTCCAAACAAGCCAATGGATTACAGGCAAAATTATAAAGTATTGCATGCTAGAGTTAAAATAATCTATGAAAAGGTTCAGGTCCTTAAAAGGAACCATTAGTATAATGGGGAAAGACTTCAGGCTTTTTTGGAGGCACAATTTATTGTGCAATCCATTGAAAAAAGGGAAAATGTCCCACCATCCGAGCCTTATCCTAAAAAGGCACAGAGACAGATGACCAAACAGCCATTCCTGTAGCCCTGGCTAAGCCTGCCGCTGTACCTGCACAGTTCAAGAAAATTCAAGTGCTTAAGTTGAAACTTAAAGGTGCTAAAAGACATAAAAGAACTTAAGTTTAACCTGGAATAAAACGAGTCAATCGGCAACTGAAAAGAAAAAGTGCCAAAGGACACTGAAGTGCTACAGTCGGAGAATAGCGTCCTGAAAGAAAGCATTCTTCTCCCGGAGGGCCTTGTGATGATACAGAGTCAAGATCTCTTTAACCCATCCTTAGTGCTAAACTGTATTTTAGTTTCTTATTCACTCTCAATAGGCGACCAAGTAGGGTAGGCAGAACAGTGCAGTGTTTGCTACGGAATGCTAAGAAATCAGATATCTCCTCTTTGTCTCTTCTCTCTCTCACACACACGCACACAGTCCGTTCACCTGTCACGGCTCAATTGTTGTACCGGGAGGCTGTGGTTAGCGTCTCCACTGGGGGAAAACACAGTCAGTCCTAGGCCAAATTTTGGAACGATAACACCATAGTGCTTTGTTAGGAAGACAGTCATAGGGAAGATAGTTATTATGGAATTTCCTGTTATGTTTATTCTCATGCTGTGTTTACATTATATTATAATATCATCGAGATTGACTTTTCCTTTTTATATTAAAACACTGCACAACATAAGAACTGTATAAAATATATTCTAGGACATGCAGTGAATAAACAGTTTATATGATTATTGTGAAAAGCTTTCTTGTCAAGTGATTTCAGTTTATTGTGTTGTATAAGTCTGACACCATACCACTAGATACAGCCATCGTGATGATATAAAATCCTTGTGTGACCCAAGCAACACTGCCGGGTGCGGGACAAATTAAGTACCCAGATACATTTTCAAAGACACCCGCACTTGAATGAGAAATATCATCACAGGCCTAATGGCAAAGGAAAGAAAGTCCTTAAAAAAAGAAATCAGAACCGTCCAGAGTTGCCAGCAGAAACAGTTAATTACACTTAAGAAGGCCAAAAAAGAAGTGGAGTATCTGACTGAGAAGTTCGATGAGGCAGAAGCATCTAGGCAAAGGGCAGTTGTTACCGAAAACTGCCGTAGGTCCAAATCATACGATGCCCATACTCGTAAGTGTTTTTTTACTGTTTAGAAAACCAAGTGCCTATTGACAGAGCAGGAGACTGAAGGGTTACCTGTATATATTATATGTATATATATATTTGTGTACTTCTTGAGAAGTACACAAATCCACATATCAGGCCTATCTGGCGGGAAGCATGGGTGGCAAAAGAAAGTGCACTCCGCACACGTTTCACAAGGACGTCAGAAACCCTGAATGAGCATGCGAAGCCCCTAATGCCTCTTAAAATCGGCGACCAATGCTTCATACAAAACCAAACTGGGAATAATCCTAACAAATGGCACCGAACAGGAACCATAGTAGACTCAACTGAGCATGACCAGTATGTGGTAAAGGTTGATGGATCTGGTAGACTTACAAAGAGGAACAGGCGATTTCTTAGGGCTTTCAAGCCGGCATCGTTGGCGATCGAAAACACTTCACTTAAAGAGACCTGGTCAGCCAATGATAATTCTACAAATAACCCTCCAACAATAGGACATGTGGAGCCCTCAGGCACACCATTTGAGCCCTCAGACACAACATTTGAGCCCTCTGGTGAAACTATGACTAACCTGCCGCCAACAGTTTTCCCAGAATCTACACCTGAAACAGTGAATCTTCCCATCAGTGCATCTGATTCTGAGTATCAGGCTAACAGACCAACCACTCCTAGACCGACCTCCATTGAAGAGACTTCAACAACAGCTAAAAAAGTCCCAGCAATGCTACGACGCATCCTACCCCATAATTCGGGTGGATTAAAAGAAGATGTAATTGCTCCTAACAGCGGCGGCAGGCGCCCTAGGAGACGTCGGATGTCTAATTGTGACATATAAAAATGGAGGGGTTGAAGGGTTACCTGTATATATTATATGTATGTTTATATGTTAAAGTTATGTTATGAATTCAGTCTGTTAATTAACTAGCTTTATTGTTTCAGTCGATGTCTATCCTATGTCCAACATGTATGTTCATTTATGTGAATAAAGATATTTAAAACAGAATGAGGAGTTTCTTCAGAGACCTAGTGGATTATAATGTGAGAGAGTTCACTGATACAACCCTCCCTAGGATTCCTGTTCTCAGTACAATAGCACAGATGGCTTATGAGATGGGCATCTTATCTGATTTGTTTATTGGAGAGAAGTTGTGTACAACTGTGCAGGTAGCAACTATAACCTGGAATGCCACAACTATTGATAGGTGCCACTATAATGAAATTAATATATCATTCAATGACAACACATACACTTTAGAAATAGGGAAATTAGCTTGGGGGGGGGGGGGGGAATAAGATTTTTCACAACATTTAATAGGCGGTTTACAATACATGGCATCATTATACTCTCTATTGAATATAAAAGTGTTTTTTTTTACTAGCCAATTTTCCAATTGCCGCACTTTGATATTTTTATTTTTTTCCACCAATTTTTTTAACACATTTTATAATATATCTTTAATTGATTATTTGATTTAAAATCTTATTTACTAATGCATTGCTGTTGAAAATTTCAAGTTGTTTGCTTTATTGGTGTACAAGTTATTTATTAACCAATTTTCCAATAGCAGCACTTTGGTATTTTAATGTTTTTTCACCCATTTATTTAATACATTTTATAATATTAGAACCAATTGATTATTTGATTTAACATATTCTTAATTATGAATGCATAGCTGTTGAAAAGTTCATGTTGCTTGCTTTATTAGTTTAAAAGTTTTTATTTACTAATAATCCATTTTTTACCCCAAATTTTTTTATAATAACAGATTTTATTAATTTCATAATATATTCTTATTAATTAACTATTTGCGGCACAATTTTCAAGTAGGCCTACTCATTCATGCACATATTTCCCCCCAGAATTAAAATTGCAATGCAACATTTATATATACATGTAATGTAGTGCCCACCTTAAAATGGGTTAGTTGGCGGCAGGAAGTTGGTAAGACCTTAAAAATAAAAACTCGCATTTTACAAGTCAGCTCATTTGATTTTGATTTTACACTACAAGACCCCAACGCTGTCGCTCTACCTTTGGTGTTTTTTTTCTGCTTCTAACTTTATCCTGATTGGTCACCTTGTCTTGGGTACCTGTCTTGTTATACGAAAATAAATGCTTGTTGCCACCAAAGCAAATAAATCAAAGCTGTTTGTCATTGAGGGAAAGGCTGTCTGTAAACCCATCACATAAATCTGGTAGCACGAGTGGGGTTTGCCGCCTTGTTAGACCACTAACCACAATCAAGACGGGTACACCAGGACCGGAGAGAGCTGCCCTGCCTTGTCCAAATCGGAAGGAGCATCTGGGTCAGAAAGAGTCGGGGGAGACTTTAGCATTGAGCGACACTGTGTTGGCTCCCACAGAAGGATGGTGACCCATTTATGCTAACCCCTATTGATGGTCATGGACCCACTAGGCGGATCTGAAATCAAGCATTACTTCCCAGGGCCAGACAGTGTTTCAGACAGCATTGGGGAAACCACAAATGATCTACCTTTGGCCTCTACCCCCAGAAGTCGATTTTTCACAAATTACTTATTTTATAATTAAAATATATGATAAATCATTTGGTAGTGCTTAAATTAATTAAAGAAAATGTTTAAATATTAAAAATGGTCGCAAAGGTAATGGGGGTCTTTGTTTTTACTCAAAACATTGAAAAATAAGGTCATTTTCACCACATGTTAGTTCAAGCAGCCTTCAAAACATTGGTATCGAATTTGGTATTGTTTTAAAGCTTAGCACTACACAATTTCTCCAATGACTAATTTGGCTAAAAATAACTCTTGACACGATGTGACGCTTGCAAAAATCCCTCTACTTTGAATTGATTGGCTGCCCTGTTGTTAGTAACACTTTTATAACTTTTGATCGGTCGCTGACGGCCATGTTGCTTTTCAAACAAGTAGACTGCAGAGGTTTAGACAACAAAATCCATCTTGTTTCTATCTACAGTCACCACCATTTTATCAATTCAGTAAACTGCGTGCTTTTTTTACATCTAAACATCACTGATAATACTATTTTTTCTGATTTATTTCAAATAAGAAGGTAAGCCAAACTGTCAAACATTACTTATATATTTTTTTTTATTTATTTGTAATCTTCATTATATCGATATAGCTATTTTTATTTTACACGTGTTTCGAAATAACGCTAAGGCCTCAAGCATTCGCAGCATGAGCATAGGCGGCATAGCATAGCCATCTATTGTCAGAGATTTTCAACACAACATAAAATAATTAAATTATGTACAAAATAACTACACTTTTATGATATTATTGAAAGGAATATAACCATACGCAGAGTAAATTTCCGTACATAATTCCCCCCTCCCTTTTTTTTTTGCTAGGCTAGCCTTGAGTACCCTAGGCCTAGCAATATAGTATAGCCTACATTTGGCCTACATATAGGAATATAGGCTTGATATAGACCTAATATATACACCAGTCTAACCAATGCCAATTACTAATATTGTTGTCATTATAGGCAAAATTTCGTGTTTATGGACTTCAGAAATATTTATGAATATTTTTGTAATGTTATTCTGTTTCATTTATTTTTTATACTTCTATTTTCTAGGTTTCAATTGAAAACTGTGCATCCCCTTGTGAAGTGTTTACAAGTTTAGTAGCAATTAGCATTCTAAATCAGGTTTGTATTGTTTTATTTATATTTTTTTTATTTATTTACATTATATTTGTGTATTCTGTATTGCTGTCTGAACCATAGGCCTAGCCATATACATATATGAATATAGGCTTGATATAGACCTAATATATACACCAGTCTAAACCAATGCAAACTACCAACTGTTCCTCTGATTAGCTCATCGGACTGTCAATCGACACATCGCAGGTTCTACCCCTGCTGCCGACCGATCCATGCTGCTCTAGTGGACATAATAATCTACCATCTAGAAGGAACGTTTGTAAAAATTATGACAACATTGTTGTCATTAAAAACAAAATTTAGTGTTGATGGACTTCGTGAGTATTTATGATTATTTTAAAAATGTTATTCTGTGTCCTATATTTGTATACTTTTATTTTCTAGGTTTCAATTAGAAACTGTGCATCCCTTTGTGAACTTTGTGAAGTGTTTACAAGTTTAGTGGTATTTAGCATTCTAAATCAGGTTTGTATTGTTTTTTTTTTAATTTTTGTCTTATTTATTTACAATTTACATTATATTTGTGTTACTGTACTCTGTATTGCTGTCTGAACATTTTGTCTCACACTTATTTGTACAACCAAACATGATTTAATTTATTTTATTCTATTTTCCTCTCAATATTAGAATCATGCCAGCAAAAGCTTAAACCTGAACACTTCCTCAAGATCAAAGCTGAAAAGAAAGCGTCAGACAACACTAGCTAGTGCAGCCCAACTACAGAGACACTCTGTCCATGCTACATCTTCTCCAGTGACTGCATCTTCCTCTGCTTCAAATGTTGATATTCAGCATAGTCCACCCATGCCGGTTCATAGAGAACCAATGACTGCGTCAAAGCGCAAACTTTGCAGCAAAAGACAACTACACAGATTCAGAGCTACCAACTGCCTACGTGTATCTAGAGTCTCTGCAAACTTTATTCAAGGACTTACAATGTACGCCCTGTGGCACTCAGTGTCTTATACTAATGCAGGGGGATAAAAAAAAGCTCTGGCCTGGCTTTTTATCTGCAAGTCTTTTGCAATACCTGCTTTGAGGTAAAAGCAGAGACATTCATCTCACCAAAGGTGGATAGGATTCACACTTTCAACAGACAGGCAGTGGCAGCGTCCTTGGCCACTGGAAATGGTTATGCTGGACTTGCTAAGTTTTCCTAACTAATGAACGTGCCCGTTATTCACAGCAAGACGTAGAACCAGCATACCAAGTTTTTTTTCAAACATTCCAAGGATTATGTGGATACAATTCTTTCAAAAAGAGCTGACATTGTCAGAGCAGCTTATCCAGAATCAGCAGGTAAAGATTTTATTGACATTGATGTGCCCTACGATGGGACTTGGCACACACAGGGGCACAAATCCAAATATGGGTTGGGATGTGTGATTGAAAATAAAACAGGTCTTGTTGTAGACTATCAAGTAATGTCGAAGTATTGTTTTGTTTGTGCCAAGACAGGAAATGTGATTTTAAAAAATACTTGAGAGAATTATGACGCTTGGTATGAAGCCCACAAGTCATCCTGTGACATTAACCACCAGGGTTTTAGTGGGAGCATGGAGCAGCAAGCAGCAGTGATAATGTGGTCACGTTCATTGGAAAAACACGGCTTCCAATATAAAAGTGTTATTTCTGATGGAGACACAAATACAATAAAGTCCATCAATGGATGTGACCCATATAGGGATATCACTGTTGAAAAGCGAGAATGCCTAAACCATGTGGCAAAACGTTTAGGCACTGCTTTGAGGAATGTAGTGGAGGTGAAGACAAAACAGAAAATAACTCTGGGTGGTAATGGGAAAGGTAAACTTACCCAACCCAAAATCACCAAGCTGCAGAAGTACTTCACTAAATAAAGCACTACGCTCTAGCCCCACCATTCCTAAAATGCAAAAGGCAATATGGGCCACTTACCACAATTGCACATCAACAGATGATAACCCTAATCACTCTGATAGTCCTGCTGGTCAATTTTCATGGTGCTTCTATCAGAGAGTCCTGGCTAAGGGGCTCCCTGCTGGATCCCATGAAAAAGAAATGACCCCACTATCTTTCCCCCCTAGTGGCTGAACACATTCTGCCAGTTTATGATAGGATGACACAGAATGACTTGTTGCAGAGATGTGTTATGGGGCAGACTCAGAATGTAAAGGAGTCCATTCATTCTCTAATTTGGAATTGCTGCCCAAACATCTTTTTATTGGTCGGCAATGACTGGAAATTTCAGTTATCATTGGGGTGGGAGAATTCAATATGGGTTCAAAAGCCTCTTATTATTTTTTAGACAAATTAAATCTAAAAGTTGGGTTTCAAACTCAATCTTTAGGTAGTAAAAGGGATGATGCCAGAGTGTCTAAGTCCCTGAGGTATTTAGAAAAAAATGAGAGCGAGAGAAGATTAGTCAGAAAAAAAGCAGATGAAAGGGTAAGAGGAACAACTGAAGTAGGTGAAGGAGAACCACAATATTTATCGGGAGGGGTAGAAATTTAATTGTGCTTTTCTTTCTAATGCCAATTGTAATGTATTTTTTTTTCACAAATTTTACCTATATTGTGAAGCAGGGGGGGGGTAACAATAGATGTAAAATAAAACTGTTCATCAAATTTTTTTTTTATTTTACATTTTATATCTGTTTAGTTTCTGTACTGTTATATATACATATGCTTTTACTTGTTATTATTGTTAAAATATTAGTCAACAGTTTGTTTGAAAGTTTAAAATCTGTTTTTCTCAAAATAAAATTTTTCGATGTAGGCCTATATATTTTTCTAAAATTCATTTTTTTAAATCTGTCCTGTTGTTTAAATATTTGTATGCTTATTTAAATATGGATAGCAAACATAGTGACAAAGATATTTGGGCTAATATTAATCAAGAATATTTTTTTATTTTGGATGTGGGTATAATGGTGAGAAGCGTAAGTTATCCAAAAACAAAGAAAATATGCACACAAAGAAAATAATAATAAAAAAATTAATAATTATAGAAAAGAAGTCTAAATGTTACTATGTTGGGTTATGCATGTCTATCTTGGCAGCAAATTTGAGACTTGTAGCTATGGTGGTTATTTTAAAAAATCATTTTTACTGAAACCTACTTTTTATCCCCCCTTGACCCCCCTCAAACTACCCCCAGACCACATTTTGATAAATTATTCAGATTTTTTTTACTAATAATGTTTGTCTAATAATTTAAAAGTGTCCTAATTGTTAAAAAGTGAAATACAAAAAAAAAGTTTGTAAAGAGCATGGTCCCTCTTAAAAATAAAAACGCGCATTTAACAAGTCAGCTCATTTGATTTTACACTACAAGACCCCAACGCTGTCGCCCTACCTTTGGTGTTTTTTTCTGTTTCTAACTTTATCCTGATTGGTCACCTCGTCTTGGGTACCTGTCTTGTTATACGAAAATAAATGCTTGTTGCCACCAAAGCAAATAAATCAAAGCTGTTTGTCATTGAGTGAAAGGCTGTCTGTATACCCACCATAAACATAATAAACTTTTTATATATATTACTTCTACTTCAGATGTTTTGGTGTTTATTTGTCTATGAGTTTTTCTATTTCCAAGTGTGAATGCATGTTTTTGAGTGAGGTATTTTGACCATTAAATGCATACAGACATGTGAAAATCACTGTCCATCATACCAATAGCATCATTACATTATGTGAAATAAAGAAGTTTTATCACTGTTCCAAATTTCACAACGGTTTTGAAGTTATTTGTTTTAAAGTCGTTAAGTGCATTTTTTCTGTCAGTTTTTTTCCATTTTATATAGGCTAAATAAGCACAAATTTACAGCACTAAAAAATTCATAACTCAGCTTCTAATTGACAAAGGAGACATAAATGAGGTATCATTGTAATCTGTGAGCTAAGCTCTATTTTTAGTATATAGGTACATTTAACTAAACAGGTTTGATTGGTCCAAAAGCATTTTGAAAATTGTATCAAAGTGGGCCTCTACCTATCCAGAGGTTTTAATTCTGGATGTTACATATAAAACAAATGTGTACCATCTACCCCTTCTGACTGTGATGGTGGTGGATGGGCAGGGTCGTTTTCCGTTTAACCGAAATTCGGAATTTTATACTGCTTAAATAGTCAATTAAAAACAAGGATCGCAAGAGTAGGGACCTATAATAAAAAGCGACAACTTTACTGACAACCAACCGTTGGCGATGGCGTCTGAAAGCCAAAAAGAGGAGATAAAGACAAAGGTTTTACACGCTATAATGGCTTTGAATCTTGGTCGCGGCACTAGCCATTTAGAAATTACAGCTTTGTTGGTTAACTACAATGAATTTACACCTTTAACCGCCACTTTCAAGGTCTCATTTGGCATCTATGCCTTGTTATGAACTAAGCTTCTAATTGACATAGAGACATAGATGACGTATCATTGTAATCTGTGAGCCAAACTCTATTTAACTAAATGTACCTACCACACACATACCTACTAGAGTACTAACTATAGGACTAGTAAAAATAGACAATAGACTATAGACTCTATTGCATTTGTGGTAAAAAGTAATAACTTTTGTTCGATATTCATTAATAGTGGAGAACAGCGGCCCCACGAGATATTTGAGAGTGTCATATATCAAATTAAAGGTCTACTTGCCCTGGTTACAATACCATTCGTTTTATTTAACGATCTTATTTCTTTATTTTTTAAATTCATTTTGAAATGTTGGTAATTTTTGTATCTTTTGTGTGCTGTAAAAAAAACCATGATGCTATGCTGTGCACATGGTCATAAAATAAGGTCACCTCCATTTTGTGGCCAAAATAAAATTTTGTAGCCAAAATAATATTTTACGATTTTTTTAATTTTTTTTTTGGCTAGACATTAGGTTTAGTAGGGTTTAGGGTTAGGGTTTAGTAGGGTTTAGGGGCTTAGGTTTATTATTTTTTTGCCTAGACCTTAGGTTTAGTAGGGTTTAGGGTTAGGGTTTAGTAGGGTTTAGGGTTAGATTCTAGGCTAAGGTTGGATTTGTATTATTTTTATTTTTTAAAAATTATTATTTTAGCTTTTTTTTTTTTCCAGTGGCAACACGGCTGTCCTAGTTTATTTATTTATAGACTCCCATGATGCCACATCGCACGTCACATATTTATTAATGGTAATTCACGTGCGCTATTTTATCCCATAATGCATTATCGCACGAGCGCTTCGTGCGCTGTTCATTTTTCACTTTTGGTAAAACAATTAGCTGAATACAATGGCTGAAAGCACTGAAAACGTCTGCTCGGGCTGTCGGTGGAATTACAACCGATTTAGAGACCTTATTAAGGACAGTGACAGGCTTGAAGACTTTCTATTTCAGCATGACGTCCTACCCAAAAGGAAAATTTGCCCCAAATGTAAGTCGAATATGGTTTTAAAGGATAGTTTTTTTCGTTGTCACAAGCGGTCGTTAGTCAGTAGAAACAAGCAAAAGCGAGTGTCTGAGAAATGTGGTATGAAAGTTTCCCAGTATAGTTGTACGTGGTTCCATAAAGCCAAAGTCCCTAAGGAAACTATTTGTGACCTTGTGGGCTATTTTCGGGCCTGGGATTACCATCGATGTCTATTGCTTTGAATTAGAGGTTAGTAGGAAGACTGTGATCGACTGGTTGTCATTTATTAGGGAGGTCTGTACACATGCTATGATAGGAATGCGGGATGTTATGTTAGGGGGGCCGGGCAAAATTGTAGAAATTGATGAATCAAAATTTGGGAAGTCGAAGTATGGTAGGGGTAGACATATAGTAGGTAGTTGGGTTTTTGGGGGTATAGAGAGGGGGACTACAAATTGCTTTTTAATCCCCGTCGCCACAAGGGACTCCCAAACCCTATTACAAATTATTAAAGATAAAATTCTCCCTGGAACAACTGTGATGAGTGACTGTTGGAAGGCGTATAATTGTCTTGGTTCGGAAGGATATACCCACCTCACCGTCAATCATTCCAACAATTTTGTTGATCCTGATACCCATGCCCACACCCAGAATATTGAACGACTCTGGAGGGATGCGAAATCATCGTTGCCAACCTTTGGCAACCAAAAACATCACCTCCATAGCCACTTGGCTGAATTCATATTCAGAAAACACCACCCAGAGTTATCTACCAGAATTCATGCCATTTTTAAATGCATAGGTGATTTGTATGATGGAACCCCTTGTCCCGAGGTTGAATCTAGTGAGAATGAAGATGCTAGTGAAGAAAGTTAGGATAGTGTTGTTTTTGTTTTTTTATATTAGATATACTGGGGCTCTGTTAGGGTTAAGTTAATATAGTCGTTTTTTTTATATTATTGTTAGACCGTTCTTTTTTTTAAATATTTAGATATGTTGTGGGTTTGTTAGGGTTAGGCTAAGCTAGGGATGTTTTGTTTTTGATATTTAGATACGGTAGGGGTATGTTAGGATTAGTTTAGGCTAGGCTTTTTTTTTTGACAAAAAAAAAACATCCTTGTGTTGGCCCCATTCGATCCAGACATCACGTGACTAGGACAGTAGAACCTTGACAGACGACGCCGACAGCCCATGCCATGAGACAGATGATTTATTGTGTTTATTTCTATTTAAAAGGTAAGAAAGTGCTTTTTTAAGGTTTTTTAGTTCATTTTTTTCATTTTTATATCCGTTCTAAATAAATTTTTTTGAAAATTTAAACTGCTGGAGCTATTTTAGGCTACAATAAGATTGCTATCATTACAACGTTAGTGACGTCACATTATTATTTAAAAAAATGGCGGATGCCGTTTTCATTTAACATAGAAAATCTTCTTTTATTTTTTTTTATAATTTTTTTTGTAAACATTCATTGTAAAAAAGTATCTTCCGTTGATCAGTAGACACTAAGCAATAGCTCCACTGAAAAATTTTCAGAAAAAATTTTTTAGAACGCTAGTTTTCCGTGGGGCCGCTGTTCTCCACTATTACCCGATATTCATATAGGAGGCTAACTTAGAAAGATAAATCACCAAATGCTAACTTAGAACAAAGTGTCTTACTACCCCAAAAGTTTTTTAGCCTACTGCGCATGAAATCACGCTTCTCGGACCAGAATTTTTAGCCATTATCGGTTAGTTTCTAAGCTTTCTAAGTATTTGTTAATCATTACTATCGGTTAGGTTACAGCATAGGCATAGCTATACATAGCCAACCTGGCCATATATTGGGACAGGAAGTAGTATTCTAGAAAAGCACATGGCACGCATGCTCAATAGTCGAGGTGGTCTCAACAAGTAGGAAGAAAGAACAATAGGATTTTGTGTCTTTTTGTGTTATTTCATATGAAATACGGTAAGAATAATTATATTTTTTTATTCATTTCGTGCTATTTGGCCCCTTTTTGGTATCGGGTCTAAGAAATTCCCACTGAAAATTTTTGGGGTATCTAGACTAGATCTAGATCAGTAGATCTAGATCTAGCCTCTTCCAACTTAGAAAGATAAATGAGGTGTCATTTAATTTAATTTGAAAGGTCTCATCAATATCTAGAGATTCTAGACTATAGGCCTATAAAATAAATAATAGTACAAATATTGGGTAATTATTACCTTCCACACAACATACATACCTAAATTACCTATTCAACTATTTAGTCTATTTAGGAATTTAGGCCTACTTACAATTTCATCAAGTCTCAAGTAAAACTCAAGTTGAAGGCGGACATTTTTAGTGCGAACATTTTACCCGTCAAGCAGTAATCGTGCCTTTAAAAAGAATACACCTTTTTATGTGTATGTTTTACGTCGTTCTACTGGGTCAGCTTCCATGTTCTAGATACAAATTGACGGTCTTTTAAAAGTAGATCTTAATCTTATAATCGAAAAATCACGTTCCGACAAAGCGTCCACGCTTTTTAATAGGATGTAGGAACGGTTCATTTGAAAAGGTGACGATCCGGAAGTAGTCGAAGCTGAACACGCAGGATGGTTCACTGAGCTATATATAAACCAAATGTTATGTGCTTCACCTTTTCTTTTTTTTTTTTTTTTTTTTTTTTTTTTTTTGTTTTAGATAGCTTTTCATAGGCCTACGACTTTTAATGAAAAAGACTAGATTCTAGATCTAGACGTCTTACATGTCTAACACCCACACATTTTCCCACTTTACTAGACTACATTCTTTTGTATTTTATTTTATTTGTTGACAAATTTTTGTCTAGAAACTTTGGATTTCACAATTTTTAAATCGAAAAACCTTCCTAGAACCGGGTTTCGGATTTTTATAAAATGCCGGTTAGCCAGAGTTGGCATAGACCAGTGATGGCGAACCTTTTTGAGGCCGCTTGCCCAAAGTTCAAAATAAGACCAACTTATTTATTTCAACGTGCCAACACAGCAATTAAAACAAAATACTAAGGTTTTACTTTAGAAAACCCCCCAGCTCATACAGTTGTCCGAACCAATTAACATCTTTTGTCAAAAAAGAATGACAAATTAACAGATCTTAAAATGAAACACACAATCTTTTATATTAAAAAAATCACGAACGGCAGTAAATGAACAAATTATTAATATATTACAATTACACAATTACAGTTATTACAGTTAACTGTATGCATTTGGCATGATTTTGCATAGTTAATGTGATTTTTGCTGTTGTTTGCATGCTGATAATTTGTCTAGCCTTGGCTCATGCTCCGTAACGCATGCAGCACTCAGGTCATCTGTCAGTCTGTTTCTGGTTTCAGATTTGATATAATTTAAAGTTGAAAAGAGCTGCTCACAAGCATAAGATGGCCCAAACAAGTATGAAATGCAATCCCAAGGGCTTTATCGACTTGAAATTATTTGGCAGAGAATTTCACACTTTAAGGATTTCATCATCATGATAGCCCTGATCCTACCCCTTTTGAATCATAAACAGCCTAATTTCATCCAAGCATGCTACAAAGCTCTCCAATACTCGTCCTCTGCTCATCTACCTGACATTATTGTACTCGAGTAAAGTAGGGGCCTATTATACTACGCTTTGACCTCATCAAGGAGTGCGTGAAACTGTCGACAATTAAGAGCACGAGCCATGATGTAATTGACAATTTTTTAGACATCCTTAAATATATCGTCTAATTTCTTGCTGCTATTGACAAGTCTTAACGATTATGCATGCATAAAAGGTCGACAAGAAAAACATTTCCGGTCATATTCGATCATGTAATTAAAAAAGCATGTCTGTGTGCTACGTTACTGGTTGTACCAAAAGATGTAAGAGACTAAATGTTATTTCATTTCCAAAAGATGTTGCCAAAAGAAAACGATGGATTGTGAATGTCTAGAATCACATATTTATAACCTCAAACCATAGACTATAATAAGATGGACCGCTTGCTCTATTTTTAGAGCTTATATCAACTTTTTTTTCCGTGCGCAACCAATAAGGCTGTCTTAAATTACTTCTACGCTCCTTGTTTCTTAAATATTTCCGCTTTATACAACTTTCTATTTTAATTTTGATTTTTCATTGAGAAAATCGAAGCGATTCAATAAAACAGAAGTGCAAAGGAAACAACGAATCGGAAATTCCGAAAATCAGTGTTTCGAGTCATCATATAGCAGAAATACTAAAGCAAGCGGTCCATGTAGGCTATACAGGGCCGGATTTAGACTTGATGGGGCCCTAAGCTATTTGAGATATGGGGCCCTTTATAAGCTTATATGTCAGTGTCAAATATTATTTTCGGATTATTAGAGGGTTAAACTGAAATACAATTAAGAAGTAGGCTATAGACCAATAGATAGTGACATAATAAATCAAAGTCTATAAAAAAGATGGACCGCTTGCTTTGATATTTCGAGATCTGCTTTTTGATAACTTGACACACTTAGTTTCGGAATTTCCGATCACACGAAGTCCTCTAGACTTCCGGTTTAGAAATTCGCTATGATTTGTTCAATGGAAATTAAGATTTAAATCGAAAGTTGTATACATCGGAAACCTTTAATGCAATCGTAGGAGCGTAGAGGTCGTTCATGGCAGCCTGATTGGTTGCGTACGGAAAAAAAGAACACATAAGCTCTAAAAATAGAGCAAGCGGCCCATCTTATTATAGTATTTGAATACATCTTTAACTTAAAATCATTTTTATTCATAATAAACTTAAAAATGCAAAGTCTGGTAAAACTAGTTATTTTAAAAGGCACAATTTACAAAGGCTTATTATATAATCTAATGACACATGTTTGAAGAATGACAACAGTACTGTCCATGTGTAGATTCAGGGAATGACCAGCACATGAAATATACATAGCATACTTGTTAATCTTCAATATTGTTTCTTGCATACCCTTTTATTTGCCAGACGTATAGAGCGTTCTCAGTGGGCGGAGTTAATTTTTTTGTGTAAATTTAGTGACGTACTTGTGTAAATATAGAACCCACTTGAGGTACAAACGTAACATGGTGAAGATGTTCTTCATCATGTTAAATTCACATCTGAATATTGGCTATCCTACTCACAAATCAGGAGGTAAATAGTCGTATATAATCTTCCTAGTCCAAGAGAAAGCCTGACATGGTATTTTTTCAACGATTTTCAACATTTTACGCCCATTTGATTATCTTCCTATCCGACCGGTAAGTGTTGCAATTGAATTGATTTTATTGATATTATAATTAGGCCTAATAATTAATACAGCGGCCATCTTTGTTTGTACACCACTACTACGCAAAGTAAACACAAATCATGTGCTTTTTGTCACATGATTGCAAACGCCCTATTGGCAGCATTATCATATGACTGGACTCGACACTTACTAAAATCTATTTTGCACTCATTTGTGAGGTACTTTTGCACCATCTTAGCCATAATTTCCCTTGTGTGGCTACCCATCTCTAGGAAAGTTAGAAAACATCCGATTGGGAGCCCATCATCTGGTGAAACATACCTCACAATAACAGTGAGCTGATCAATATGGGACCGGTCTGGAGTGGAATCTACAGATAAATTGAAGTACCCTGCAGTTTTGAAATCATCCAAGATTGATTCTCTTACTTCATGTGCCATAATTTGGATAAATTCATCACATATTGTTTTAGAAAGATAAGATGTGACATTTGATCCTTTATTCCCAATGTTTTTTACATGGCTTGCTAGAAAAAGGATTAAATTTTGCTATAAGTTCCAGTAATCCAAGCTAATTTCCATTGTGAGGAGAACCAAATGTTACCTTATCTCCTCTTAAAGGTAAACCACGCTCTGCCATAGTAAACTTAATTATGGCTGTTACAACTCGGTCAACAACATTTTTGCAGAACTGCCGTTTTTATTTATATATATAATAATGCTGCAGTATATTTAAGTAAATATGACAATCGTTCACTCGAACAATTTCGTTTGGGGGCCCCTAACAAAGCGGGGGCCCAAAGCTATAGCTTGTTTAGCTTATAGGTAAATCCGGCCCTGCATGTATATTATAGTCTATGCTCAAACGTATTGCTTGGTATAAAAGAATTTTTGTTATATATTTTTATGAATCTACGAATTGTGTTTTTTAATAACCAAGGACGCAACTCTTGACTAGTTTATTTTATAAACAAATCTAAATTTAACTTAAAATAAACGCACCTAACACTTTGAGTATTAATTATCACCTACTAACTTTTGATGTTAAAAACGAATTCCTCATAACTAATATTTTAGCCTTTGTATATTTCTAAAAGACTAGAACTGGCCGTCGATGTTGAATTCAATTGTCAAACACGAGGAAAAGCTTGCTTTTTTTGTTTACGGAAATGCCTAAAATAATATGCAATTTAAAAATAGAACCGGAAGCACGTGACCTCTTCCATTTGAAAAGGTCACGCCTCATTAAGACTTGTCAATCCCTGGCACAGAGAGCTTCTTGGTGTATAATACAGTGAAACTGAACGACTGGGTGTTTTGCTTAACAAAGAACTGTAAGAAATCAGATGCTTCCCCCACCATGCAATGTGCCCCGTCACTAGTAACTAAAACAACATTTTCTGGTCCCATCCCATCCCTAGCGATGTGGCCTAGATCTACATACAAGCCTTGAGCGCCCTGGGCATAACGATTACCACCCTTTGACGCCCTATCCCTGTTTGCTGGCGTGTTGATTGATGGGATGATGATGAAATGTTATTCTGAGTGAAAGGGAATAAAATATATGTGTGTGTGTTTGCATAATATGTGTTGCGACAGTAGTGTTTGTTATTGTAAAAATAGTCGTGAATGAATGAGATTCAGGTATGCACACAGAATAGGTATATTTATTCTGTGGGTATGCATGCTTTTTCTCGCGCAATCCCCTCCCCACGTCCGGAATGAGAGAAGAACTAATGTGATATCATGTACGAGTAAGTAGGGCCTAAGTTAAATTAGCCGATGGCTTGGTTTTGTGGCCGATAGTTCTTGTTTGTAGTTGGCGAGCTGTAGGCTACTGACTTACTGACCGACCCTTTGCGGAAAACTTACTTGGGACACTAACCTGGTCATAAAGACCTATTCCTGATTAGATATGCAATCTCTCCTCTAAGTGACGCCCAGTATAGGCTACGATGGAGACGAATATTAAATGTGTTTAGCTGGTCTCTTGTCATTTACTTTCATCACCCAAATCCCTAGCTTTCTGTGAAATTGTGGCAAAAAATTAAATAATCAACTTGTTTCTTATTATAACAATAATCATTTTCAAATCAAAATTATATCATAGCGTAGGTTTACATGAGATTATGCTAACGGAGAGATATTATGATTATTGATAATGTTCCAATCTTATGAGAATCGAAAAAATTTAAAGATTTTTGATTAGGGCTGGATAAGTAAATTGTAATAGACCTAGATCTATATTGCTTCATTAGGCCTACCAACGCAAATGAGTTGAAAAAAGATAAACAAAATGCATAATAAAAGCGAAGGAAATAAAACAAATGAATAATTATAAATACATTCTGACATGTTTGATTTAAGTTTATGATAGGCCTATACAATGTGATATTAAATTAGGCTACTAGGCCTATAAGATAAAAATATTAAATACTCATATTATTTATATTTCACTTCTATTTATATAAACATACAAGCTACATTGCCCGGCGTTGCCCGGGTGGAAAAAAAAACAGGACTGTCTGGGGTGCAGATAACAAATGTATAAACTACACTTAGCCTACTGAATACCGGTACTATTAGGAAAGTAAATAAATATTGTAATAGGGTAAAAAAAAAGAGTCAAATATTTTTATTTAACAAAATCTATATTGCCTATAGATTTACAATGTCTTTTGTCTTTTGAAAAATTAATTGTCGAAAATAAAAGTATAGTCTAACTGGAGAATTGAACCCTGGTCGCCCGTATAGCAGTCCACTACGTTTACCACTGAGCTATCGAAGACACATGTCCGATGTGAAAAATTATTAGACGGTATATTGGGCTAGGCCTAGATAGGTCAGTGACACACGTGTTTTCAAATTGACCAATGGGGATCCTCGCGGGGCTTAACACTGTCTTTTTATATATATAGATGGGAAAGCTATTTCATCGTGTATAATTGTAATTTGTACTTTTAAGTCACAATTTTTTCATTAACATCATCTTCAAGAAATATTCAAAGCCATTCATCTAAAGCTAGACAAATAAAAAAACATGCGCTCTGTAAAGACAAGTTTAACTTTATCTACTACTCTTATATTTCTCTTATTCATTCCTTACGTAGTATTTGACACTATTGATATTATTCTGTCTTACACAAATAGGCCTACTTCTTTTTTTACTAGAAGAAGTGAATACATGATATGGTACGTCGAAGATATACTCAGTTCATCAATCAATTTTATTATCTATGTCATAACTAGTCCGAAATTTGCGAAAAGTTGTAGGCCTACAAACCCTTTTTCTTTTCTCGCATAAAAACAAATATCATGGTAAATTAAACAAAAATCGCAGTAAACCGTTTACTGACAAAACAAATTAAAGAATAATTTTTATGTCTTGCACTCAGGCCTAGAAAATATAGACGCGCAACAGTTTTGGTGTCAGAATCGTTTAACTCTGTGCAAGCTTTCTAAACATTTCACTCACAAGACACAACTGTTTTTTTTTCTGTTGTTTTTTTCGTTTTCTTGTCAATCTATTTCTATTATTTTTATAAGGTAGTTGTCACTGAATGTGGTGTGAAATTCTCAAAGGGGTTAGGCTAATCGCCTATCTGTATATTATCGCAATAAAATCGTCCTTGTCTCGCTTACGGTCCACTTACATAAGAATCAATGAACTAAACTAATTTTTGCAGATGTATTTTAATTGCACACACAATAATCTTGAAATTTTGAACAAAACTGATTTACAACAGCAAGACTAATTAATTGCAATAAATTAAAAAAAAACAGTAAGAAAAAATATAATTATTTATACTAAATATGATTGCATTTTGCCAAATATATTTTATGTAAAATATTGATAATATAATTATATAGGCCTATTTATCATATCATGACCCCTTGCTGTTGTAAATCAGTTTTATAAGAAACAAATGTCGAATATAAATAACTCATTAAACTCCTCACTCATATATGTTTATTTCTTCTATACATCAGCAATTTTATGAAATAAAAATTATACGGCCACAATACCTTGCAGATATATTTTACAGAATACAATCATGTGTTTGTAAACATTGAATACTCCAACATCTCAATGTAACTAAATATTATAACCATGACGATGGTCATTATTTATTAAGTTCGTTTTTCCATTATATCAAATTTAGCATACAATTTAGATAAACAACATGTGCATAGGACCCACCAACTAGAGTCTAAAGAGAATATTAAAAAAATAGAACAAATTCAGAAAAGAGCTGCAAGGTTCATTACTAGCAAATATTCACAACTGACAAGAGTAACACCAATAGTCAAATCACAAAACCTAGAAACACTAGAGGACAGAAGAGCAAAGAGTAAAGCAGTAATAATACATATGTCATTAAACTCTTATTTAGAACTACAACCCAATAACAACCTGTTGCAATGATCAGATAAACATAAGGACAAAAACACTTTCACTGTCCCTTATGCGAGAATAAATGCATATAAGTACTCTTTCTTCCCGAGTGGCATTCGGGCATATAATGGGTTGCATAAACAAACCAGGAAAACCAGTAGGCTAACTTAACATCATTTTTAAAAATTAATAAAAACGCAAGACTAGACTCAGACCACTGATGAGCAGGGGCGAAGCCACAGGGGGGGCTGAGGGGGGCTGAGCCCCCCCCCTGGAATTAAAAAAAAATGTTTTTTTCAACTGATTTTTTAAAAATATGCACTAAATTTGCAAAAAATTTGGTAAATCTTTGTCACGCGAAAGTTCAGCCCCCCCTGGAAAAAATTTCTGGCTTCGCCCCTGCTGATGAGCGTGGGAGGCAATAGTCTTCTTTTTAGAAGGAGCGTCTGTAAGATGTATTTTATTATCAATATAAATGAATATCTTTATCGTTACCTGTTCACAATACAGTTTCATCTAGATATCTATTAGTTGCTATATTAAATATCCTCATCTGTTAGATATCTAGACTTTGCTTAAAAAAAATAAATATCATAATATAGATCTACAATATGTTCGTCCGACCTACAGGTAGTTTACCAGTTCATCGATTATATTAGCCAATCTCTCTCTCTCAATTTGTCTATATCTCAAATGACATTAGGCTAAAAAAAAAATTCTTTATTTTATAACCTAGATCTAGTGCTCTAAATAAAGTTTTATAGTGGTCTACCCTTTAAATAACTTCCTGTTATGTACAGCACATATTGAAGTGTGTAGCTTTTGTTTCCTGTTTTGTTGAACTGTGTGTGTTAATGGTCATGTAAATACCAGTTATAGCACCTTATTTATGGCTTTAAAAAGAGCGCTAAAAAAAATCAAGAGGATTGTGAAGGGGTTATAACATTTTGTTAGTTTCATTATAATAATATAATAATGCCGTTTATGAGAAATATTTATGGAGTTCAATTCTTAGAAGGAATACGTAGACGTGTAAGTTAATGATGTCTTACAATTGTTGTTACAATACAAGTAAATACAGATCTTCTTTGTGTAGCCTTATTGAAGATTAATTATTATAGACGAATCTACTATGCAATTGGTGTTTTGTTCTGGTGTTAAAAGATTGTGTTGAGTGATGTAGTTTGTTTATTATTTTGATACATTAGTTTATCTATCTATCTCTCTATCAATCTATCTACCTATCTATCTTTCTATATAGATCGATCTATAGCCTATATATATATATATATAATTATATAAATAGATAGATAGGCTATATAGATAGATAGATAGATAGATAGATAAATATAAAACCAGACAGATAGACATAGATAAAGACAGAAAGATAGATAGATAGTCATAGATAAACAGTAAAGTTCATCATTCTAGTCTTCTTAAAAAACTTAAATACTTTGGCATCTCTGGTCCCTTACATCAGTGGATTCAGGATTTTCTTATAGGCAGAGAACAAACAGTGATAATAAATGGCTCTAAGTCATCACCAATAACAGTAAACTCAGGAGTTCCACAAGGAACTGTTCTAGGGCCCCTACTATTTCTAATTTACATTAATGATCTGCCAAATTGCATCAACACAGGCACAAAAGTAAGATTATTTGCCGATGATTGCATAATTTATAGAATAATAAAGACAGGAAAAGATAGTGAACTTTTTACAAAAAGACCTAGATGAACTACAAAAATGGGAATCAAACTGGAGTATGTCTTTTCACCCAGAAAAATGCCAACTAATAAGGGTATCCAAGAAAAAGAAGCAAATAATAGCAAACTACTTCATTCATGGTAAAGAACTAACTCAAACTAACAATGCTAAGTATCTAGGAGTAATAAGAAATGATAAGTTATCTTGGAACCCTCACATTGATGAAGTAACTAAAAAATCAAACAAAACATTAGGATTCATAAAAAGGAATTTTTACAAATGTAATAAGAATATAAAACTAAAATGCTATCTCACATTAGTTAGGCCTATACTAGAAAATGCAGCATCTGTATGGGACCCATCAACTAAAGAAAACATAAACAAGAGTAACACCATTAGTCAAATCACTAAGCCTGGAAACACTAGAGGACAGAAGGGCAAAGAGTAAAGTAGTAATAATACATAAGGCATTAAACTCTAATTTAGAAATACAACCCAATAACAATCTGTTGCAAAGCTCAGATAAACATAAAGACAAAAACACCTTCCTAGTCCCTTATGCGAGAACAAATGCATAAAAGTACTTTTTCTTCCCGAGTGGCATTCGGGCATGGAATGAGTTGCCTGAACAAACCAGGAAAACCAATAACCTAACATCATTTAAAACATTAATAAAAATGCAAGACTAGACTCGGACCACGGATGAGCGTAGGACGCAATAATCTTCTTTATAGAAGGAGCGTCTGTAATGTATAAGATAAGATAAGGTAAGACAGAGATATAAATAAATAAACAGATAGAAAGATAGGCAGATAAGCCGAAAAATAGATGGATAGAGAAACATATAGACATATATATAAATAGATAGATAAACATAAATTTAAAAAAGGCACTAGGATACATGTGCACTAGTTTGTCAATAAAACGATTTTTAAAGAATGTATACACCAAATGTTACATCCATGTGACTCCATGCCTTTAAGTAGTTTGAAGTGTTCCGTACATTCAGGGATCCATTGAATCTGGCCGAACTATTTCATTCACATTTAAATATCAATTTTATATTAAATTTTGTCCATATTATTATACTACTGAAATGAATTGAAAAAACATAAAAGAAACATTTGGCAAGCGTGTCTTTGTGTGTCTGTAGTGTGTGCTTGTTTATGTGAATGGGAAAGGGGACATGGGGGGAGGGGGGGGCGTTACATATCAATTACAGCCCTGTTCACGGTCAATTGTAATTTGAGACTGAAAACGTTCTAGAAACCAACTTCGTTACGTCAATTTGGCGTCTTTCGTTTGGGAGACAAGTAGGTTGTAAAAAAAAAGGGGAAGTAAATACAAGGTAAAGAAATCACATTTTGTGTTGTTGTTGTACTAAATGGTTTAACTTAGATATAAAGAGAGAATACTATGTTTATGTAATTGTTAGCCTATATAATTATATTATTCATGAAGTTTGTGTAGGACTACTGGGTCAAAAGCTTTCATTTATGTGCTTAAATTTGTTTTTATTTTACACGTTTTTTAAAAAATAGGCATACTGAGCTGTGTAAGTGGTGTATTGTAGTATGAAACACATCGACAGCTATTGTGTATTCAGCTATATATACAGTCAAGTTCTCTACTCTTGTTGAATGTTAAAAGTGAATAATCTTACCGGTACTCTTTATGATGATTGTATTTGGAGCGCATGTCTATAAAACAAATGTAAATGTTAAAAAAAAACAGAAAAACGAATTCGAACCAGCGATATATAAAATGACTTCAACACACTTATCCAGAACATGAAAACTAATTATTAACTTGAATCCGAAAATGTTAAAGATAATTTATAAATCACAACATCTATTTAAAAATTCAAGCAAGTAGCCTACCTTACAGATTATTATTATAATATCGTATAACCTTACATTATGTATTTCTTTTTAAATATGCATAGGTAAATAAATCCCCCTAGTAAACTTTTTTCCGACTCCTTTCTGTAGGCCTAATTTTGTTCATTTAACTAAAAACCCTCTCTAGAACAAAAATTTCAGAACGATGCCAATGACAATATATATATTATTTATTTGTATAGTATTTAAATAGATGTTTAGTAAAAAAAAAACACAACAAATTTAATAGTAAATTTCCACGTTATGAAAACAGGGATAAAAAATATATTAACAAATTGAAAATTTTCAACAAAATTATGTTATTTTTTTAATTAGCAATAAGTTAGCGATGCTAATTAATATTTAATTATACCGCTAGGTAAGGTAAAATGGATTAAAATATATAGCAAGATGCATCTTAGCGATCAAAGCTGCATAACTCCTAGCACCAATTATCTTCCCTTTACATTGTCAGTGTGTCCACGTCTGAGACTGGAAGAAAATGAACGTCACGATAGAGCAGCTCATTGAGGCAAGTCACGAGGTTAAACTGAGAGCCTACTGCCCTTACAGTACCTTTCAAGTAGGAGCCGCCCTGTTGACTGAGGATGGAACCGTATTTACAGGTATTTACCCCCCCCCCCACACACACACACCTTTTCCCGCCCTATTTGTGTTAAGAAAAGGATTTTTTTAAAACAAATGTATGACTATTCATAACAAAATGAGTTAAAAGATATACTGGTCCGTGTAATACATAAATTGAGAACCTGTTAATTGAATATGTAAGTGTTACCAAATATACGTTTTAAGCAGCGGTGTAGAATATGGCACTACCACCAAATGCCTACCTTTTTCAGAGAGATCTAACTTTCTTTATCTCCATCTTGGATTATTTTCATTCCTTGCACTATTTGATTCCTCACAACTTGTGCTTTCTCCCCTACCTTGCACTATTTGATTCCTCACAACTTGTGCTTTCTCCCCTACCTTGCACTATTTGATTCCTCACAACTTGTGCTTTCTCCCCTACCTTGCACTATTTGATTCCTCACAACTTGTGCTTTCTCCCCTACCTTGCACTATTTGATTCCTCACAACTTGTGCTTTCTCCCCTACCTTGCACTATTTGATTCCCCACAACTTGTGCTTTCTCCCCTACCTTGCACTATTTGATTCCTCACAACTTGTGCTTTCTCCCCTACCTTGCACTATTTGATTCCTCACAACTTGTGCTTTCTCCCCTACCTTGCACTATTTGATTCCCCACAACTTGTGCTTTCTCCTCTACCTTGCACTATTTGATTCCTCACAACTTGTGCTTTCTCCCCTACCTTGCACTATTTGATTCCTCACAACTTGTGCTTTCTCCCCTACCTTGCACTATTTGATTCCTCACAACTTGTGCTTTCTCCCCTACCTTGCACTATTTGATTCCTCACAACTTGTGCTTTCTCCCCTACCTTGCACTATTTGATTCCTCACAATTTGTGCTTTCTCCCCTACCTTGCACTATTTGATTCCTCACAACTTGTGCTTTCTCCCCTACCTTGCACTATTTGATTCCTCACAACTTGTGCTTTCTCCCCTACCTTGCACTATTTGATTCCTCACAACTTGTGCTTTCTCCCCTACCTTGCACTATTTGATTCCTCACAACTTGTGCTTTCTCCCCTACCTTGCACTATTTGATTCCTCACAACTTGTGCTTTCTCCCCTACCTTGCACTATTTGATTCCTCACAACTTGTGCTTTCTCCCCTACCTTGCACTATTTGATTCCCCACAACTTGTGCTTTCTCCCCTACCTTGCACTATTTGATTCCCCACAACTTGTGCTTTCTCCCCTACCTTGCACTATTTGATTCCCCACAACTTGTGCTTTCTCCCCTACCTTGCACTATTTGATTCCTCACAACTTGTGCTTTCTCCCCTACCTTGCACTATTTGATTCCCCACAACTTGTGCTTTCTCCCCTACCTTGCACTATTTGATTCCCCACAACTTGTGCTTTCTCCCCTACCTTGCACTATTTGATTCCTCACAACTTGTGCTTTCTCCCCTACCTTGCACTATTTGATTCCTCACAACTTGTGCTTTCTCCCCTACCTTGCACTATTTGATTCCTCACAACTTGTGCTTTCTCCCCTACCTTGCACTATTTGATTCCTCACAACTTGTGCTTTCTCCCCTACCTTGCACTATTTGATTCCTCACAACTTGTGCTTTCTCCCCTACCTTGCACTATTTGATTCCCCACAACTTGTGCTTTCTCCCCTACCTTGCACTATTTGATTCCCCACAACTTGTGCTTTCTCCCCTACCTTGCACTATTTGATTCCCCACAACTTGTGCTTTCTCCCCTACCTTGCACTATTTGATTCCCCACAACTTGTGCTTTCTCCCTACCTTGCACTATTTGATTCCCCACAACTTGTGCTTTCTCCCCTACCTTGCACTATTCGCACCCACCATCTAGCACATTTTATCCACATTGCATTGTTTGTCTTATCTTGCAGTAGTTGCACAATCTTGCACAAATAGCCCCCACTCCCTCCACCAACTTGCACTATTCGGAAATCTGCATTGCACTGTTTTGCCCCCAATGTATACTGCACTCCCTCTCGCTTAACATATACACCACTAGATTTCAAGTTTTGATAAATAAATCATTCTGATTTGGTTTGCAAAGAAAATATTGTAGTTCTTTTAACAATAACGTTAGATAGACAACTAGATATATTCAAAAGCTGAATATATCAATATATATATATGAAGTAGACCGCGCGTGAGTGTAGACCTTATTGTCTCATATTATTCTTTGCTATCTCGATTCTGGAATGTGTCTTTTCTAGCGGAGTGGTTAACGTATCCTACTGCCGTGCGGTCGACCTGGGTTCGATTCCACACTGATATATTTCTTTTTTCTTTGTCTACTTTTTAAAAAAAGTTCCATAAATATTAATTTTTTGTCTAAAGATTGTCAAGAATTTTAGGATTTAATGCTTTCCTAAAATGTTTTCAGCAAGTTAAATCTAATAATTATATTTTAGACGCATGCGGGAGACGGGTGTTCGATTCTCATCCACAGCGGAAGTCCTAACTGTTACCGTATTGTTTGTGATATTATTATTATTAAATACTAAGTAGCATAGACTTGAGCACACGTTGAATTAGGTTCAGATGAAAGTAGTTTATTACATAGACATAGTACACAAAACTTCATTGGACGAATAAGATCATTACACACAGTTCTCAATAGTCTTTCAAATATTCACTTATATGTTACTTTAATAATCTCCATACATTTCTTCTCACTAGTACACTGATTGTATCTAGCTCTTTAAACAGACTTTAATTATACAATAATATTCTAAGTCTCACTTTGGACTTGAATCACTTAAACACTCAGTCCAATATAACTTATTATAGAAATACCACCTTCTATCTGAAGGATCCAACATGTACTGATTATTCACACTATCATTCTCTCCCTTGTCAACTCTTGACCACTCACTCAAATCATGCTTTTCTTACATTCTTCTTTTGCACACTTCACTACTGTTTATATTTATTTAGGGAAAAACTAAGTCACATCAGCTCACTGTAAAAATCATGTTTCAGTGAATAAACTGAACTGTAACACTAACGTTTTGTTGAATAAAAAGACATGTTGTTTTTTTTAAAACTCGATTACAATATTCATTTTACAATACTTTCTTAAATATTTAAAAATTGTTAGATCTACAGCTTTCTGATCATTGTAGTTTATGAAATTTGTATCTGTAGCCTTTAAAGGGCTATTTAATTTTTCCCGGGCAACGCCGGGGAAATTAGCGCGTTTCTTATAAAAGGAAAACAACTAGTTAACCCATGCACATATTTAGTATTCAATTCGATAAACAATACAAAAACAAATCTCTGTATTGCGTACAAAATAAGCACACCAAGTCTTTTAAAGGTGTTTAATGACTTTTCTCTTTAGCTTGTGGCTGTGTGCCTTGCATGCCAATATATATGCCACTGCAATTTATACCAAGAGCGCACTGAGCATTCTAAATGTAATAGCATGGATATTTGCGCTATATAAATAACCATTATTATTTGGAAACTTTATTTTAATTAAAGGGAAATAATTAATCCGTTTTCTTTTTGTCAAATATTTCTACTATTTGTCTATTGAAATTATTTTTAAGGACACATTTCTTATTTTTCTTTTATAAAAAAAATAAACAACTTACAAAATATAACTTGGAATAGCTCAAACTGTAAAATATAGTTTACAATTATATAAATATTATATGACTAAGAAATGTATATGTACATTTTCAAACATTACATTAACCACCAAGTTTATATGATTACATCCTATCTATTTCATTATCTTAGTTTCTTAAGATAGTTGCTGGATTAAAAATCATTAATAAAGAAGATCTCAGTTATGGCCAAATCAAAACACGTCAATGAAAGAGCATTAAAACTAGGGATGTTAAAACCGGTTGTTTTCCAAAACCGGTTTTCGGTTCTATAAAACCGGTTTAAAACCGGATTTCGATCCCCCCCCCCCGCGCAATATCTCAAGATACAGGCCGTAAAAGCCAAAATGTGCGTACTTTTGTAGGTGTAGACTATTTGAAAAATAGTTCAAACTTAATTAGTATTTGCAGGGCATTCAAGGGGTTGATTTGTGTGAATAGAATATGATTTTGTACTCTTTACTATACTATTCTTTAGAACTAAAGAAAATCTGGTCTAAAACCGTTAATAGCTTTCAATTTTTCAATAGTGATAATCAAATTACCGATTATCGTTGACCATATATTAAATATTAAGAAGCATTTGAAGAGGCATTTATGGTAACTTGTAAAATAATGTATTGAAAGGTTTCGCGTAACACAAATCAAAAGAATGTGCATTTAATAGTGCCGTTAATAACAAAGCACAAACGCGGTGTCTAGCCGAATAGTTCAGGGTCACAGGGAAGGGCAAGTTTGCGACTCCATTGCGTATATCAAAGAGCAACGGACATCTAAAAGATGAGCCGACAAGTAAAAACATTCATGTTAATTGTAACTGTAACTTAACAATTGGTTTGATGTTGTTTTTATCGCAAGCCATAGTTGGCATTGGGAAACACAAGAAACACAATATCTAAGACAAAATAGTGTTAGCATGGCATTTCAGGAATTGTTTTGTGCGAATTCAACTTTATTTATTAAAAATATTTCCATTAGAACACACAAAAAAGGGTCTTCTACTTGAAGTAATGATTACCTTCCAACTGCCAACCAACAAACCGAAATCCGGTTTTGATTTTCAAAACCGGTTTTTGGATTCAAAACCGGAATCCGGTATTCCGGTTTTCGTTTAACATCCCTAATTAAAACTATATTATATCAGTTTGACTTTCAGGCTGTGAGCACACTGAATGATTTAGAAATCCTAGTTTGGCACACTATTAGCAAAAGGTTACGGACCCCTGCTCTGGGCTAATAAGTATATTAAAAAATGTTTGATTAGTCTACATCCAAGGATATAGAACTTATTGTTGATATTACATCTTTATGACAAAAAATATAAACCAAAGCAAAAGAATAGAAGTAAAACAGCAGGGGGAAAAATTGTTTAACGAAGGTAAATCTTAAACTAATTAGTTTTTAAGTTCTTGGTTTTTTTAGGTATTGATACAACTTGTTTAACAGAGATGGAGTGGCAGTAGATTCCAGATTTTTTAGCCAGTTGTAGAGAAGGCAATGAGGCCAACGGTGTCATGATGCGAAATCTAGTGTAGCAAAATAGTTTAGTTCTATCTAATAAATTAAATCACAATTAAAATAATTTACGTGTTAGGGAAAAATGCGCACACCGTAAAAGGGGTAGGGGAGTCCCTCTACCCCGTTTTCCACCTGGGGCCTTTGTCTGACAATGTCTTGTAGGTCACCCACCCCAGGTGACGGGACGGATAATCGCCTCTTTTGATCTCACCGCGCCCCGTGTCACACCAAGGGTAATGGTTATCGCGTTGAATGATGAGCCACGGTCATTTGTATTTTATGAACCTTGGTCCATGCGGCGACTGTGATAAACATATTTTGGGCTTTATTTGTTGATAAGGACGCGACCAAACGATCATGATTGTTCAATGATGTGTTGAATTGTAGCGTAGCCTTTAGAACTTCAGAAATACAATTATTTCCGACTCATCCCTCAGTCGATTACCGCTTCTCAAAGAAGAGAAAACGCTTGACGGACAATATGGGTCAAACGAACTTCACAATCAAACAGGGGACGTTTTGGAAAATATGGTGGGGGCGGGTCTATCAGGGGGGGAGGGGGCAAACGGATCCTTTTATTTATTTGAATTAAACAAGGCATATAAATTATTATAGTCTTTTAAAGAAAAGTGTTTTTAAGTATCACAATGCATCAAAGCAATGTGGAAAAAAGGTAGTAAATTTAAGTTTGAAAGGAAAAAAAAATTAAACAACGAGGATAAAAAATTAATAGTAAAATAGTTATATTTTAAATATTTGTTTTAGTTTAAAATACTAAAAGAAATATTAGCAATAGTGTTGAGATTTATTTAGTAACTTTTCATATGTAATCAAACAATAAAAAACAACAACGATAAAATGTATGAAAACTTGTAATTGTAATGAGGATCATATTTTGAATAGGCCTAAGGGTCTGTTCAAACTCGACAATAAAAATTGCATGCGTGCATACAAAAATGTAAATACAAAACTATCTTGTTATTTTAATAAGTAGTTTATTTGGTGTGCTTTAAGTGTAAAACTCCATTTTCCCAATATTAAAAAATGTGTGACTATGCCCGTTCTCTCAGTGTAGTTTTCATTTTATGGTCTTAAATAGAAATAAAAATAGCAATTGACTTGTGTGAATAAAGCGTTAAACTAACCCGACCTAACTTGATTCTTTCGTTAACAGCTTGTAATGTGGAGAACGCATCTTACTCCTTGACAGTATGTGCGGAAAAGGCGGCCATTGTCAAGGCTGTGTCCGAAGGTCACACAAAGTTCAAGGCTATCGCAATTGCCTCGTAAGTAACACTGTAAAAAATATATGGGAAAAATAATAAATCTAGTTTTGTCATAACTATAGTCAGTTCGATTTTTCTATACACGCACAAAAAATAAATCAAAATAACAATTGGATCACATTAATTTACTGTCATAGTACAACCTATCATATACATGTACTGATTAATTTATATCATGTTACTGGGGATGCATCGTTTCTCTCTAACGACCGTTGGCCTTGGAGCCTTCTCAATATTGGGTCTGAGGGCTAACAAGCTCTGGATCTATTGTTACTTTCAAAAAGAACTTAAAATCTCATTCTTTAATATTTACCTTTTATAACATGCTTTAGACCCCTACTGCCTTACTTATATGTTAGGTCGGTTAATGCTTCATTTATTTGATTTGTCCAATGTTTGTAAAGTTGTAAATCATCAATTAGCTTTATTTTTCTTAGCCTCGAGGTTATATCCGGGTTCTTAGTTGTATGTTAAATACGCTTACATTATGTTTGTTGGCAGCGCTATACAAATATTATTATTATAATTTTTACTGAGCTTATTACAAGTCAACTTATTTTCATGTCAGATATAGTCATTTCATAACAAGTAAATGACATGATTATTTAATTCCAACGTATCCATCCAGTCATACAATTTGAAAGGGCGATGACCCGGCATGTACTTTAAATCTAGACAAATCTAGACAAATACCCGGTCAGAGTTATTGAAAAATCAATAATAAATGTCCTTGTCACATTAGGAAAGGAGAGGCCGGCAGGTCCAGTGGTTAGTTCACCGGACTGTCAACCAAAAACCAACTGACACGTCGCGGGTTCTATCCCTACCACCGACGGATCCCTGTCGCCCTGCAGGAGTTTAGGGCCTAGTGGACGTAATAATCTTCTATCTAGAAGGAACGTCTGTAAGACCTATTAAAAAAAGGACAATATGTAAAATATGTACTAAATGGCTTTGGGTACTGTCAACTGACAACTGTCACTGTCTTATGTTTCAGCAACATGAAGGATAAATTCATCAGCCCATGTGGCGCATGTCGACAAGTTCTTCTTGAGGTATCTTATATTATAGACTGCAGGTTTCACAAGTTTACAATCATCTTAAAAAAATATATAACTCGACGTTGTCTGGTATTTTGATAAAGTTTTATAGTAATAAATTCAGTTAGGCATTCATTCAGGGGACATAATTTATATAATTTAAAATCTATTTGAAGTTTTATTTCGGTTGTCTTGAGTGGTATGCTTAGTATTTTAAGGTTGACACTATCTATTCACTTTTCATCTGTCTCTCTATAATCTATCTACCTATCTATATGTCTAACTATCTATATATATGTTTACTAGTCCGTCTCTCTGTAGAACTATCTGTCTATCTATCTACATATGTAAATTACTTTTAAAGTGATTTCTATTCTGGACCTTTTTTCAATTTTTTTTCTGTGACTATATGTTTATAGAAAAAAGATAACAGCATATTAAGTCTAACATTGACTGGTTCGCGTTAGAATGCACTGGTAAACAAAATGACGAAAACATAATTACCGGTATTTTGCATGTTGACACTAAATCATTAAGGCAATTTTAAAATCGATAACTGTTTGCCACTTTAATGAAATAATGGACAAGTCTTAACGTGTATGTATGCATAAAAGGTCACGAGCAAAAAAATTTCTGTTCTTATTCGATCATTTTATTCGAAACAATGTCTGTGTGCTACTTTACTGGTTGTACTCAAATTTGTTGGGGATTAAAATTTATTTCATTTCCAATAGATGTTTACAAAGCAAAACAATGTATTGTTAAAGTCAGAAGGGAATAATCACCTTTTTAAAATATCAAACTTTTTGCTTAATGCAAAAGAATTTTTGTTATTCGTTTTTATGAATTTACGCATTTTGTTTTTCCATAATCAAGAAAACGCAACTCTTGACTCATTTATTTTGTAAACAAATAAAAATTTAACGTCACGCGACTAACACTTGAGTATTAATGATCGCCTGTTCACTTTTGATGTTAAAAACGGATTCCTCATAACTAAAATTGTATCCTATGTATAATTCTAAAAGACTAGAACTGGCTGTCGAGGTTGAAATCAATTGTCAAACACCAGCAAAAGCACGCCTCATTAAGACTTGTCCATAAGCGGAACTAATTAATTAATTATAAATTATTTCTGTAAAGCTTCATATTTTAATGCCATATTATTATTATTATATAGCCTATATATATATATATATTGTTGGCTTCCATTTGTCTCGAGAGACGACGGAGTTTATTGTGCCCTTGGGGAATGTGCGCTCCTGGCCTTGCAGCTTCTGCTATGGCTGTACAAGCCCACATGCGTGTGACAGTCTTTATTGCACGTCCGGCACAGGAAGGCAGAACTGGTCATGGGCTGGTCTCTTCTTCCCTTCCTTTTGGTGCGCTTCTCATCAGCGAGCCGTTGCAGGTTTATCTCTTCAGCTTCCAGCCCGGAGGCCAGCGCATGTCTCCAGCTGGACCTGTCCTTGGCTAGTTCCTCCCAGCTGTTTGTGTCAATGGCAAGGGCTTTCATGTCTCCCTTGCAGACATCCTTATATCGGAAGTGGGGCCGGCCCGCAGTCCTCTTTCCTCTGGCCAGTTCCGAGTAAAAGATGTCTTTGGGTATTCGGCCATCCTCCATCCGACATACATATATATATATATATATAGTATGTATAGACAGATACATGCATACAAAACCAGATAGAAAGACAAATAGATATATATATATGGATAGATAGATAGATAGAATGATACAAAGAAAGATACAAAGATAGAATATATTCTATTATATTTATATTCTATTTATTGACTAAGTTTTTTTGCACCCAGTTTCATGTTTGTATTTTTTTTTCATTTTATCTCAAGTTTGGCAGCCATTACATGGTATATATGACCAAACCGGATATGACTTACCAAAGCGCCACAACTGGAGAGCTCGTGCCTTATGGCTTCTGTCCCTTGGATCTCACAACTTATCAAGCGACACAACGCACTTAATAATGTCTTCATATCGTTGTTGTTGTAAAGTTGTGCTCATAATAAACAGCAATATAGACAGAGTGTTGATTTTAATTCAATTGAGTTGTGTAGAGAAAAATAAAAATATCATGACATTTAGTTTGGGTTGGTTAATGTAATAAAATTTGAGTCTTGTTAATTAATCAATTTAATGTCATAAATGTGAGTATGGTTAATTAATCAATTTAATGTCATAAAATATGAGTATTGTTAATTAATCAATTTGATGTCATAAAATGTGAGTCTTTTAAATTATGTTTTCGAAAATATTACTGTTAGTTCTGATTAGTGATGTTTGGTTGATCGCGGAACGGAAGTCAAGTCAGCGATAATCAGCGTTCTACGTTGTATATTGTATAGCCTACATTTATAGTTAATACAGTGGAAACATAATCGTATTAATTTAGTCGATGAAACTTTTTTTTAAATGTCAGAGCTCGCAGAGTGCACAAACGTGGACAGACCGGAAGTTTGATAGATGAATGTTTTTTTTTATAAAACCAGTATCTCCATGGCAACCGGCCTGTTGCCGACCAACCCATGCTGAGCTCAGAGGTGGAGTAATCTGAAGAAGACGATGCAATCAGAAGGGGCGGCGCTGTGATGGGGGCTAGAATGTAACGTTATAACTTTAAAATAATATAAAAACAACAACTGTAGTCTATCCATTTAAAAAAGAAAGGAATCATGCAAAGCTTTAAAATTGATTTGCTGTCGTTTTTCTTTTCGGCAAGGAAAAGCAAACTAAATTCATTTGTGTGTGTGTAAAACTAAAAAACGTAAAAAAAAATTCCTGTACATTGTAACATACACAACTTTTTTTTATCTCTTTAGTAAGATATATTGTAATTCTGTGAATATAATACATTCATAACGGCATGGGATTCTCACCCCCCCCCTCCTCCTAAATTCTAGATTCCAGTGTTGTGTAATGTGCGGTTACTGCACAACACATCTTGGTCGTGGAATTAAAAAAGTCATGGTTGAAGATAACGTTTTACTACCGTGATAACAGGCACTTCTCTCCCTACATTCGACACAAATATCCTACAGGTGTGTAAAAACAACGAATCTATAATACATCAGTGGACAGTGTCCATACAGTGTCCAGGATGCAACGACAGATAGTCAAGAAACACAGAACGACATATATACATTGAATGCAACACAATACAACTGTAAAACAACAACACTATAAAGTCTTCTACTGGTCGACATAGACAAGGAAATTAACAGAGAACAAACCATTACTTTAAACATACTTCCCACAAAAAATAATAACACAATACAATGCCAAAGTTGCAGATACTAGAAACAGACAAACTGTATGGCGAAACTGGATAAACGCCTAAAACAAACAACAGTCAAGGTAATAGTGCACGAGACTCCCCCCACTAAATTTAGTGTTCTAAACAATTTCAACTTTTTTTTTTTTTGCGTGGAGCACAATTATTAGTGTCTAAGGAATGGAGGAAACTAATTTTTAAAGTTAACATACGCATTGAACTTGAAAAAAAAAAATTTTTCCGAAATTTCCTATTTATTAAAGTAAAAATCCGCCATTTTGTCAATGTTTTTTTTTTGCTGCTGTGACGTCACTAGTAATAACGTTAAGATTTTTTTATTTTATATTATACCTAAATATCATTAAATAGGCTCCACGCAAACAAAAAAAAGGTTGAAATGTTTTAGAAACCACGATATAACATACAAAAAGAAGAAAAGGCTTTTTTTATATATTAAAAAAGATGATTCCTACCGTATTTTAAAAACATCGTACTAATCTATTAATGCCGCATTGCATTGCAGTTCATTGAAGAAGATTGACTCTTAGCCGGTGACGTCATGTCTGCTAGGTTTCGTATTTTCAAGTCTTTTTGTCATGTAAAGTACAATAAAGCCTTATTGCAGGCATGGTAACGTTGGATAAATATGTTGGATATTTATTTAGTAAACTAAAATGTAGATAAAACCTACTTTTTTCATGTCTTCGTCTTTAAATAGGTCTTTAAATGTTAATTACTGTCACCGTCAAACCAGCCATCTTGTCTATCAGAAATTAATTGAATAACCTATTAGAACCTAGCGAAGGGGTGGCAGCTTTCTAACAATCACTTTCCCTATCCTTAGAACAAACGATCACTAACCCTATCCTTAGAACTAACAATCACTATCCCTATCCTTAGAACTAACAATCACTATCCCTTAAACTAACTATCACTATCCCTATGCTTAAAACTAACTAAAAGGAAAAAAAATACAACTACATGAACCTAAAAAGCCCTCCTTATAGAGAACTAACGATCACTATCCCTATCCTTAGAACTAACAATCACTATCCCTATCCTTATTATAGAACTAACAATCACTATCCCTTAAACTAAATATCACTATCCCTATGCTTAAAACTAACTAAAAGGAAAAAAATACAACTACATGAACCTAAAAACCCCTCCTTATAGAAATGGAATATCCCAAATATAGAAAATGATCAAATACTACAACGACGTCACAGTCACACTGCGCACCACAGTATACCTATTCTGTGCTGCGCACTTCCATAAAAATATTGTAAAAATGGCCGCGTGTAATGAAAATGGCTGCTGTATAATGAAAAACGTAACAAATTCAAGTTTTTTTTATAGAGCCTTAGAATCGTTTGCGACCTTTGAAACCTATTGTTTCGTCATCAGGGCATGTAAACCTTCAATTTGATATATGATACAAAAAAATAGCACGTGGGGTGAATCTCGTACACTATTAATAAATTCTTTAAGAATCAACAGAAAATGAATAAGATTCAACACCGGAAGAGTGAAGAGGGAGATACCAACCAGACAGCTCCGTTCATTTGATTATACCTTTTTACTTTGTGTGTTTGAAATTATATATTAGGTAAATAAATTAATGTATATATAAATAAAACAAATACATAAAACATTTCTTATCGCTTTTTTTTCATAATGTTAATGTAATAAAATACAAATAAAAAGACACCTAAAAAAATGAAAAAGAGTGGAGATGGGAGTGAAGAAAACCAAAGATGGGTGGGTGGCACATGTGACCCCGTAGGCCTGCTGGTGCCATGTAGGGTACATGTGACCCCGTAGGCCTGCTGAGGCCATGTAGGGTACATGTGACCCCGTAGGCCTGCTGAGGCCATGTAGGGCACATGTGACCCCGTAGGCCTGCTGAGGCCATGTAGGGCACAAATGACCCCGTAGGCCTGCTGAGGGCATGAGGTTTTCTTCCTCCCCTCCCTTTAAAAAAAAACACACACACACAATCTGTTGGTGTGTCCACGGTTGGGTGTGTGGGTGTTTCTGTGATGTAATTATATTAGTTTTGCTTACACGAACGATGTAAATTTGTATCAATGTATTTTACATGCATATAAGTTGATATAAGACTGGGACTTGTTTGATATAACACGTGCCAGGATTTAATTATCAACCACGTGTTATTTCTATCTTACTGGGTTTGCATGATGTAATCTATGCTTTTATTGTCATCCATGTTGTCGTTGAGTATTTCAAGGGTTGTTTAAGGGTATTTAAATATTTGTTTTGGGCGCCAGGTCAAAACCATCGTAAAAATTAAATACTTACGGTGGTCTTGGCCAGGTAGTCCCTTTAGCTGATTAGACGTGGTGTGTTGAAGGCTAACCATGATGTAATAATGTTATGTTAAAAGGGAAACCATTTATTGATTTTCTTCTTTTGAGTGTAGTACCTTTTACATACAATGTTACTGTAAATGTATTTTCTATCACGTTTTAATGCCTTTATATTAAATTATAAGACGCCTTTTAGTTAATACTTTGAGGATGCCGGTTAATTAAGGCATTTCTATGTTGAGGCATTCACATGTTATGCATAATGATTTACGGCAGTTGACATTCTAAAATTTTATTTCCTTATGCAAATGTAATGTATATATTTTACTTTTAGTATTTTTTTTTACCAGGTTTTAATTATTTCTTCACCAGCCATATGTTTGGTATTTTAGCCTATATTGGTCTACACACTGTCGTTACAAACATCAAAACAATAGCTTTAGGCTGTATTGGTCTACACACTATTGTTACACACCTCAAAACAATAGCTTTAGCCCATATTGGTCTACACACACTGTCGTTACACACATCAAAACAATAGCTTTAGGCTGTATTGGTCTACACACACTGTCGTTACACACATCAAAACAATAGCTTTAGGCTCTATTATCTTATCTTATACATTACAGACGCTCCTTCTATAAAGAAGATTATTGCGTCCTACGCTCATCCGTGGTCCGAGTCTAGTCTTGCATTTTTATTAATGTTTTAAATGATGTTAGGTTATTGGTTTTCCTGGTTTGTCCAGGCAACCCATTCCATGCCCGAATGCCACTCGGGAAGAAAGAGTACTTATATGCATTTGTTCTCGCATAAGAGACAAGGAAGGTGTTTTTGTCTTTATGTTTATCTGAGCTTTGCAACAGATTGTTATTGGGTTGTATTTCTAAATTAGAGTTTAATGCCTTATGTATTATTACTACTTTACTCTTTGCCCTTCTGTCCTCTAGTGTTTCTAGGTTTAGTGATTTGACTAATGGTGTTACTCTTGTCAATTGGGAATATTCACTAGTTATAAACTTTGCAGCTCTTTTTTGAATTTGTTCTAATTTTTTAATGTTTTCTTTAGTTGTTGGGTCCCATACAGATCCTGCATATTCTAGTATAGGCCTAACCAGTGATATTTCAGTTCTAAAAATAATTTCAATTCTTATTTTTATTCTATTCGCTGTAATTAATTTCTATTCTTATTCTTATTCAAGTTCTGAAATAATTTCAAATTCTTATTTTTATTCTATTCGCTGTAATTAATTTCTATTCTTATTCTTATTCAAGTTCTGAAATAATTTCAATTCTTATTCTTATTCAAGTTCTGCAATAATTTCAATTCTTATTCTTATTCAAATTATGAAATATTATCAATGGTTATTTTCATAATCGAGGGTCGAACAGTCGAACTTCACGAATTTGAATATTCATAACAACTTAATTTCAATAAAACACTTTATAGCTATCTTATAGATAGCTCCTGCTATCCAGTATCAACTATCAAGTTCTACATTTTTAAAATCTACATTATCTACTTAAGAAATTAAAAATGAGTCAGCTGTTCATCAGACACAATGTTCCAACAGTTTGAGTTTTGAGTTATCAGTGATAAAATAAGAACAAGCTTATCACATTTGAGCAATGTTCTTGTTTAATTTAAAAAAGACCCTCATTTCAAGGGATTTTTGCATTCTATTTCGCCTCCCAGTGGTTAACATTCCACCCAGAGAAAAGATTCATTCTACGTATGCCTGCGAAGCAGGTGCCGTTAACAAATCCTCAGCGATTTTTGACAGTTTGCTGTAAGTTGTTTTTCTGTTGTGCCAGATTACCAGAGAATCCGTTGTACAAGTATTCCTGTCTGTAGTGTCTGTTATATACCGATTCAACTGACATTGTACAGTGTCCTGACTTGGTGATGAAGTTGTGGCATTTTCAACACGCTAAGTACTAACACTTAAAAAACTAACCAGGAAGAAGGAACTTTGGATCAAGTGTTTTAATCATGTGTCTGAATGACGGCTTGTCAACCACTGTAACCTGATAGCAGGTGTCTATCAAAATGTCCATCACACTGGACAAACGCTGTTGATACTCCTGCGACTCTGTTGACCAGGATACGATTTTAAGTTGAACGTAATCAGCCAATGTCTGAGTCGCATTTTTGCAGACCGTCGTTTTCTTTGGTTTTTTCTTTAATGATCTCGCCTCGGTTGCTTTAATATACTGCTCATACTCCTGCTTTTGTAATCTGCGGAGATGCGACAGCATATTTGTACTGTTTTTACCCGACAACAAAGCACCACACTCGCTATTAGTCTTCACAATAACAACTTTACATTTCGCTTTCCCTTCCTGTTCCATATATGTAAAGTAATCCCACACCAGACTCTCCTTCTTTCGTCCAGCTAATATCCTTGATAATGAGCTCATTGTCTTCAGAAACAAACTTTACTCGTCCAAAATAAATCACAAATATAAATCGAAAAAATAAACCGGCGATCATGAAGAAATGCGATGCTTTAGCGCTATACTACAATACAAGCCGGCTGGTCCAGTGGTTAGTTCACCGAACTGTCAACCAAAAACCAACTGACAGGTCGCGGGTTCTATCCCTGCCACCGACGGATCCCTGTCGCCCTGCAGGAGTTTAGGGCCTTATGGACGTAATAATCTTCTATCTAGAAGGAACGTCTGTAAACTTATAAGATAAAATACGGATTTTGACGGAAATGGCTGGACGAATGCGTCAACACTAAAACACGGAATTCGGCGCAAATGGCGGAACATATTCCACGCGATATTCGTTCAATAATAATTTTCGTTATTATTACTATTCTATTCATGAAAATTAATTTTTATTTCTATTCTATTACCGTTCTCAAAATAATTTTTGTTCTTATTATCGTTATCGTTAACGAATTTCATATAATTTTCGTTCTTATTCTTATTCTCGTTAACGTAAATATCACTGGGCCTAACTAATGTGAGATAGCATTTTTGTTTTATATTCTTATTACATTTGTAAAAATTCCTTTTTATGAATCCTAATGTTTTGTTTGATTTTTTAATTACTTCATCAATGTGAGGGTTCCAAGATAACTTATCATTTATTATTACTCCTAGATACTTAGCATTGCTAGTTTGAGTTAGTTCTTTACCATGAATGAAGTAGTTTGTTATTATTTGTTTCTTTTTCTTGGATACCCTTATTAGTTGGCATTTTTCTGGGTGAAAAGACATACTCCAGTTTGATTCCCATTTTTGTAGTTCATCTAGGTCTTTTTGTAAAAGTTCACCATCTTTTCCTGTCTTTATTATTCTATAAATTATGCAATCATCGGCAAATAATCTTACTTTTGTGCCTGTGTTGATGCAATTTGGCAGATCATTAATGTAAATTAGAAATAGTAGGGGCCCTAGAACAGTTCCTTGTGGAACTCCTGAGTTTACTGTTATTGGTGATGACTTAGAGCCATTTATTATCTCTGTTTGTTCTCTGCCTATAAGAAAGTCCTGAATCCACTGATGTAAGGGACCAGAGATGCCAAAGTATTTAAGTTTTTTAAGAAGACTAGAATGATGAACTTTATCAAATGCTTTTGAAAAATCTAGTAATATAGCATCAATTTGGTTGTTATTATCTAATCCCTTAGACAAGTCATCTATTAAGCCTATAAATTGAGTCTCACATGTTCTATTTTTCCTGAAGCCATGTTGGTGTGGGCACAGTGCATTTAGTTTGTCTAGATGATTTACTATACTACTATATATTATATGTTCAAGTAATTTACATGTTATGCTTGTTAGAGAAACAGGTCTATAATTTCCGGGGTCAGATTTATCTCCTTTTTTGAAAAGGGGGGTTACATTGGCTAATTTCCAATCTTTGGGCACTTTGCCCTGGTTTAGAGAGGCCTGAAAAAGTATTTTAAAGATTGGAGATATTTCATTAGTTAGTTCTTTAAGCAGTCTTGCTGGTATTTCATCTGGACCAGAAGCTTTGTTAACTTTTAAGTTGGTTAGGAGTTGTTTAATGCCTTTTTCATCTACATTTATATTTCCTATCTCTTCTAGTTTGTTTAAATTTATGAATATTTCTTTGTCACCTGGATTTGAAAAAGATGATGCAAAGTGTGTGTTTAGGATATTAGCTTTAGTTTCATTATCATTATAAGTTTCGTTGTTTTGGCCTTTTAGTGGAGCTATGCCTGTAGTGTCCATTTTTCTTGATTTAATGTAGGACCATAAGTTTTTATTATTATCTTTAGAAATTACATTGTTTACATATTCATTCTGCAGCTGTCTGCTTAGTTTCTGAGTTAAATGTTTAATTTTTAGGTATTTTTTATGTAGTCTAATTGAATTAGTTGCCTTAAACTTTTTGAATAGATTTTCTTTTTGTTTACACAGTTTCTTTAGTTTAGTGTTAAACTAACATTTGTTAATTTTATTTGATGTTTGTTTTGTTGGCACAGAGTCAGCCATTATTGCTTTTAAGTTGGTTTTTATAAATTGCCAAATATATTCAACTGGACTATCTATATTATATTTAGTAAGAAAATTGGTTTAGAATTTTATTGCTGCTTGATGTAGTTCTGTTGTGTTACATTTATTCCAGAGATAAATTATTCTTTTAGGTTTCTTGCTAATTTGGATTTTTATTTTGTTATTTACTCTGACAATATCATGATCTGAAAGTCCAGGGATTATTTCATAATCTAATACTAGTATTGGTCTACACACTGTTGTTACACACATCAAAATAATAGCTTTAGGCTAATAATTAATAATAATTAATTAATTTAAGGTTTCAATGCAAAGCTGTCAAAAAAAATCATTGAATGTATTACTTATTTGTGAACTGCTTTAATATTGAAGTGAGCGATACAGAGAATCTCTTTTTTTTTTTACTCAAATTAACGTAAGCTGAAAGTAAAGCGTGATTGTCTGGTAGCGTGGACGCATCCAGTTATAAAGAACATTGTGATGTCTTTAGGTAATCTCACAATGTACTCTAAATCAGGGGTCGGCAACCAAAGGTATGCGTTCCACACTTGGCACACAAAGCGATTTTCCATGGCACGCGAGAGACCCCCAAGAGGTGTTTATTTATTGGAAAAAAACACACAACATTTTCCGGTTCTGAATGAGGAAAACTGATTGTTGAAGCCGAGGTTTCTGACACATTTCAGTCAGTTGAGCTTGCATTTACAAGGACCGCTGCAATGGATTTGCATTGAAATTGGACATATCTTGTCGTGAAATCAATTTCAAAATGTTTTAACTATATGTACATTCATATGTTAAAGAAAATAATAAGATAGATAGTTAGGCTTTTTCAGAAGTATAGCGAAGCACTCAAATTGGAGTTTTCTAATCAAAGGCAAGTCTTTCAAATTGATGGACAGATTTTTTTTATACCACATCAAACCTAAGTGGTTTGATCTTACTACAAACTTCTTAGATGTAGATATCTTTTTAAGTGGAGGAATATTGGCGATTTAAACAAATTAAGTTAAATTTTAAACTTTAAAAAAATGGGCATCCAGATGTGCCCATTTGCGGAAAAAAACTGTAAGGATGCTGCTTAGGAAAGTCAACTGCTAATCTTAACTGCTTGGCATTCGCGCCTTTACTTTCAGCTTTCGATTCAACTTACACTTGTGAACATATTTGATCGCACATCAAAGCTGTTTGTAAGCATACAAAGAGGTTCCTACACTTGACCGCTCATTAATTGATACTGACTAATTACATTTAAAAGAGTTTTTATTTTCATCTTCTTTAATTAAACATAAATATAATTTACTCTATAACAAATTTATTCGTATAATTAATTTAGAAATATAAGAGACTTTAATATATTTTAATAGCACTATATTAATAATTTCTGTACTTATTAATGTATAAAATATAAACTCCTTCAATGGACAAACTATTAAAGCAGTTAATGTTTATTTGCAACTGTTTAATGTAAATTATTTTAATCCGCTAATAATTAAATAATGTTATGAACACCATAATGTTGAATGTATATAAAGAAATAATAATAATAAGTAATATATTTTATATTACAAAACAGAACTTGCTCGGCATCACTATTGAATCAAATGTAGAAACATTTTTTAATTGAAGGGAGATAATTAGCCCGTTTCATTGGAGCTAATAATATTTCAGAATATTTCTAATGTTGTTTTTTTTTTATAAGAAAATAAATGGCTTACAATTTATAACTTTGAAATTATCAAACTGTAAAAAGTATTTGAAAATTATATAAATATTATATGACTAAAGAATTTAAATGTATATTTTCAAGCATTACAATAAATACCTAGTTTTTATAATTATTACGTATCTATACCACTTAACGATAATATTGATTCTCTGTAAGAGACTAAAACACACCAAGGACATCTCGGTAAAACTGAGATCAAAATATCAATAACATTAGCAGATGTCAGGGCGACAGTCCAGCCGGCTGCACACCATATATGTCAAATACTGACCCCTACTTCATCCAAAAGGCATTGCAATTCCCATTTGTTATTAGTATAATAATATGTAGGCCTACTGTTGAGGGATATCAGATATCTAGCAGCACTTGCGTTTACATCACATTTCATCCGAAAAACTAATCGATTCAAATAGCTGAGGTGTTCAAATTATATCAGTTACATTTGTACCGCCCACTTGCCCCTCACCGCCCCCCAATCGCCCCCGGGAATGTCAGCGCCCCCCTTAAGCTTCTCACCACCCCCCGAGAGGGCGATATCGCCCCCGTTGAGAACCTTTGGTCTACACATTGTTGTTACACACCTCAAAACAATAGCTTTAGGCTGTATTGGTCTACACACTGTTGTTACACACACCAAAACAATAGCTTTAGGCTGTATTGGTCTACACACTGTTGTTACACACACCAAAACAATAGCTTTTGACTGTATTGGTCTACACACACTGTCGTTACACACATCAAAACAATAGCTTTTGACTGTATTGGTCTACACAATGTTGTTACACACCTCAAAACAATAGCTTTATGCTGTATTGGTCTACACACTGTTGTTACACACCTCAAAACAATAGCTTTAGGCTGTATTGGTCTACACACTGTTGTTACACACCTCAAAACAATAGCTTTAGGCTGTATTGGTCTACACACACTGTCGTTACACACATCAAAACAATAGCTTTTGACTGTATTGGTCTACACACTGTCGTTACACACACCAAAACACTAGCTTTAGGCTGTAATGGTCTACACACTGTTGTTACACACCTCAAAACAACATTAGCTTTAGGCTTTATTGGTCTACACACTGTTATTACACACACCAAAACAATAGCTTTAGGCTGTATTGGTCTACACACTGTTGTTATACACACCAAAACAATAGCTTTAGGCTGTATTGGTCTACACGCTGTTGTTACACACATCAAGACAATAGCTTTAGGCTGTATTGGTCTACACACTGTTGTTGCACACACCAAAACAATAGCTTTAGGCTGTATTGGTCTACACACTGTTGTTACACACATCAAAACAATAGCTTTAGACTGTATTGGTCTACACACTGTTGTTGCACACACCAAAACAATAGCTTTAGGCTGTATTGGTCTACACACTGTTGTTACACACATCAAAACAATAGCTTTAGACTGTATTGGTCTACACACTGTTGATACACACATCAAAACAATAGCTTTTGACTGTATTGGTCTACACACACTGTCGTTACACACATCAAAACAATAGCTTTAGGCTGTATTGGTCTACACACTGTTGTTACACACATAAAAACAATAGCTTTTGACTGTATTGGTCTACACACACTGTCGTTACACACCTCAAAACAATAGCTTTAGGCTGTATTGGTCTACACACTGTTGTTACACACCTCAAAACAATAGCTTTAGGCTGTATTGGTCTACACACACTGTCGTTACACACATCAAAACAATAGCTTTTGACTGTATTGGTCTACACACTGTCGTTACACACACCAAAACACTAGCTTTAGGCTGTAATGGTCTACACACTGTTGTTACACACCTCAAAACAACATTAGCTTTAGGCTTTATTGGTCTACACACTGTTATTACACACACCAAAACAATAGCTTTAGGCTGTATTGGTCTACACACTGTTGTTATACACACCAAAACAATAGCTTTAGGCTGTATTGGTCTACACGCTGTTGTTACACACATCAAGACAATAGCTTTAGGCTGTATTGGTCTACACACTGTTGTTGCACACACCAAAACAATAGCTTTAGGCTGTATTGGTCTACACACTGTTGTTACACACATCAAAACAATAGCTTTAGACTGTATTGGTCTACACACTGTTGTTGCACACACCAAAACAATAGCTTTAGGCTGTATTGGTCTACACACTGTTGTTACACACATCAAAACAATAGCTTTAGACTGTATTGGTCTACACACTGTTGATACACACATCAAAACAATAGCTTTTGACTGTATTGGTCTACACACACTGTCGTTACACACATCAAAACAATAGCTTTAGGCTGTATTGGTCTACACACTGTTGTTACACACATAAAAACAATAGCTTTTGACTGTATTGGTCTACACACACTGTCGTTACACACCTCAAAACAATAGCTTTAGGCTGTATTGGTCTACACACTGTTGTTACACACCTCAAAACAGTAGCTTTAGGCTTTATTGGTCTACACACTGTTGTTACACACACCAAAACAATAGCTTTAGGCTGTTTTGGTCTACACACTGTTGTTGCACACATCAAGACAATAGCTTTAGGCTGTATTGGTCTACACACTGTTGTTGCACACATCAAAACAATAGCTTTTGACTGTATTGGTCTACACACACTGTCGTTACACACATCAAAACAATAGCTTTTGACTGTATTGGTCTACACTCTGTTGTTACACACCTCAAAACAATAGCTTTATATTGTATTGGTCTACACACTGTTGTTACACACCTCAAAACAATAGCTTTAGGCTGTATTGGTCTACACACTGTTGTTACACACCTCAAAACAATAGCTTTAGGCTGTATTGGTCTACACACTGTTGTTACACACCTCAAAACAGTAGCTTTAGGCTTTATTGGTCTACTCACTGTTGTTACACACACCAAAACAATAGCTTTAGGCTGTATTGGTCTACACACTGTTGTTGCACACACCAAAACAATAGCTTTAGGCTGTATTGGTCTACACACTGTTGTTACACACCTCAAAACAATAGCTTTAGGCTGTATTGGTCTACACACTGTTGTTACACACATCAAAACAATAGCTTTAGGCTGTATTGGTCTACACACTGTTGTTGCACACACCAAAACAATAGCTTTAGGCTGTATTGGTCTACACACTGTTGTTACACACCTCAAAACAATAGCTTTAGGCTGTATTGGTCTACACAATGTTGTTACACACATCAAAACAATAGCTTTAGGCTGTATTGGTCTACACACTGTTGTTACACACACCAAAACAATAGCTTTAGGCTGTATTGGTCTACACACTGTTGTTACACACATCAAAACAATAGCTTTAGACTGTATTGGTCTACGCACTGTTGTTACACACATCAAAACAATAGCTTTAGACTGTATTGGTCTACACACACTGTCGTTACACACATCAAAGTAAACCACAAACAAAAAGTAAAAGTACAATCACCAAAACAAAGTGATAAAACGAAACAGAAGAAAGTTGAACTTAAATTTAAGTTCCAGACTTGCAATGAATACTAACAAGAAAGTGTGTTAGGGAAGGTAATCTTAAGAAAAGAGGTGGGAGAAACATTTTCAATGAGAAGCTTTGATCCAGGTAGATGACGTCACAGCTTGCTGTCTAGAGATCACCTTCGGCAATTAACTGGGGAACAGAATAAAGGGAAACGAGGCGATAATCTTCTGCCCGAGTAGGGAAACTTGTCTGTCTGTCTGCATTTGTGCTTTGTTGCCTACTGTCTGAGCTTACTCCGTAGATAAGGGCGTGAAGGTGGGTCTGTTCATTGTCTGACTTCCGCAGAAAAAAAAAATAACATTAAAACAAAGGTGCATGAAATCTACAGCACTGTAAATTTTGTTATCGTTAAAGAAAAGATTTCCAGTTTTGTGCTTTACATGTCAGGGTAACCTTTGAGCTTGCATAACAATGAACAGTCCACACCCCACCCTTCTTGGTGAGGTTGAGATAATTGCTAGACAAGTTTATCACAAAATGTGTAATATTTTTCATAATTTTTTGTTTACTTTTCAAATCAAAATGGTAAAATTTCACATACTATTTTAATGATATAACTTGTAGAAAAGTGCCATCGGAAAAACTTACCCTCAAAAAGGGCGCAGGAGAACAAAATGTTTTGGGAACCCCTATGGGGTACGGTGGCCGAACGGCAGAGCGTTCGACTGGCGATCCGAAGGTTCTGGACTCGAATTCTGGTGCAGGCTAGGATTTTTTCCCGGGCTTGAGGATGCCCTAAATCTACCCATCTCTTATACCTTATACCCTTATACGACTTATACCTGACACTAGTTGGGGTAAAGTAAAGGCGGCTGGGCAATGTGCTGGCCACTCATCCCCTCGTATACTGTGGCCACAGAAACTGGTGAACGCTGCATCACCAGCCCTATGATCAGTTAGGTCCGAATGGTACATTTCTTCTGCAAGGTTGTGGAGTTTCAAGAGGTATAATTGTCTAGCAGCAAGATTGGATATTATAATAATCTTCATCAATGGCATCCTTCCGTCTCGCGAGACGATGGTGCATCACCGTGATTCGAGGTTGCACTTCCACGTGTGGCTGAGCAGGCCTATCCTTGAGTGACAGTCTTTTTTACAGCCTTTACACACGTGTTCCGTGGATCCTATTTTCTCCGCTTTTCTTTTAGCCCTTTTATTTATGCTCTCCTCCTTTATATTTTCCTCTGCCATTTTAACCCCCTCCCTGACAGCAGTGCGCCAGGTCGACCGATCCTCTGCCTTCTCCTCCCAGTCACTTGTAGTTATTCTGGCTGCTTTCATGTCCCTCATGCAGACATCTTTATAGCGGAGGCGTGGGCGACCTGTTTTCCTCTTCCCAGATGCCAATTCAGTATTTGTCAGTAATATAGTCTAGAGTCTAGATTCATGTTGGGAAGCTATTCGAACGGTGTACTCATAAAAATTCTATAAGGATGTACACGCTTCAGTATTGATCTTGCAAAGGTTAGATCTGCTGTGGCAATACAGTTGACACATATTTTTTTTGTACAGACTCTTCCCAAAATACATTTTGTTAAATGACAAAAGAAAAGTGTTTTAAATTTTCAATACATTTGTCTAAAATTATGATACTTTCAATCTCCCTCTCTTGGCTACCGCACAGGAAATCATTAAAGTGTAACGGATGGACTAACTAGCTTTGACTGCCATACTAATATGCAGCGACATAGAGTTTTTAGGCCTAGTCTACTAATCTAACAGGGAGAACTGTAAGCCTGTAAGGCTCATAGGTCTATATTTGTAAGTGTCTCTGGTGAAAAAATAATTTAAAAAAAGATCCTAAATGCTATCAAAAATAATTAGGCCCTATATTACAACTAGATGCTTCCTTGCATTTTTAACAAAATGTTCACATACAAAGAATACCAAAATGAAGGGCTCCCAGTGCCAATAGAGATTGTAGGAGGGTTTGGGGCATATTCTCTTAGCTTCATAGCAACAATTAAATAAATAGTTGCGTAATTGCCGATTTAATTAAAAATTTTAATATTCACGGGCCCCCTAATCTCCTATGGGCCCTGGTACGGCGTACCGGCTGTATCCCCCTCTCGTGGGCCTGCTTTTGAGTGTCCAATTTAATGTTGGTAGGCCTAAAGTTTTTCTCAACATTCATCTATTCGGTTAAGTTACTGACAATTTTAGCGTATGATCGGCAGAGCCCACACAAGCCCATGTAGCACCCCAGGACAAAAGTTTCAGCAACACCCCCTTGCATGCTGTAACTGCTTTGTTTAGTGCTATTTTTAGACTGTGTTTGCCGTCCCTAGAAGTGTCACCCCCGGGCATTTGCCCACTCTCTCCCCCCCCCCCCTTCTATGTGATGGCACTGATCATTTATCGCGACATGCGTTTCAACTGAAACCCATATCTTCATAAGCCATCTCTGTCAGAACAAAGCTAAATATCTATTTTCTTTTTGGAATCAGTAGCATAATAAAAAGAAAATAAATACTTGTTGATAACCTCAATATTCGTAAGAGAAAAAGATATCAGTTTTGCAAAGGGGAAACAACTTGTCAGTTAAAATGACAAACTGTTTAATTTTCCATGATAAGCTCCCTTCCCACGTCAGCTTGTAACCTTTGGAGGGAAAGGTCGGTCGACGAGGGAGTTGTGTATCTTGACAAAATAAACCAACAGAGATAAATGTAGGATATAGAAAGACAGCTGTATGGACACTGACCACTGCTGGACAACGGAGAAACGAAGAGATATCGGACAATACTATCAGAACTCAAGTTGTAGAAACATTTTTGAAAGAATAAAAATTATAAGCGAAATGTCATTTTAAGTGTACTGTGATGCATGAATAAAGGTTGTGATAAGATCAAAGAACATTTAAAAAATACATTGTAGTTCGGTAAAGTTGGAACTTTAATCGAAGGTTAAAATGAACAATCGTAGGCTTATATATAAATATTGTTATAGCTGTATAGCATGTAATAATAATCTCTATATTGTATTTGAAATTATCCTGCTAGTTCATGCAGTGTTATTTTTTTGCGTTTAATTTTAGTGTAGAGAATAATTGCGTTGATAATTATTTATCATGACGTATAAGCAACAACATTTGTCTCATAGTCTTTATAACTTTCTAATACGCATTTTCTTTTGCATTCGAAAAAGTTCGGGAAAATCCATTCTAGTACTTTCTGCATCAAAATCTAGCCTATATAATACATTCATTTGTGCAGTTAGAGTTGCTGTTGATTTTTGCTTAGCAACAAGAATGCTGCTTATTATTAACCAGGGAAGTTGAATGTTAATTATTGAACATAAGTTCATGTATTGAATTCTTCTTTAAACATTCATCGAGTGGCTTGAGTGTATTATTTGATAATGAACAAGAGTATAGACAGAGAATATAAGACCCGGATTAGCAACAATATAATATATATATGTACACAAATATATATATATATATATATATATATATATATATATATATATATATATAGGCCTATATATATATATAAATGTATAGATTTAAAATGTCTAAACAGACAAGATGTATCGTTAGAAACTACACCAAACACTAAGATTAAATACAAACTATCAACTCCATTCTACAATGCTCAATTTGTACACACTGCCCCCCCCCCCCCTCTCCTACACCGCACGCACGGCATAGCACAATCCGCAAACACACACAACACAAATTCTTCTATCTCCTGACAGGTATGAGCAGCTGGTTCAAGGCTAAGCTAATACCCATTATTCCAGATCTAGCACCTAGACCAGTTTAGTTCCTACCTATAGTCTAGTTTAAAGACTAACCCCAGTGACAAATTGTGTTTATGGCTTTTACTCTACAACAATTTTTTTTTAAACGTCATACGTATTCAACATAGAATCCAGTTCTACAAAAGTTTATATCGGATTTTTCCATCTTATTTTTTACTACTGTATGTGCAGTTGTGTTGTTTTAACCCTAGATCTTGTTTTCTTTTTTCAACCAACGTTCCGCTAACCTGCCAGATTAAATCCTCCAGGCACACAAATTCACACAAATGCATTTCAACAGAAATACAAATATTGGTTTTAAAATCTCCTGATGTATAAAATGATTAGATTTATGTGATGTTACAACTTTAGTCTGAGTAACACATTGAAAGAAAAACAGATTTGTATAACCATTATATGGGATTAGGATATTTTGTATGTTCTTATATTCAAATTCCCTTAGAATTTGTGGAAATTCTGAAGAAAGAGAAAATATTATAAATGTAACGGTAAATTTTTATGATTGTGTTTTTTTAAAGTTGCATGCAGGATAGAGTATGCATGATATGAAATATAATGTTAGATATTTCTTGTTGAACTCCGAGGCCAGGTGCGTCACTGGTGACACCACCATGTTCAAAAACGTACAATTGATGATTAAACAGTTAAGCCATTATGAGTTATCATTATTATATTTTTTCACCTACGTCGTATGACATTTTATGACTGACCTATTTCGAATTACTAACACAATTGGTCACTTACGAACAACTTGCTTAAAAGCCCTGCAACGGTGAATGACGTACAGTAAATAAATCAATAGTAAATTTATTAGGAATCGGCTCCAGCGTCCAATTATCAATAACTAACGGAATATCACAAAGAATAATTAACCAATGATGATCTGCAATTAATGACAGATCTATATGATAAACGATGAATGTCCATTAGTAAACAGCCATTAATATTATGAACATAATATAGCAACTTAAACTTGAATCATCCTATAGGTATACCGATTTTTCTTTTAAACCATTTTAAGAACTATTAGAAATGACCAAGTGGCCAGATCAATAAATATATGTGCAAACAAAGAATGACCAACGCAGATGTGGTCTTGTTAAGGTTGACTATGGATTTAGGGCGCTGTAGACAAGGGCCAAAATTTAAGATTACACATTTATTATCATTTTTTTAAAATTAAAACACACCCTATCAAAGTCAACCGGAGAGGGGGGATAGGGTTTGTATTATAGGATAAAATATTCATTCTCATCAAACTATAAATTGTTGGTCTTGTAAAATTTAATTTAGTTCTTATCTACTCTACACGGGAATGACTAATCTAGAGTAATCTAAACACGCTTTGAATCCTACAGAAAATACGTGAAAGTTTTTTGTTTTTGTTCTTAAATTGACTTTTCTTTTCGTTAGCTAAAATCTTTTTATTTTATATTCTCCATATTATAATATTTTATTTTTTACACGCCGTATGATGGTGAGTTATATCCCTTGGACATGTGTGCAAACCTCATTAGCAATATTTCACCAAGATTTAACTTCCCCCTTGGCGACCTCGGTGCGTCCGACAGCTACATCTCAACCACACACCCACCCCCTCCCATTACGAGATTTAAACTAGTGGACTTGGCTGTGTGGGCTGTGGGGGAAAGTCTTGGGCAGACATGATGTAAACAGATGTTTCAGTCAGGAAGTTTCGCTGAACATTTCCGATGATGAATCGACTACTTTGGCTGGGTTAGTTACATTTTGGTAGAATAGATTGTCAGGCGATTCGTTCAAAGACTGTAAACATCTAAAAGTGTTAATAATGTAGCCCTTTTACTTGCTTATTTTCGTGGTGAAAGTCTTTTACTCGAGATGTAATGTTTTACTCCATGTTCATAATAGGAATCATAATACAGGAAAACACCTGATTATAATAGCTTCGACTTGTTCATTAAAATTTTAAATAATTTTTATTTCGACACACGGTAAAAGTAAGTAAAAGACCCTTCGGACTAAACTGACCATAGGGCTGGGGAAGCAACGTTCAACAGTTTCTGTGGCCACGGTATACTAGAGGATGTGTGGCCAGCAAAATACCCAGCCGCCTTTAATTCACCCCAACTAATGTCAGGTACCCGTCAGAGCTGGATAGACTCAGAGACACCCTCAAGTCCCGGAGAAAGTCCTAGCCTCCGCCAAGATTCGAACCCAAAACCTTCGGATCGCCCAGCGTGACCCATTTAGACATTAGGGCGTCACGTTTAATTGGTTTTCAAAATTCGCTGGTTAAAGTCGACGTGTCTGGAACACTCTACTAGCCACACGATCATCGTATACGAAATGCCAAATGAAAGGAGTGAAATAAGCTTTCATGAGCTCTATTTGTAGTCTATGTTAAAATGTAGCAGGAGGAAACCGTATACTAATTTAGACAGACATTATATAAAACAGATACATGTCTGCTTATCATCCTACATTAAATTAATTCCAGGTCTATTAATGCATTTTAACAGATGAAATTCAACAAACAGCTAACTAAACAGTACGGTAAACGTATTCCCTATTAACGCAATAAGTAAAATAAACCTTTTAAACAAAACCTTAAAATTGATAAACTAAATGATACCTCACTGTCTTAGAGACTTTCACTTATGTATGTTCGTGTGGCCGATGAAATATACTTGATCTGGGAAAATAAAAAAATTTTTATTGTTAAACTTTTAACGTAATTATTATCGTATAGTAAAGACAGATAGATTGACTATAGATTGATAGCTTGATTGGGGGATATATTGACAGATTGATAGAAAGATAGATAGAAAGATAGATTGATTGGTTGGCGGATGGATGGATGAATAGAAAGATACGTGATAGATATAATATTGATATATTGATTGATAGATTGAGTGGGTGATAAATTGATAGATTGATATAAAGCTGGATAGAGAGATTAGTTCATTGATTGTTTGATGGATGGAGGAATTGATAGATAGATTCGTTGATTGATGGATTGAAAGATAGTTTGATAGATAAATAGATATATTGATAGATAGATAAATAGATATAAAGATTGATAGATTGATTGGTAGATTGATTGATAGATAGAGTGGGAGAGAGAATTAGAGAGATATATAGCACACAGTCATACATACAGAAAGAAAGACACACCCTCACGCCTACTATTTATATAATCCTGTAATTTTCTCGAACAGTCTATTCTCACACTCCCCACCCCCTTCCCCTCTTTCCTCAATTTGTGTGACCACTCGGGCACAATATTCTCACATACACACACACATTGTCATATATCAAAAGCCAGTCGATTCCATGAAACATCCAAGGAGACCCTTGTCCCGATGGTGTATTAGCCAAAATACATACTTCTCTTAACTCCTTAATTTGTTGTTATTTATGTACATAAGCAAAACGCTCAACCTTCTGCCCCGTCACCAACAGGTGCACGCTAAAGTGCGTGCATCTAAATATAATTCTCTCGAGACTTGGACCAAACTTTTCTAAGCCCAGAAGCCCCCGTAGTCTCATATTATCGCCCCCTTTTTCATATATTTCTCACGATACGTCACCGATTTTTGCGTACGTACGTCATCATGCGTCAACGTGGAATAATGCTCGTGCTTTTAATTAACTCCTGGCGGAAGTGACCTCTCGAGTACCACTTCCGGTACTTACACCAAGTGGCCAGATTTTCATCTATTTCGTTTGTATGTTTCGTTTCAAAAATGTATTCCAGTAAAGAAACTAATGATAGAACTAATAAGTACAATTGGCATCTAATTAAAATGTATAGCTTTGGACATAATATGTCGGAATGCAGATATGGAAGTAAGATATACAAAAACGCCTATTATGTTTAGAGCAGGGCTTAATCATCACGTAAAGTCCTGTTTATTAACTTTTAGGGGTCGTGCAAATTGCGGCTAAGTTCCCGTAGAAATCAGTTGAAATTGGGCTCCGTGAATGTTTATGAGGTTGAATGAATCTACTGTGATTAAAAAGAAGTAAAGTATCTTCTTTGTGACCGTTTAGGATCGTTGGTTTCTTTGTTGGCGACAGTCTTGTGGGATTGTATGGATAGCACAATGTTTATCCGCATTTAAGCAAATATATCTCAACCCATGTCATATGTCTGAACAGTGTATGAATGCTTCAAGATATGAAGAGTGTACTTTTAGGTTAAGGATTGACTCATACATGTCTAAAATATGTGTATGAAGTTCAGAGAGATATAGTTCATGTATGTCTGAATCATAAGATCAGTGCCGGCCCTACGGTTGCTTGCGCCCTTTTTTATAATAGTTATAAATATTAAACAGGGCAAAATAATTAAAAAAAATATAGCAGTGAGTTGTTTTTTATCAAGGCTGTTTTAACATGGTGCCCGGGGGCAAACTGCCAATTTGTTACTTACCTTTCTTTTATTTCTCTTGACCTCCCTGTTAGAGTTTTTTCGTGTTATATTTTCTTCTTTTTGCACAGCGCACATCTCTCATAACTCCAACTATCCGCAAATTTCATTGAAACTTTTTTTTTTTGTTTTATGTATGTTGCTTTCACAGATAATTAGTATTTTAAAAAAAATCTTTTTTTCTTTTTTTTAGCCAAAATCTACATTAGAAAAAACAAAACAAAAATGCAGTTGACGGGATAACACAACAAAAATCTAAAATAATTTTTCATTTCTTAAAAATCTTGAAGTATAAAATAAACCAACTTTTACTAGCGCTCACAATGAGAATGTGCAGCCAACGCTGCATATTTTGACATTTTGTTTTTGCCAGATATACTTTTAGACCAGTGTTTTTTTTTTGTAAAAAAAAAAAAAGGTCCCGGAACTCCTATAAAAAGGTCCCGGAACTCCTATAAAAAGGTCCCGGAACTCCTATAAGAAGGTCCCGGAACTCCTATTTATGTCCGTCGTGTCAAAAAGAGAAATAACACTGAAATTAGTAGTCTATGGAAAAAAGGTACCGGTACGCCGTACCGGTGCGTACCGGCACAAAAAAAGCACTGCTTTTAGACATCAAATACCTAAACAGGTATACTTTGATAGTTGTTCTTAGACACCTATACCTTTGCTAATGTTATACTTTGATATGTCTACTCTGACAGCTATACATTTACAGATTTACTTTGACAAGTATTTTGACGGAAGTTGTTTTTTTTTTAAACGGCCAACATTTACAGCCATACTTAGATGGATATGATATCAGAAGTATCAGTAGAGAAGTGATACCATGACTAAAAAACTTTGAAAAAAAAAGCCTCATATACATAAAGGAGGGCATGTTAATGGCGATAGTGTCTAATCGTTCCTCCCAATGTCTCTTGAATTTCTATCCAGAGTAGTGTATGTTTACAATTGCTCGTATTAATTGCAATGTTTGTAGTTGAATTGTATTATACAATGGATTATAATCTTGCATTCATATGTACGCTCTAAATTGATATAGATCTATCTACTTTACTTGTGAATGTTATTTTTATCTGCAACGTCATTAAAATTCAATATGAACAATAATGATCATAAAGAGATTTTCATTTTTCTTAAGTGGAATGAAAAGTAATTGAATTAATACACAGCGTGTATTAGTAACGGTGGAAACACTTAGCTATGTATGCTGGGTAATTTCACCAGGAGGGGTGTTACTGTTGTAATGACATAGAGTATTGTAGGAATGGAATGCCATCATAAACCCATTGAAACTCAATCAGTAGCTTAGAGTCAAACTAGACAGCTATTATGTGCCTAGCATTTATCTTCTAAGACGTTTTGTCTTCTCTCTCTCTCTTTCTCACTCTCTCTTTCTCTCTCTCTCTCCCTCTCTCTCTCTCTCTCTCTTTCTCCCTCTCTCACTTGAGTGCTTGATTGTCAAGACCAGCTGCTTTCAGCATTCTAAGCTGTTGTTGCTGTTGTAGAGTTGCTGTATCGGTATAGTTGTTGGATAGAGAGACGGAATAATGAAAGGCTTTTAGAGAGAAAGACCCGAACAGAGAGATGTTGGAAAAAGGAGAAGGATCGAGAGAGAGAGAGAGAGAGGGAGAGAGAGAAAGATGGAGAGAGATACAGACCGACAAAGCTTTGGATAACAAAAAAGTGCAAACGAAAAGATTGAAATAGATAAAGAAATACGTAAGCAGATAATAAGAGACGTCTTGCTAGGAAATATATAATTTTATCCATTGAGTGAGAGAGAGAGAAGGTAAAAGTTTAATGCGAGAATGTGAAAGTATATATAGAGAATGTAAAAGTATTATATTTAGAGATAGTGTATGAAATTACATATAGAGAGAGAGATCCTGAAAGAGAGACAAATGAACAGAGATGGAAGGAAAGTGTGCTGAGAGAATTAGCTAAGAAAGTGAGAGAGAAAGAATAATTGGGTGAGGGGTAGAGAGAGAGATAGAGAGAAGGAAGGTCGAAGTGAAGAAGAAACAGATAGAGAATTCCTTCACTGTAACGAGAGTATTAAATTACAATGATTAGTTCTCTAGTCTAAACGAGTTAAACGAGAACTAAAGAATTATGACTTTGGACTGCGTGACTTGTAACTCTCTTCCTCCCATATTTCTTGTTCCTTCATGTTTATGACAAGAACGTCATCTGTTCCGGGGACGTCAGTCAGATTGACGTCTTCCTGATAGCGTAAAATATGCCAATGCGCGCGCGTGAGCAGGCTCGTCAGAGAGCATTAATTGCTAGAGGGTCAAGGTCAAATTGTGTAAGTTGGGTTTTCGTGATATTGATTGAAATTGTTCATTTGTTGTTCAACACAACACTAGGTCATCGTATTAAGCTAGTTCGAAATGAAACTCGAAGCTATTTATAGTACATTTGGGGTACAATACAGATTAAACAGTCAATCGCTTAGAGATCTAGCTTATGCCGTGCTTACTTTAAATTATAAGTTTTGTAACGAGCGTCAAACTTATAAGATGGATTTGGGCTCAGCACAGATTTGTTGAGTAGAGCAAAACCGAATCTTAGCATACAATGGTTTGTAAAAGACGAAATTAAAAAAAAATTAAAATAGTCCACAAAGTTATAAATGTGAACAGTAAAATTCCAAAAGGGTAGAAACAAATACATTCATTAAACAAAAATACAAAACACCTAATAGGTTGGAAATAACTTTTCAATGCCACCATTAAACCCAGACATTGAGAACATTGACTGTATACACTTCCTGATGTCGCAACACGTCCCACCACCAGTGGCACCAGATCTTGTTGTAGAGTACCACCACCACCACAGGGCAAGCAGTCTACACTACCGGCCCAGTGGTGCGGGATACAACACGTCACTCCTTCACCCAAAGAGATGAGGGTTGAGGCATACGGCGACCGCAGTCCCGTACATCGGCCCTCTGGTCTGACACGGGGAACTAGTGGTTTACACACTTCGTCAGGTTTGTTGATCCTGTGCACAGAAATAAGCGTGGGCGGGGTGCACCAAGATCCTGTCCAAGACAAGCCACGCTACGGCACGCCCATTACATAGCCCTACTTCTCCCCCACCTGCAGATTTCTTTTGGATCATTAACGTGGTGGCTCGCTCTTATTCCTGCACTGTCGCCCGGCAACACAAACTCCAGACTGTGGGCCTAAACATCCAGGCACTAGAGTGTGACTAGAGCCTAGTGTGACGGGTTGTTGCTTACATTGCTTCCTCCATACCAAGTCTCGAGGGCTTCTCGGCATTACCATGAAATCTCGTACGGGACGAACAAAAACAAACAGCTAAATACTGTGCGTACACACACGAACATACTACATCAGAGCTTTAATTTTATTCGGACCCAATAGACATTAGTGATAAATAGTTAGTATCGGTTAGTTTAAATAGGGATGGTTTTGTAGTATTTTTGGTAATAGTCAGTATCGGTTAGGTTATAAAGGATAGGGAGAACTCAACTCTGATTGGTTATTGTTCGTGTGTGTACGCACAGTATTGAGCTGCTTGTCGAACAAAAAGGACTGTTTCACCCCCACCCCACCCCACCTCTCACGTGCCTTAGCCTACATGTGTACTCTTAATGGGAACATATCGATAGTTTAAACATGTCACCAGCTTTGAGTTCCATGGGTACAGAAGTATTGTCGAAGAGAGCAAAGTGCGCATAATACATTGACTACAATGAAGAGACTAGCAAAAGAAGGCGAACGATGAACTAAGTGGACAGAGGCACCATGTTGTCCTAGGAATTAAAAGGCAAAATAGTGATAATGAATCATAATGTAACAGAAATTGGTTTTATCTAATTACTAGAATAAAACAAAATATTTTTTTAAGATAATAATAATAATTAATCATTGGTCATTTATATCGCGCCTCACTCCATGCTAATGCAAGCATGCTCAGCGCGCTCACAAAAACGAAACGACAATAACACTCTAAAATAGTTTTAAACAAGGTTTCGGCCGATGGAGGCACGAAACGACAATAACATTTTAAAACAGTTTTAAACAAGTATTTTGCTGATGGATGTGTACTTCATCAACTTAGTTGAAAAGAAAAGTCTTCAAATTCTTCTTGAATGCTTTTTTTGACAACGAGTTTTTCAGTGTCTCAGGTAAGCCATTCCACAGTGTAGGCGCCACAGATTCAAACGAGCGTACACCAAGAGTCTTTTTTCTGTGACCTTCCAAACCTGGAATTTCCATGAGAGATTGTGTTGAAAATCGCAGCATCCTTAACGGGACATGCTTTGGTATAAGCTCTTTGAGATATGCAGGTGCTGAGCCTTCCACGCATCCATAGGTAAGGGACATAATCTTATGATCGATGCGCTTCGTCACAGGAAGCCAGTGGAGCTCTTTGAGAATTGGAGATCATGACCTTTATTAAGTGTTTCATTAAATCAACCATTAAAAACGTAATCAGTTCCCATAATGCAACCTAATGATATCACTGACATTTTAACTATTAAATCTCAACATATACCCCCTTTCACACACAAACACACACACACACAAACACAGCATTTCCCTCCTCCCGACAAACAGATATTTTTAATGATTCAACATGTGCTTGTGTGAGTTAGTGTTTGGCATCAGGATGAATGTTAAGCCATTGATTTCAAGTGTTGAATTTAACATCTGCACTCTTATCAACCAGACCATACTTAGTCTATGTCCTGGTCCTAGTTTCTCTTTCTCTCCACTAATGTCAATTAAAAAACTATTAATTTTTAAAGAACTAATCTATCTGTTTCTTAATGGTGATAAACGATCGGTAATTAATGAAATCTCGGTGGGAAAAACAAATCATTATACCGAATTAAATTATCAATATGAATCATCGTTTTTTTAAAATATGTTACAGTTGCTCCTTCAATACACACATTTTTTCGTCCTTCATATATCCCAAGTTTTACATTCTGATGAGAGTTTTCAATGAAGTTAAATTGATGATGGTTTACTTGGTTTGTTCAAGCAACGCATCACGTGCCCCTGTGAAGAAAAAAACAACCAGAGAACTTTCATGCATTTGTTTGTGCAAATAAAATAAGAACTATGTGCATATAATAATATAAGTATTTCATAAAATGTTTATGTTATATTTCTATAATCGAATCATGATAGCCATTATGCAAGAAAAGGGTGTGACATTTTATTGTAATACAGGCTTGGCCTTGTATTTATTATATTTTGGTTTCACTGATATTTATTTATTTTTTACATTAGTTATTTAATAAAATGTGCTTCGTGTGTTCCATTTCACAAACTGTTCATATACTCAAAGCCATTTTTGTTACATTAATTAAATTCAAATAATGTGCTCTATGTACCATTATGTTTACTCAAAGCCGTTATTGTCTTGAGTGTTTCCCAGTATTAAAAACAATATATTATATTATTATATGTAATCTGACGGAAAAGTTGTATCGTTAGATCAGATATTTGTGGTAGATTATCGAGCAATTAATTACTCTACTGTTGCAGCTTTTTAGCGCTTTCTCCCACACACCGCCCCCGCCTCCACCGTCCGTTAATTCCGTGACTGTCTCGGTTTGTCTGTTCTCCCACACTCCCTCTCTCTCTCTCTCTCTCTCTTACTCTGCCCTCCTCCACACCACTTGGGCGACCACTGGCAACCCTTAGGCTAATCTCAATCTTCTCAACGTATCTGAAGAAGAAGAAGGGAAAGACGAAAACACACACTGGGTGTCGCCCCCGTTACTGACGCCATCTTGATAGTTAGACGGAGGATTGTGGGAAAGACTTATCAGCGCTTCCGTTGACCTAGTTTCCTATTGTAGAACTATTGTACAAACTCACGAGACATTTCCGGTTTACAAAGTTTACCTAAAAAGAATGTTGAACAACTTTAAGAACACATCGCAGTTAAATCAAATGCTCAAATCGAACAGAAAAACTGAAATCAAACTGAGAAAAAATGCTTTTCAAAACACTTTTTTTTAATATATTTCTCCATTTTTTTTTTTTTTTCAAAATTTAATTCTGCGATTAGGAATAGTATTTTTATGTCTCATGTTATTACGAGACAAACACACAAAAAAAAAAACACAAATAAAATTTAAACTTTAATTATTAAAACTGAAAAAACTAGAAATCCCCAGAAATCTCATAATTAAAAAAATGTTTAATCATTAAAGAAGTACTTTTTTAAACAGAATAATAAAAAATGTTATCAGAGAGGAGCGAAACCGATGTGCCAGTCTGCTAGAATGTAGGCCTATGTGTAAAATTGCAAATTTAAAAAAAACACATAATAATGGGAATCGACAGAGTCCACAGAGATTAAAAAAATGGATTTAAATTAAATAAAATTGTCAAAATTTGTTCGCTTAAATACGACTAAACAAAATAAAAAAGATTTATTGGCCAGTATGGGGATCGAACCCACGACATTCGCGTTATTAGCACGACGCTCTAACCAACTGAGCTAACCGGCCGCACGTATCTGTTGTTCTATATTTTGAATTTGATGTAGACTGAAATTATTTATCCCAAAAAAATTTGATTCCATGTTGCTTTAAGTTTAAGTGCTATTAAGATTACTTTATTGAAACTTGCTATCTTCTTTTCATTGTAGATCTAGTCTATAAAAAAAAATTATCAGTGGGAACTAGGAACATGTCTATGTAATTGTTTTCCCGGAAAACGCCGGGCAATTTAGCTAGTATTGGAATTATTATATTAATATGTATAATATAATAATATGTGCATCCCTATTTAATAATGGCAACTACGTGCAGAACATAAGTAATTAATGCGATTTGAGGGAGTCTGGCGTCTTGAACTAAGATACCATCGAGCTCTCAAGATGTCACAGTGACATGGGTCAATTACTGCTCCCCCCCCCCCCCCCCGTGTCCCCTTACCTCTCTCCACTTTCTTTCAACGCTGGTTCCACACTTACAATATTAGTTTTACTCGTGTGAACTTACTACTAGATGACCTCAATAACTTTCTCTCTCTCTTACTCTTTGTAGGCCTATATCTTCTTATCTCTGTCTCCCTCTCTCCCTCTCTCTCTCTTCTTATCTCTCTCACACACTCTCACTTTCTCATTTTCCTCAAACCCTTCCTCACTAAACTACGCCCTCCCCCCTTTCCCCTAATTGCCATCAACATACAGCCCTATTAAAGTGTCGCCTTTTTAAAAGCTTACCCCATTTCACATTATAAACAAAAAATAAGTCCAAATCGCCCTTGTATTTAGCAGAAGGTATCCACTATATAACTGTACGTGATTAACTAAACTATATGGTTAGATTTTCAATGTAAAATAGAAGAATGTCAGGCTAATGTTTGTTTCCCTCGTTGGACTGACATTCTATGAGACCTAGTTCAAATCCATATTTGAAAAAAAAAAAATTATTTTTACCATGACATAGAAACATCATCATCATCATCATCATTGGCTCCATTGTCTCGAAAGACGATTAGATTTGCGCGTCTGTGATTTGGCCAGCCCTGCAAAATTGACTGTGCCTGTGGAGACCTATTCTTGAGAGACAGGCTCTATCGCATCTCTGGCACTTGAAAACTGGACCGTTGGAGATTGTTAGGGGCAGCCTACTTTTCTTCGCTGCTCGTTTAGCCTCTGCCATAAGGCGAAGTTTGCCCTCTGCCGCATTTATACCGGTGTGTAAGGTGCCTCTCCAAATATTTCTGTGCTGAGCAAGGTTCTCCCAGTTCCCGACCTCTACATCTATAGCCTTTAGATCACGTTTGCAGACATCCTTGAACCTGCGTTGGGGGCGGCCGGACATAGAACATAGAATAGTGTAGCTGAAACGATAGATTCTTAAATGTTATGGCAACGTAATAATCACTTTCTTTATGCTACAGCTAGATCTAACAAAACCAATTCACTAATCTAATCTTAATCAGTTAGGCCTAAAAGACCAAATAGACCTCTGCTTAAAAAAAATATAATTTTACTTCCAGAACAAAAGATATTGTCAGTGGCGTAGCTAGGGAGGGGCAGGGGGTGACATATGTCCCCGGGCGCCACGTTAGGGGGCGCCGAAATGAGTATTAAAACTAATTATTTAATTTTATTTTGATGTAAACTAATGTATCCCAAATACGTTTGCAAGATTGAATTTAGGAGCTCCACAAATATCTTTATTACAAACCAGTTGGCAAGCATGATTTTGGCACCCCATTGAGCGTTAAGGGGCGCCATTCTACTCATAAACAAATAACACATCCACAATGTAGAATTGCTGATGGCGTTTTTTTTAAACAAAGATCTGTTCGGGTTCAAATATTCTTCTTCATATACTGAAAGTGGCATCTGGTTTTAACAATTATACAGGTTGAATAATTTCGAGTCGAATATAGGATTTTACGTGAGTACAAGAATTGATAACTCTCAGATCTATAGTAATCTATACCCTTTCAGCATAGAGGCAGTCTATCGTCAGTAGCAGGTAAACTTTCGATTACTGCGTCATGGTTTAATCTTTAAACGACGACTAGCAAATGGAGAGGAAGTAAATCGCTATAGGCTATTATATTCACCAATTAATAAAGCTGCTTACTGTTTCTGCTGTCTATTGTTTACATCAGAGGTCGGCAACCTTTTGCTAACAGTGTGCCAAACTAGAATTGCTAAATCATTCAGTGTGCCAACAGCCTAAAGGTCAACCTGCTCTATTATATATTTTAATTTTTTTTTTATATGACAATTAATTTAACTCCTTAGCAAGACCAAGGCCAAAAGCAAAGGAGATTTATAGAGAAAATAATTAAAGCGTCTTATATTTAATACAAAATTAACGAGTTTGTGATTATCATTTTTTTAAATTTGCATTTACATTAAATACAATAATTTATTACTAAATTTTCACATTTAATGGTAATTAATGTCTAAACATTATCCTTTGTTAATGATGATGAGGATCTAACACATAGAAAAATTTATTATATTTTGATCTCAGTTTAACTGGGAAGTAGTTTAACGTGACTATATGCTAATTATTTTGCGTCTCATTATCGTTAAGCGGAATAGATAAATTGTAATCATACAAATTGGGTAGTTAATGAAATGTTTGAAAATAAACATTTACATTCTTCAGTCATATAATACTTATATAATTTTCAGATATTTTATTTTACAGTTTTATCATTTCAAAGTTATAAATTGTAAGCCATTTATTATTGTTGTTTTTTTTTTTAAGAAACAAATTAGAAATATTAGCTTAAATAAAACGGGTTACTTATCTCCCTGTATTTAAAAACGTGTCCACATTTCAAGACATTTGATTCAATAGTGATGCCAAACCAGTTATGTTTTGTAAGATAACGAATATTACTGACTAATTATTATTTCTTTATATAAATCCAACACTATGGTATTCATTGCAAGATGTATTTATTAGAGGATTAAAAAAGTTTACGTTAAAAAGTTGTAAATAAAAATTTCCTGCATTAATTGTCTGTTCATTTAAGGAGTCTATATTTTATACATTTTTAATTACTGAAATTACATAATGTAGTGCTATTAAATAAGTCTCTTATATTTATTAAATTAATAATACAAATAAATTTGTTTTAGAATTGCTTATATTTATGTTTAATTAAAGAAGATGAGCATAAAAAACTATTTTTAATGTAATTAGTCTGTATCAATTAATGAGTGTATGTGATCTTTTTGTATGTTTAAAACCGCTTTCATGTGCGATAAAATCTGTTCACAAGTGTAATTTGAACCAAAAGCTGAAAGTAAAAGAGCGAATGCCTAGCAGTTAAGAATAGCAGGTGACTTTCCTAAGAAGCTTCCTTCCAGATTGTTTCCGCAAATGGGCATATTTGGATGCCCATTTTTTAAATGTTTAAAATTCAACTTTCTGCATTTTAAAATCGCCAATATCCCTCCACTTAAAAAAAAATCTACATCTAGGAAGGTTGTAGTAATTTCAAACCAGTTAGGATTGATGTGGTATGATAAAATGAGTCCATCAATTTGAAAGTCTTGCCTTTGATTAAAAAACTCCGCTTTGAGTGCTTCGATGTACTTCTTAAAAAGCCCAACTATCTATCTAAATATATGCCTTAATATAGGGATGTACATGAAGTTAATTGTTTTGAAATTGATTTCAGGGCAAGATATGTCCAGTTTCAATGCAAATCCATTCCAGTAGACTGTAGACCTTGTAAATGCAAGTTCAACTCACTTAGCCTAAATGTGTCACTGTGTCATTCAAAAACATCGGCTTCAACGGTCAGTTTTCCTCATTCAGAACCGGAAAATGTTAATATTTTAAATCAATACAAAAACACCTCTTGGAGGTGTCTCGCGTGCCATTGAAAACTACTCTGCGTGCCAAGTTTGGCACGCGCGCCTTAGGTTGGCGAGCCCTGGTTTACATCAAGTTCAAACTCACGATCTTCATTTGAGTTAAGCAATGGTTTCAACAAATGGAGAAAGCCAGAAAAAAACTATTGTCTCATGGTCTCATGAATACAGTGTCGGCCACCGTGTGAAACTGGTGTCCGCTGGCGAACGAGTATTCCCATACATGGGCCCGTCCGCATGGAATGCCCTCCCACTACAGCTTCGACAGAGCCCTAGCTTTGACACCTTCACTTCAGGAGCCGGCTGAAGACCCACCCACCTATTCAAGTAGCAGTTTATTATTTTTCATGTATACATTTTTGTCTTTTATTAGTTGTCTGTCCGAGAAGGGGCGCAGACTTTGTGTCATGTACCCGGGCGCCGGTGGCCCTAGCTACGCCACTGGATATTGTTATCTTCTTTTGTATTTTAAACGCCCGTTTTGCATTCTATGTCTACACCTATTCGTGGTTTGAATATAATATATTTTTATTGGATTAAAATGCTGTTAAGCTGTTGGATTTTCTAGTTGTTTTAAATAACGATAGTCATTTGTAGAGCGCGTTTCTCTGGGCTGTCACTTTTAGCTGTTATATGCGCTCTTATTTACAACTGTGGGTTTAATCCGCAAGTTAAATGGAATTTCTTAAGTCAAGGGTTGCATAATTCTTTTGAATGTCACTCTTGAAGAAAGAAAATGTATATGACCTTGCCTTAGCAAATGAAAGAAGAAAAATTGTTTTTGGCTCGGATTATTTCTGATTACATGCATTTAAAATGTAAGAATAGTGTTATTTCTTGTCGTAATGATTTATCTAACGGTGTTTTACATTTGGCCATATTAGAATATTCAATTAATTGAAACCACTCTAATGGGCCGTATTGCTGCTGAGAGTTAAACTCAGCAGCAATACGGCCCATTACACGCATAGGAAATATGGTTCGGGTTTAGTGTAAAATAAATAAATCTTTTGACAAACAATACATTCCTGAAGTGTGTGTCTCCTAACTCAGATTTTACAATGCATTTGCGAAAGTATTAGAAAAAAAAAAAATAAGGCAAACGCATAGTAGAAATAGGATGTCAAAGAACTTAAGGTAGGGAGGGACAGATCGGGTGTTTCATTTTTTTTTCTTTTATGAAGTAAAGATTCATTGAGGGGTGGGGTCTTGGTGGGGGAGGGGCTTAGCTAGGATTAGCCCTTTGACCTGGAAAGACATCAGAGAAATGACTTGATGTTGATTTATGTTTCAGAGTTCCAAGCACTGGGAGGTTGTCCTAGTGTTATAGTTTTTTCTAACACCTGTCATTCTTTAAAGCGTTTTTTTTTAAATTTTATGATGGCATACAATCGCATACAGTTAAACATATATTCACACATACATCCACCCACATACATATAAACCCATACAAACAACCACACATACACCCACACATGCACACACTTATACATGCGTTCGAGTGTAAATATATATTGTGAATATAATGGCTATATAACAACGCTTAAATCAATTAAATGTTCTATGTTACAGTCAGTGAGGCAACTCATTATCTTTACCTTAATGTACGGCTGCAATTTTCTATTGTTTATTTTTTTCTAAAACGATATCAATCTATATGTATGTGAGTCTTTGTGTCTTTCAGTATGTCAATCTGCCAATCTGTCCGTCTATTAGTCGATCACCCTATCAGCGTATCAGTCTATTGTACTAAAGGCTATTAGCCTAACATTCTTCAAATCCAACTGTCTATTGACGTATCAATCTATCTGTTTATCAATCGGTCTATCCGTCTATTATTCTAGCAGTCTATCAGTCTATCAGTCTATCAGTATATTTTTCTATCAGTCTATCAGTCTATCCGTCTATCAGTATATCAGTCTATTTTTCTATCAGTCTATTTTTCTATCAGTCTATCAGTCTATCAGTCTATAATTCTATCAGTCTATCAGTCTATTTTTCTATCAGTCTATCAGTCTATCAGTCTCAATCAGTCTATCAGTCTGGAAGTCTATCAGTACTTTAGTCTATCAGTCTATCAGCATATCCGAATATTAGCCTATCAGTCTATCAGTCACTTAGTCTATTCATCTATAAGTATAACATTTTATTGAATCAATTTCTTGCTTTCTCCCTTCCTCTCTCTCTCTCTCTATTTCTGAACATATAAAATAGGTATATATGATATATGTAACTTAGAACTATTTGAGCCTATGTATATGTTACAATTAATACACTATCACTATATATTCAACCATTCATAATGTTCCATTTGATAAAATATACTCTGTGTTTTTAGATTTATCTTTAGAAAAAAAAAATCTACTCCATTCGATTGACCAAGTCGCCACTAATGGACAGACACCAATCAGGAAGCTGGAAGCCGAAGTGGTCATTTGATCTTGGAGACTTTCATTAATTCAATTAGAATTTTTTATTTCAACCAGCCCTCCCCCTTCGACCTCATAAATACAGTCTAAGCTTAAAGGATCAACTAGAATTTGCCAGTGATAAAAAATCAGGCCAGCCTTGCATTAAAACAAGAAGAAAGAAAGAATAAATGAAAGAATGAAAGAAAGAAGAAAGGAAAGAAAGATATAGAGAACGAAAGCAAGAAAGAAGGAGGGAAGGAAGAAAGGAAAGAAGGAAAAAAAGAAGGAATAAAGGAAAAATGGAAGGAAGGAACCAAGGAAGGAAGGAAGGAAGGAAGGACTGGCAGAAAGAAAGCGAGAGAGAGAGAGAGAGAGAGAGAGAGAGAGAGAGAGAGAGAGAGAGAGAGAGAGAGAGAGAAGATAAGAAAGAATAAAAGAATGAAAGAAACAAAGCTCGCGCCAATGCCAATTTTACAATTATGTATCATTGTTTTCAGAATCAAAACAGTCAAATTTTCTTTATTTTCTATATATAATAAAAGGTGACATACATTATACATTTTTTATTTGAAGTTTTCTTGGTGTTGTTTTTTTTCGTTATAAGTGACTTTTTAAAAATTAATTTCATGTGTTAAACATCAGAAAGATACTTTTTTTTTCTTTAAACAAGGATCGTTTTTAATTGTTTTTCTTTGCCGTTCTACGCATGTCGTTTTTTTTTTTTTTAAAGAAAAACGAATATAATTGGTCGAAACCTTCTTAATGATTGTTTCCATTTCTATATTTTCTTTTTATTTGTTTTGTTTTCTGTTGCATTCTTGTGTTTGATTTATTTCCGTAGAAAAACAATAAACAGAAATACTACTAGACCTATCCAATTATTATCAATATGTCTTCATCGTTTATGGGATGTCAAATATAAATAGTGGCCCATAGAGTTACATTGCTGAACACTTATAGTTTTAAATAAATATCTTCCCTTATTTAACTTCTTATCTTATTTTATATATTACAGACGCTCCTTCTATAAAGAAGTGTGCTGCATTATTGAAAAAACAACAAAACTTGAATCTTTAAACAATATGGACGGTGTGAAGAAGTGGGCAATGGGGAAGAGAGGTGAGAAAGGCTATTACAGAAAACAAGGAACCTGGGCAATCAGACATATTTCCTCCCACCCCTCCCCTCAATCACTCCTTTTACCCGAAACGGTTAACTTACGACTCGAAATTATGTGCCAGGTAAATGACCGAACGCGAAGCCCAAATCGACGTAGCACTGATGTGCCAGAGTGGCATTTCGGGAATTCCCTATCCGCCGCAGACGTCTGCAAGAGACATTTTGTTTTTCTATGCAATTTTCGAAATTGCACTCGTCTGCCTTCTGTTAGTCTCACTTGTTTTGTTAGTCTCCCCTTGTTTAGTTATAGTGATACAAAAAATATGTATAATAGCTGTTTGTTCCATAATGTTACTTTATAAAAAAAACAATAAAATGTTGGTTTCAGTTGTTTTTTCTTTGTTGTTTTGTGTTTGTTTGTCAAAAAGATGCATTACTTACTTATTTATTACTTACTTGTACTGTTAAAGTCGCATTTTATTTTTCTTTTCTCTTTCCTAGTTGAGCATTGGCCAAAAATGTACTTTTAATCTAACACGTTAATTTTCTTTTTAAAAATTAGGTTGAATTTGTGATATATCAGGCGAAAAATGTGTAATGCCATCATTATATCTCGTATACTACAAGTTGACCCAAGAGTTGTCTCCAAGAGTGACCTGTTCTCTTGACATCGTCGTCCAGGTCACAGCGCCAGCTATTTCGGGGTCGGCCTCTCTTCCTCTTCCCTTGGGGGTTCCATGATAGGTCTACTACTGTCGAGTGATTAGAACCCGATCTTTGGCGTGTATGCCCCAACCATCTTAATCTTTATTTTTTATTACAGTTAAGTTGTGTTTCCCTGCCAGAATCACAATTGGAGAAATAAGACACTTTAGGTGTAAGAGAATAAGAAAAAAGTCAAGACAACGAGACAGAGTGGAGAAAAAGTAGAAGGAGAGAAAGATAGTAAACGAAGAAAGGATTCTGCACACAATTGTAATGATATATAGCTGTCTTTTTTTTTGTACGGTCATCCGTTACCATATCACCAAGCCATTCCGAAATCTTCCCCTTCCTACACCCCTACCAGAAACGCCCTTACACCGGCACCATAGAAGGACACCCCACACAGATGTCAAGAATAACGTAAAGCAATCCCCCACCCCCTTCGCACCCCCCCCCCCCCTAAAAAAATATATTACTTGGAGACTATGGAGGAAACGTGGAGCTTTTTGCCGGCAGGTGGCGCTGTAACAGGAAGAGAAAACTACTTCCTGTGGCGTCTTGGCCTTTTTTTTTTTGTTTTATATCTTCAGGGCCCATAATCCTTTTCTTCCCTTCTTTCAACGACCAGGATTATTGTCTACGGAGTTGTCTCCCACGTCGCTATAACCAACAGCTGGCAATAAAACATTAATTTATCTCCCTTGTTGTGTCTTCTTCTGGATTTCTGGGATTGAATTCCTTTAGCGGAGATCCCCGTAGGAAGTACCTTTGGATACGATTGGGGGGGGGGGGGGGAGGGCCGGGTAGAAGATATATTGGAAACAGAATAATAGTCGCAGTGCTTAGTGTGCGTGTGTGTTTGTGTTTAAATTCTGATTTAAGCGCTTAACACAAAGGCGGTCCAATTGCTTGTTGTGTGGTGACTTGGTGACTCTGTAAGCCTAGATGGAGGTGACGAAAAGGTGATGGATTTTATAGTGCAGGAATCGGATTTCTTATTCAGGCCGTATCTTCAAACAAAAATTCATCTGCAGCTCAAGGTACCAAGCGTAAAAAGAGAAACATTTGCAGCTCGCTCCTACAGGGTCGTAGCATCTCTGTGTTGGAATGAACTTCCGAACACAATTAAACAAGCTGACAATATAGACATTTTAAAAACAAAATTAAAAACAATTTTTTCGATTTATTTTAATAACATATGGTAAATGTAAAGCGCATTCGAAGACTTTGTTATGAATAGCGCTATATAAGCTTAGATATGTAATTTGTAATTTGTTTTATATAGATTAGGTAGATAGATAAGGATATAATTGATTGTATAATTAATTGATTGATTCATTCATTCTTTCATTTTCTTTCTTTCAGTCATATATTATTATGATAAAAAGAGGAAAAGTACATAGTATGAAGATCGACGGATAGATGCAGATTGATAACTATATTCATAGATATATATATAGATAGATACAAGGATATATCACATTATGTTTGATAGATAGATACCTAGATAGATTAAATGATGGGCATAGAGATACATAGATAGTCAGATTACATTATATTCGATCCAGACAAAATTATAGATAGAAGATAGATAGGACTTCATATAGAAAGATTGATAGAAAAATTGATAGACAGACAGACAGATAGATAGATAGATAGATAGATAGATAGATAAATAAAAAAAAAGAGATTTGATAGATAGATAGGTTAAATAGGTTAGATAGACAGATAGACATATAGACCGATAGACAGATAGACAGATAGACAGATAGACAGATAGACAGATAGACAGATAGACAGATAGACAGATAGACAGATAGACAGATAGACAGATAGACAGATAGACAGATAGACAGATAGACAGATAGACAGATAGACAGATAGACAGATAGACAGATAGACAGATAGACAGATAGACAGATAGACAGATAGACAGATAGACAGATAGACAGATAGACAGATAGACAGATAGACAGATAGACAGATAGACAGATAGACAGATAGACAGATAGACAGATAGACAGATAGACAGATAGACGGATAGACAGATAGACAGATAGACAGATAGACAGATAGACATGTAGACAGATAGACAGGTAGACAGGTAGACAGATAGATAGATAGACATGTAGACAGATAGACAGATAGACAGATAGACAGATAGACAGATAGACCGATAGATAGATAGATTAGAATGATAGTTTAGATACTGACAGCTAGAGAGATTGATGAATTAGTAATTAAAAAATCTTGGGAATCTTTGCAATGAACTTTGTAACTTTATACTTTTAAAAAAAATTGACCTTTGACCCGCACAAAGAAAACAGTATCACTGAAATCGATACTAGATTTACAATTAGACTTGGATTTTAACAGAAAATCTCTAAAAAAGCCACCGAGGCTGTCAGTCTTAATGAAATGAAATGAAGTGTAATTAGTCCAATAGTGCTGGTCTGTGCCTGTATGCTGGTTTCAGAACAAAGGCGTTTCCATGACAATCTCGCCCAAAATGCCCCCCCCCCTCAACTTCCAGTCCCCGCATTGTGATTTGTAGCACCGAAAAATATGACGTCCTCCATCAGAGAGTTAATTAATGATATGGAATATGAAAGCTAACCAAGGACAACATTGGGGAGTCACGTACGGCAATAAATTTGAGAACCCTTTGAATTATAAACCGAGTCCTCCATGCTTTTGAATAATTAAAACTTCCTAAAGTCTAAATAAAAGATGAGGCCTTTTTGTTTTCTATAGCAAACTATTCTCATGATTATTGAAAGTGGACGACATTGAATCAGAACACATCTTGGTAAATTTTTTCACAATAATCCGCTCAAATTTTTGGGGAACATCTTTCTTCCACCCTCTCCTTTTTTTCTGGTTGTTGGATCACGTTGGATCACGTTGGCAGGGGCCGTGGAGACATGGAGTATCACAAGCAAGCGTGATTTTTGGTCCAAACTGTAATATTGAAATGCAATGGGATTTTTTTTTTATATTAGTAGCATAAAGCAGAAGGTTTTTGTTTTCATTTTTTTTACATAATATGATTATTTTTATACATCTAATTCGTAACCAATTAACAGTTTGTATAGGCTCTATTTACATATTTGTCACGGTGGCCGTGCGGCAGTGCGTTCAGCTGGCGTATCGAAGGTCCTGGTTACGAATTCTGGTGCAGGCTAGGCTTTTTTCTCGGGTCTGGTGGGTGTCCATGAGTCTACCCAGCTCTGATTGGTACCTGACCTTAGTTTGGGGTAAGGCTGCCGCTATTCGGACCCAGTTCCCATTAGCATGAAATGGCTATTCGAACCCGGCTTCAGTCAGAATTCCTTAAAACTCATTAAAAAAACATAAAAAATGAGGGAAATAAACACAAAATATAGTTGTTTTACCATAGGCCTATATATTATAAGAAGTAGCACAGAAAACACCAAATCTATCCCTATCCTTTAAAACCTAACCGATACTAACTATTACCAAAAATACTACAATGCCATCCCTAACCTATATAAACTAACCGATACTAACTATTTATCACTAAGTCTATCGGGTCCGAATAGCCACTTCGTTGGGGTAAAGTAACGCTGCTTCACAGGACCTATGGATCAATTTGGTCTGACGAGTACTTTACTTTTACTTTATATTTAGGCCTAAAAATAAATAGCCTATAAGAGATGTGTGTTTCAGCACAATTGTCTGAGACTATCACTATAGGCTTGTATGCTTACGGGCTGTGGCTTAAAGCGGGTTTCAAGGAGGACAAAACGTCTTTTAGTGCTGGAACACGGTGTTGTAAAGTCCAGGCCGACAATCTTCTATATCTGCAACCCGGTAATGTTCGTAGACCAATACCATGACACAACCCGCCCTCTATAGTTGTACAATTCTCTGTTTGGTGAATGATAATACATTGATACAAATTGAAATTTTTTTTTTTTTAATCTTCTTAAGAATTGTGCTATAAAATGAGTTGATATCTTGCATTGTTGAGAAATAAAATGCCATCCTATTCGTTTTCGTGTTAAAACTAGGCTGTGACTATTTTTTTATTACTTTTTTGGAACTTCATTGGCCTTAATTAAATCCATACAGAGTATATCTTAGTACTCGCCATGTTAGTGTGTACGTAACGTTGATCCTGGTATTGTTCTGGCCACACTATTTCCTGATCAACTCTAATTCCCATTCTACATAAACCGTAAACCATTGTGTTTTATTACTAGAAACTTTCAAAGTTTCATGACATGAGACTTGTGGAAAACAGCTATCCACACGGACAAATTGCCGGGTGTAATGACGGTTGATGACTCGTAGAGGCTAACTGCACTTTAAATGCAAATAGTAATGAACAAGACAGCTCGCAGCTAATATTCATTAGCCAGGTCGCGTGTGTATTTCCGGTTCACCGAGTGCATTCTGGAACTTCTCCTTAAATATTACAATTATTCTAACCACCTCCTCACTCTCTCACTCTTCCTCATTATTTCTCTCTCTCTTTATTGTATTTTCTTCCTCCCCCCTTTCTCTCTGAGTCTCTCCCCCATCTTTCTCTTTCTCTCTTTCTTCCCTTGGCATTCTCACCTCTCGCCTCAGCCTCGTTTAGTATTTCGTGCCTCCACGCGCCCTCGTCGTGTGCAGCCATGATGAAGAGGTGCTAAAAAATGAAATGCAGTCCTCCAAGTCACGTGTCCAGATGGTCAATGTTTGACCCCCCAAGGGCAAGTCAAGACACACAACCCCCCCCCCCCCATCCCTTACCCCTAAAATAAAATGCATTCTCGCTCGGGATTTTAAAAAAAAACGATACAGGAGCCGCGCGCTCACACACATTGATTGTTCTTTATTCAAGGGGACAGAACTTGTCTTTGTCCCCATTTACCCTTTGCCGATAGTCTCCCCCTTTAACTTGACGTGATGTTATTATCTCCCTTTGTCTCACACTTAATTGTAACCGGTTCTGGAATCTGGGGGGTGAATTGCTTCAATGACTTGAGGCACACACGCTTGAGTGTGTGCGTATGTGTGTGAGTGTGAGTGTGTGTGAGTCAATGTAGGTGTATGTTCATCTTACCTTTTACATAACAGTCAATCCTTCTATACTTAAAAGACACTAAACCCCATCGAATTGAATGCTGGGTCTATTCGTCCCTTTGTGTGAGCCTTGTATATTTAATCTAAGATTTAGCGTAGTGCAAAAAAAGTATCAGAAGAGATCAATGGAAAGTGGGTTTTGACCAGTAAATCCAGTCTAAAGCTATCCAACTTACGGTAATCAAGCTGGATGTGCTTTTGAGTTTAGCTCTGGATGATAAGTTTAGTATTAGTTTAGTTTTATGATAAGTTCTTTTTTTTTCTGGAATAGTTTGGGAAACCCTTTCCATTCCTAACCAGTTCAGATTAGCAAAGGTGTCAAAAAATTGCAAGGAATACCCAAAGTTCGTGTTATTTAGGGGTGAGATTAGACAAATACCAGAGGCGGATGTGGTGATCAATACAACAATTGAATAAGACCAAGCTCTTTGATTTTAACCGTTCAATAATTAATTTTCAAATGAACAAATCATATCAAAATAAAGTAAAACCCAAAATTTACTCAACAAATTGTTTACCAAATATAAGTAAGTAAAATACTCCATTGGAACCAATTGATCCGTAGGGCCGATGTAGCAGCGTTAACAGTTTCTGTGGTCACGGTATACTAGGTAATTTACCCCAACTAAGGTCAGGTACCCATCAGAGCTGGGTAGACTCAGGAACATCCTCTAGACCCGGGGAAAATCCAAGCCTGCACCAGGATTCGAACCCAGGACCTTTGCTACGCCAGCCAAACGCGCTGCCGCACGGCCACCATCCCCACCCAAAAAAACAACAACTTATCACATAATATTGTATTGATGAGCAAAATGTCTGGAGGGTCTAATGAGTTTACCCAGCTCTGATGGGGTACTTGACATTATTTGGGGCACTGTGCTGACCATACAACATCAATGTTTGCCATGAAGAGGAAAAGTATTGAACGCTGCTTCACTAGCCCTCTGAATGAGTTTGTCTGAGAGAGCTATTTAGATAGATAGTTATAAACTTCTTAATTAAATGGACAAACAATTAATGGAGGAAACGTTTATTGACGTTTATTGACAACTGTTGAACGTAAATTTTTTAAATCCTCTAATAATTAAATCTTGTAATAAATACCAGAAAGTTGTATTTATATAAATAAATAATAATTAGTCAGTAATATTTGTTATATTACAAAACATAGCTTGTTTGGCATCACTATAGAATCATAATATAAATGTGAATACGTTTTTTTTAATTATAGGAAGGTAATTAACCCGTTTTTTTTGCTCTTATGTTTCTTTTTTTTTTTGGTTTCTTTTATAAAAAATAAATAGTTTACAGTATATAACTTTGAAGTGATCAAACTGTAAAAAGTGTTTGAAAATTACATAAATATTATATTACTAAAAAACGAATATGTATATTTTTAAACACGACGTTAACTACCCAGATTGTATGATTAATTCTTATCTATTCCGCATATTATATTGTTAATTTATTAAACGTCTGGCTAAAACACGTTAAAGAATATCTCAGTTAAACTGAGATCTAATACATGTATAATAAATATTAATAGATCCTCAACTTTACTAACAAATGATAATGTTTAGACAATAATTACCATATATGTGAAAAAATAGCAATACATTATTGACTTTGATATAAATGCACATAAAAAAGGATGATAATCACTAACACGTTAATGTTGTATGAGGCCTAAGTATAAAACACTTTAATTTTTTTTCTCTAGAAATCTCCGTTGCTTTTGACTTTGGTCTTCTTTGGAGTTAAATTAATGGTCCCATAAAAAGAATTGTTCAAAAGTATAGTAGCCTGACTTTTCCGATGTTGGTACGCTGAATGATTTAGAAATCCTAGTTTGGCACACTGTTTGCAAAAGGTTGCCGACCCCTGGTCTATTTCATTGAGCTATGTCACTTTTAAATTGGAGAAAATGCAGGCTCTTATTTATAGATAAGTGCACCTCAGTAAGTTGGCCGATTTGTCCCGGAAATACTTTAAATGAAATATTTACTTTATGATCTTGTTTTAAATACGTTTAATAAATATCGTGATATAGAACTTATTACTATTAAGTAAATGTCACTGAGCTATCCAAATTAAATACATATTTAATAATTTCAGTACAAGCAGTACGAGAGTTTTTTCATAAAATGTATGTTCAATGTAAAATCATAGACTATAATATACATGGACCGCTTGCTTTAGTTTTTTATGCTATTATCTTCTGTTTTTTTGCAATTCCCGATTCTAAATGAAGTAATTGTAATACAAGTTCCGTTTTTATTAAATCGCATTTTTTTCGACTCTAAATGAATACTTGTAGGCCTATTAATATATCATTGACTATAATAAGATGGACCGCCTGCTCTATTTTTAGAGCTTATTTTCTTTTTTCCGTGTGCACACAACACTGATCTATAAATGTTTCCGACCTGTACTACTTTCGATTTTAATTTTTCATTGAGAAAATCATGGAACTTGTATATCAATAACTTTATTTCCGGAATAGCAATTACGTTATTTAGAATCGGGAATTCCGATCATCAGTGTTTCAAGTCATCATATAGCAGAAATACCATAGACTATAATATACACCGAACATGAGTCTAACAGATAAACCCCATACTTCTTCAATAAGTAATTATTTAATATGAACATTTACCTCCAGTATGCCTTTCAATTCATCAACAAAAACTTCCTCATCCATAGCGTCCATATCCTAGTCATAGATTGACGCACAAAATTTCTAAAAAAATGGTGCGATTCAATAAAAAGGAATTTGTATTACAATTACTTCATTTAGAATCGGGAATTCCGAAATAAGCAGTCTTTCGAGTCATTATATAGCAGAAAAACTAAAGCAAGCGGTCCATGTATATTATAGTCTATGGTAAAATAGTTCATTTCCATCAAATTTCATTGACGCATTTCCAGAAAGTGTTGAAATTGTATGTTTTTCCGGGTCAAATCGGCTTTCTTACTGGGGCTCACTAATCTCTATATAATAAGAGTCTGCATTCGCTATTCGTTTTTATGCTTTATAACTCAGTGGTTTAATTCATAATAATATTTAAAAAAAATTAATTCTTCACTAATTCACTCTTGTCACGCGACTCAATGCGCCATTTAAACATCAGGTCAAGTCTTGTCCATACGAAGTAGACTTTTGCATTTTTTTCTATTATTGCCACCAAAATTTCTACATGACTAATAGTAAACTCTTCAAGGATTCTGAAATCCAACTGTATCCCTTACTTCAAAGCATCAAAATACACACACACACACACACAAACACTCCTCCATCTACTCCTAACTGATAAGAGTCAAGTCATCTTCTTTTGAGACTTGCATATATTTCTGTCATCTCAATAACGATAACGATAATAAAATCACAGGGAACAGTTAATAATGCAGTGCAACCACGCAGGAAATTTCAATTTAAATTCCAACAAGAAAGTTACAATGTTTTTTGTTGTTGCTTTTTTTAAAGAATGGGGCGATGCTCTTGTTATAATAATTCCTATTATTTCTTGACGAAAGAGAAAGAAAGAGACAGAAGAAACAATACAAGAAGAAACGAAAAGAAAAAAATAGAAAAGGAAGAACAGAAGAAGAAAAAAATCAATATGAAATTTTCCATAACGAAAGAAAAAAAATATTAGAAAAATAAAATGGCGAGTTATGATAATGGTTGAAATTATAAATTCATGACGTCACCTCATTAGAGAAGATTTCATGTTTCTAGTTTTTGCATAATGAAGCAAGGGAGATAATTATACCGGACATAATGGGGGTTGTAGTTGAGCTGTTTGTGGTCGTGTTTTTATTTCAAAGAGAAAAATTGCACTTTATAAACCACCAGCAATGGAAATGAGCAATTTTATTGATAGCTGAATGAAGAACATCTTTGCGTGAAATTGCCATTTTGAAGAGATTCTGGTGCACAATATGTTGTGGTGTGGAGTTCAATAAATCGGTACTTAAACGCTAGTGTTTAATGTTGAGTTTAGTGGTTTGTCTTAATTGATAATTCTATAACCAGTTTGATGTTTGAATTTTGAGAAGCGGTAAGGGAAACTTAGCTGGGTGCTAAATGTTGGAATCTATAAGAGAAAGAGCCAAAAAATGATTGCCTGCCGCATTATGCAACACAAAAAAAAAATTATTGTAAACTAACATTCTGCTCATTTATGTTTTATAGTTGCCACGGCTGATCAAATATATCCAACACAAAATGTGCATGACAAATAGAAGAGGGCCAAAACAAACGAATCTTGGACCGATGGTTCGAGTATTTTTTTTTTCAGAGGCCGCATATCTCAAAAAAAGTTTGTGCCATTTGAGGAAGGCACATTCTAGTTCAGATATGAAAGAATCTGAACTTCTATACCAAGCTATGCTCAGACTTTTGTTACCCGAAGTGCAAGCTTTAAACAAGAAGTATCATGGAACCGAATTTAAGTTTACCTTTACCACACTACTGAAGGCCCGAGAGATAAAGACACAAAGCTCTAAGGCAGAGGTCGGCAACCTACGACACGCGTTTGCTGACCTGGCACGCAGAGCCATTTACATTGGCACGTGGAAGATCCCCAAAAAAATGCAATTATTATTCAATTCTTTTCTACGAGAAATTGAGTGCTAGAGCTAGAGATACATTTTAAGCTTTTGGCACGCGGAATGATTTAGAAATTCTACTTTGGCTCACTATTATCAAAATGTTACCGACCCACTGCTCTTGTTACAGTAATCGTGGTACACTAGGAATTTTGCACCAGGCCAAGCAAACACACACACAAATATTCTTTTGGTGTCAGAAATATAATTACAAAACTCTTTAATGTCTTCACCGAAGGCCGATTTATTTCCGGTTATCTGGACAACTCAATTGTGTTCCTTTGCATCTTCCATGTTTGAACAAGGCAAGATCTACAAGCCTGGAGTAAGGGGTGAGATGGGAGAATGGGTAGTATGGGGTTTGCTTGCTTTGCGGGGTTGGGTGAGGCGTCTCTTTTTTTTATTTAGTGCGTTGGCTATGGAAGGATTTTCATTGACCAAGGCCCAAATGTTTTTAATTAAATTACTCCACTTAAACAATGAAATCTGAGACGCCAGTTGCACAGTAGTGGGTGGGTCTGACTTGGGGGTGGGGGTGATAGGGGGGGGGCAAGAGTGCTGTGGAAAGGCAGTGTGTTCAGATTATTTTGTGCGAATGAGGGATGGTTTTGGACGATTAAACAAACCAATCAAGAATGTTGGCCAAATTGCTAAACACGTTAACTTCGCACACACATTCACAAACACGGACAAAAAAAAGTAAAGTTTCCTTCGGACTAAACTGATCATAGGGCTAGTGAAGCAGCGTTTACCAGTTTCCGTGGTCACTGCATACGAGGGGATGTGTGGTCAGCACAATTCCCAGCCGCCTTTATTTTACCCCAACTAGTGTCAGGTACCCATCAGAGCTGGGTAGACTCAGGGGCATCCTTAAGTTTCGGGAAAAGATACTAGCCTATACCAGGATTCGAACCCAGAACCTTCGGATCGCCAGTCAAACGCGCTAACCCTCATCATATACATAATGCAGGCTGCTTACACATGCCACGTGACCTCATTCAATTCTACCCCGTTCATTCCAAACACATCGTGTTATTTTGTGTTTTCTCCCCAGTGTTCTCTATTCTCTTGGGAATATTTTGAAAACTTTTAATACTTGCTTCCTAAAATTTAATCAACCTTCTATTTCATTGAGATCGTACATATAATAATTGTCCAGACATATTTTAGACCTAGATCTATATTTGAAACTTTTATTTCAGATCTGTACTTGAGACTTGAAGAGAATACAAATAATGATTATTTATATAGCGCTTCTATCTATGTTAGTCTAGAATCTAGAAGATTATTATGTCCACTAGGGCCAAAACTTCTGCAGGGCGGCAGGGATTAGTCGGAAGCAGGACTCGAACTCGAGCCGTTTTGTTGACAGTTCGGTGAACTAACCACTGGACCAGCCGGCCTCACAAGAGAAAAAATACCATCCGGGACCATTCTTACTCCCCTTTAGGTTATATTGGTGTATGGGTCAAGTAAAGTAGTACCCAGTTGCGTAACTAGAGTGAGGAGGAAGGGGCGTTCGCCCTAGGCGCCAACGTTTGGGACGACGCCTTAACGGCACTTCAAAAACTAAGAAATCAAAACTTAAATTTCTATTATGTGCCATTTTCGACCCACGCACCAGGTGCCCCCAAGCGCCAGCTACAATAATTACGCCGCCGGCAACATCCTCGATTTTGCATGGGCCAGCACAATGCCTTGTCGTTTTCGCTTTACCCAAACAGCAATGTCACGTGCCTCCACTAGAGCTGGATAAACTCAGGAACACACATCGGTCGCGAACGAAAACCATGGCCATTAAAAAAAAATAATGTATATATATGCACTTTTAATATGACGATAAATCAGCTGACCTGTTTAAACGTTGATAAATGATTGTCTATGTCAAATTACATTTGACGTGGTCAGACGGGATATGTAAATTGAATGATTTATTACTGACTTACGGTTGTTAGTCACACGTTACTGGATGGGAAAACGCATAAGTTAAAAAAAATGAATGTTGAAAAAAAAATGAAAATTAGTAATGCAAATAGGGCCTACACTTTTTCTTTCTGGTCTATTTCAAGCCTTTTTAATGGTATCTCTATTATTTGTCCATTTTGTATTTATTAATTTACTTTCTTCTGCAATATACATTTTTCTATTTGTCCGTGTTGTTCGAATCATTATTTTCCTATGACATCATTTGGTAATGAAGTAGTTGTATAAATGAACCACCCATACAGACACACAATCTCAAATGGCTCAATGTATTTTGCTATTGTCCCTGTAGAAAACAACTATGACAAAAGTAAAATGCCATCAAGATAACTAATGACTCTGGTGACCACTGTCAATACATAAAACTGTCAACGGTCATTGACATGTCCAGCAGTCCACTGATCGGGCCGCCCCGTGTCCGAAATACAAATGTCCCCTGCCAAGAATTTTTTTGTTTGTGTGTGTGTCTGTTGTTTTATGGAGAGTCTTGGGTAGCCAGATGTAAGGAAGTCATGATATCTCTGGATGGACACAAGACGCCCAGATCATGTGACAGGAAATTAATGACCAGTTCTGACAAGCCCCCCCCCCACTCCCTTCCATCCCCCAGATATCATTGCGGGAAAGAAACATTTGTCAAAGTGTCCCGCAGGTCAACCGACGACTGGTCCCTAAAGACGACAATCTCCAACCCTGATCACGTGACCTTTAGTTTCCATGTATAGTCTAGATGGCGCCCATGGCCATTTCCCTTTCTTCCTTTGGTTATTTTATCTTATACATTTACAAACGCACAGTTTTAAAAAAAAAGATGTATACGCTAAACTCTTATGAATGATTGGAGTCTTAGACTTGTATTTTTATTATAGCTGTCTGGTGTAAGTAAAGTACCTTTCGGACCACACTGATCATAGGGCTGGTGTACGACATACTAGGGGATGTGTGGCCAGCACAATGCCCAGCTGCCTTGAATTTACCCCAACTAATGTCAGGTACCCATCATAGCTAGGTAGAAAAAAAAACATAGCCTTCTCCAGGATTCGAACCCAGGACCATGGGTACGCCAGCCGAAAACGCTGCCACCTCTACCACGGTGCCCTCCATAACTGTATTAACTACATATTTCTTGGTGGGGTTTGATGTTATTATTTTATCAATAATACTTTGAGAAATGCTAGTTCACTCTATCGTTAGGCACAACAACCAGATGGCAGGACCAGTCTAAGAAGGAAATAAAGATCAACGTATAGATTGAACTACGAACTATGAGGTCCAGGCATGGAGGAAATAATCAGCAGATACGCCTGAGTGGAAGGAAGTTGCGTTAGACCACCTCCCCCTTTATCGAAACCTATGAACTGTATCCCCAAAGAGGGTAATGATTTCATTCAGTCTTGGCATAAGGCTAAAAGGTTCAAATAGTTAAACAAATGAACTGATAAATATTACTTATAAATATTAGTTGTAAAACTCAGGGCCGTATTTAGGATTGTGGGGGCCATGTTCACAAATTCATGTGGGGGCCCCTAGTGACCGCGCCCATGCCTTCCGTTAATTCGTGTTACATTCATGTTACATTCTGTAAAATCATAAATTTTATGTTGTATTTAGCTTGGTTGGGCTGAAGCGCTTAAAATTGTAGTGGAATAAATGAATTTTTATTTTACATTTTCAACGAAAGAATGCAATGGGGATGTCACTTAGCCCCCCCCCCCCCCCCCAAATTCTTTTTGGGATGTGTGGGGGCCCCTTTTGTGTTGGGGCCCCTGTTCCAATGGAACATGCGGAACATGCCTAAATACGCCACTGGTAAAACTTATTGTACGATCTGTTGAAAACGGACAAATTAATAGTTCCATAGGTAAAGTGAGGCAGCGTTATTCAGTTTCCGTGGCGATTTTTGTGGCCAGTACGATTCCCGGCCAGACCCAGCCGCTTTACTTTTATTCCCAGCCCGACCCATCCGCTTTACTTTTTTCCCAACAAATGTCATGTGCCTGTAAGAGTTGGGTAGGCTCGGAAAAATCTAGACCCGGGAGGGGGGGGGGATCCTGTTGATTATGTTGTTTCGAACCCAGGTCTTTCGGTAAGGCTATCCAAACGCCAAACGCGCTGCTGCCAGACCACCGTGAGTTTGTAGTAGGCCTACATCTTGGCTACTCGGTCGTTTGTCACCTCACCTCTCAACTCTCACCTCTCACCTCAAACCTTCCCTGTCCTGAACAATTAACCGACCCAGTCAGACTTATCACTATGTATGTCAGGTTGACCTAACGCTTGTTACTTTATCGGTACAAACTATCTACCACCAGATTGTGCTTTTTTTTTTTTTCTAGTGTACACATGTTGCCTGTATACTCAAAATCAAAACTTCATAACAGTACAGGTTGTCGTGGCCGAGTGGTTAAGGCGATGGACTAGAAATCCATTGGGATCTTCCCGCGCAGGTTCGAATCCTGCCGACAACGTAATATTTTTTTTTTTTTCTGTTTTTTTTTATTTTAAAAAATAACTGTTTAGTTAATCTCCTTCCCCCAAATCATCATCGAATATTGTTTTAATTATGAAATGTACGTGTTACGATCAGCCCAAAATTGTTAACTTTCATTAACGTTATACAAATTTTGTAATAGTATTTATTTTCCATAGTGCATAATTAGAAGATAATATCCAAATATTTCTTTCAGTTCCTTTTTAGTTTCTAGTAACTGTCTTAGTTTATCATATTGTAGTTGTGTCTACCTGCTTTTTATTGAATTTCTAGTAGGCCAAAAGAAATAGGCTATTTCATAAAAATAATAATGTTCATATTTTTTTATTTTTTTTATGTGTCTCTGTGTTGAGTAAATGAAAAAGAAGTGGGGGGGGGGAGAGAAGGGGTGTGATTTAATATGTTTGTTTTCACCCCAATCGCCTGCTATGGATAACATCACGTGGCTATAGAATACATTATTTTTGTTTCATTTCTTTGAAAAAAATTAATTTTAGTGAATTTCTATTTAAAACAATACTAAATAATTCAAAGATTTCTTATTTGTTTTGAAAAACTAATTTTGAATGTAACGATCGTTGAATCTAGCTTTCTGACAAAACAATCTCTGATAGGAATCTCACAGTACTTGGTGATAAGGAAGGCGGATGAGCATTGTGCTGCCTACATATCCCCTAGTATGCCGTGGCCACAGAAACTTGTAAACACTGCTTCACGCGCTATGTGGATCAAATTGATCTGAAAGGTTAACTATCTTTAGGCTATAAAACCCATCTCAATCAAGGCCCACCAAGGCCCGTTGATAAAGCTGTGTACTGGTGATATAGTGTTGAGTTGTCTATTTCGGAGGAATACAAATCCAATTTGACATTGGTTTTTGTTTCCAGCTTTGAATTTTTTTTTCTACTATCTTAGTTTAAGTGAAACGTAAAAGCAGCTGAACATTGTACTAACCACACAATCTCCGTGTATGCCGATTTCACAAAAATGATTGACCGCTTCATCGCTAGCCCAGTAGATGGAAAGTCGCCTGAAAAAAAAACTTGGGGGGGGGGGAGGTGGGGAAGGGGGAGTATAAATCAAAAGTGGTGCTTGGATACAAAAAACTCTACAAGTTCATTAAACAAAAACAACTACACACGAGTTCGATGGGAATAGATTGAACCAGGCCGATACGGGAAAGGGAGGAAGCAGACAAATGGGAAATAATTCTCTAATAACGTTGTCGCGCTCCGGTCGTCTGCTAGAGTTATCCATCTTGAGTCTTGACACCCATGCGCCTCCCCCCCCCTCCCCCAACCAAGTCAAAGGGTCAACCATCATTGATGGGGGTGGGGTAAGAGGATGGAAGAGAGGAACTTACCTCGGGGAACAAGCTCCCAAAGATTGGGCGACAGTGGACACATACGGGGGCAGATCTAAATAAAGTATCTTGCTAGTAACGTGGCAGAGGAGGGGGGGGGGCAGATGGTGGACGGGGCGTCCACTAGAGATGTTTATAGGTTACCATTACTGGTGATTTGTTAGTATTGACACCCGCTGTGTGCGTTTGGACAAGAGAGACCGGATGGAGGGGGGGGGGGGAGTGGTGATTCGGTATTCATTTCAATATTCCTCTATGTCTGTGGGGGAGGGGGCCGGATTGCTAGACAGATATATGACTCCCCCCCCCGCACTCCCACAAGCCACTTCCCCTCCCCACATCCCCGTTGGGTCTTCCTGTCATATAACCAACCGGTCATTTGTTGTTGTTGTTGTTTTTTTATTTAGCATCATGCGACTGTGACGGTGTCGGTTTTTATTTAAAGTTGTGAATCCTAGGATTTGAACCCAGGGCCACCACGGTGACAAACAGTCAACATTTTCTCTTGCTACCATCTTCCAGTTTAAGTTTTCGTAGAAAAAGGTAATTTCATGTGTATTCAAAACCGTCTTTGTGTTTAGGCCTATTTAGTTTAAGGGTGGACAATTTTGGAGCCTGTGGCTCACATGCGGCCCTCCACAGTTTTCTTTTTGTTTTGTTTTTGCGGTCCACCAAGACAATCATAAGCACATTTCGCCTTAACCCGAGATTTCCTTCCCATACGTGACGGAAAATACGTCTCGATTTATTTTCAGGCATTTGACAGCTACACCAATAAGTAAACGCGGCGTAGATCTTGTTTATATCAAATTTTGACTTTGCAAAAGCAAATCTATAAATTCCAACTTAAGTGAAAACATCAACCTTAATAAAAACAAACAAAAAACACACAAAAAAAAACAACGTACAAATGTTGATGTATAATGTCTTAACATAACTCTTTAAATTGATGAAAGAAAAGTCTTTTTACAACTATTTAAGGTAAACTAATTGTATGCCTCTTACTACCTCTTGAAATGAATACAATAATACTGGATTTATATTAAGAACTAATACTTTATTTTTAAAAAATCATAATACAAAACATAATTTTGTTTGGCATATTAGAATCATATTTGTAAAAGTCTATTTAATTAAAGGGAGGTAATTATCCCATTTCTTGTTATTAATTAACATTTCATAAACGATTATATATTAGACCATTTTAATTAAATTATGAGTGTATAAAATTCAACTTATAAAATAGTAAATTATTAAAAGATGTTGAAAATTATGTAAAATATTTTATGACTAAACGTTTTATATGTACATTTACAAGCATCAGATTTACTACTTAGTTTGTATGATCACTTGCGAATCTTTTTAATGTAAATTAATCCATCACTAGTCTTGTGAAACGATAAAACTTGCTTCAGTTCGCTGGAGGGACCAAATTGTTAAATGTGTAATGCTGTGTGTGACTAAACAGGAAACACACCGCTTATAGGCATGTGTGTTCCAGGCCCAACTGCCCCTCTCAGTTTACATTATTTTGAAACTATTTCCGTGCTATACTTAGTCTCCCTTTTACCATATATAATCTATGTATGCTATATAATATGTTGAAAATTATTACTCCCTTTCTATCAACTCGTACTGTCTGCTTGTCTGTCCTGTTGCTTGCAAAACTTTGCATCTATTTGGGCAGCAGACTTGTCCCGACTAACAAAACATTCTATCAAATTTTCAGCATCATAGCCTCTGGAATAGTCACGAATACATTCGACCAATTTGCGAATCGAAGAAAATATTTTACGTAAAACATGGCTGCCTCTACCGGAAGAGACGGAAGTAATAAATAAGCTTTTCGGATATTATGTTCGTTTTTACGAAATAAATAGAATGAAAACAACACAATGTAGCCGAAACAAAGCGAGTTATGTTTTTATGTTTTTAGCGGGCCAAAGCTAGAAAAAAAAAAAGGATGCGCAAAGTTTAGTTTGGAAATTCATAAGGTATGATATCACTTATATTTATTTTAATCTATCAAAATATAAATCAAATATAAACTTAGTTTACAAAGAAAGGGAGTATAATAAAAACTTTGTCCTTATGTGTTAGTTTTTTTATAGTTATTTTGTATATGTGTCTATTGTACAAATACTTTATTTATTTTATATTATTGAAAGTTTATTCTTCTGCTGTTATACATGAGTACTGTCTATTGTCACTTGTTTAGTCATTATAGTTTATAGGCTCATGGCTAAGTAAAGATTGAGTTTGGTAGAGGGTGAGGACTATCATTTCGAGTTGCTGACATTTTGTGTTTATATCTACGTCTATATCTACAGCCTATGACGTTAGTTTTGCCAGACCCCCTAACAGTACCGACCATGTAAGCCTGAACTATTTATTCATTACACTACATAGCTCTATGCCTATGTTAACATTTTAAAGAGTTATCTTATCACTTTCATATTGGCCTACATAATACTACATATATAGACTCTAGATCTATAATTCTTTCCGATTCATATTCTTTCTGA